>JAOXYF010000021.1:599699-611849 GCA_028565775.1 Sternarchorhynchus goeldii
ACACACACACACACACACACACACACACACACACACACACACACACACACACACACACACACACACACACAGAGGATGAGCCTGTAATGTGTCTCTGTATGTGTGTGTGGTTGAGTGCTTTTCTGAGTGCTTAAAACATAGTGTGAGAATGTATAGGGCTAGGGGGCTCATTGTGTGTGTGTGTGTGTGTGTGTGCGCGTGCGCGCGCGCGTGTGTGTGTGTGTGTGTGAATTTTATTTATTTTATTTTATTTAACCTTTATTTTTTATATATACACACACTTCTATCCTCAACTCATTCCACCTTTTAGATGAAAAATGCTTAATGTGTGTCAGGCTCTCTCAAGTAGTGCATATTTATCAGTGTGTCGGTGTGTGTTCCTTGGGAGTTTAGCCCTGACCTTGCAGTTACTGGTACCTTGCTGTACCTGCCTTGCTGGGTGGATGTAGTGCCAATGTTTCCAGCAGAGAGAGAGAGAGAGAAAGAGAACACACACACTACAAATCCAGCTGGATGAACTGAGTCAGCTGCATTTGCTCACTCATGGTCTCATATGATCTTTACAGATCTCATCCAGACTGATAAGTGATTGGTCATTTTCTTCCAGTAAAGGAAATAACATTAGAGGTGGAATTGAGATTTCCTGTTGTCTAAGTGTTCCTTTCCTATACCACCGAGTTGACTCCTCCCCCTGCTGTGGAACTGTAACACACATCCAAACTTTATTACAGTCTCCATGATGGCCGCAATCAGGCCTTGCTAACAGATGGCTTGTAAAGGCATTATCAGGACCAGGCGTGACTGGTCTCTGACAGGGAGCTGTAAATGACCTCCCTATGATGGCTTTGTGTTCGGTCACCCGTGGTGGTGTGGCTGGGGGGTGGGGTTGTGGTTGAGTGGTGGTGTGGTTGTGGGTGGGGTTGTGGTTGTGAGGTGGGTGGAGGTGGGGTGGTCGTGAGATGGGTGTGAACTGTAAGAAGGTGGAGCTGGCACCACAATGCTATTTGTAGGGGCCATTTTGCCACTGTTCTGAGAGCAGTGTGCTAGTTGTTGCAAGGTGTGAGGGCTGCTGGTCAGGGTGGGCGGAGTTTACGCCTGGACCTGTCTGTCTCAGTGGGGAGTTGGTCGGGGTGGGCGGAGCTTACGCCTGGACCTGTCTCTCTCAGTGGGGAGTTGGTCAGGGTGGGCGGAGCTTACGCCTGGACCTGTCTCTCTCAGTGGGGAGTTGCACTTGGGGTGTGTGTATGTGTTCAGCTGAAACGTTCTTAGCATCTGAGACACGTCCAGTGACACCTTCACCGTGCCCAGACTGTGTGTGGTCTGCTTTTGTTCAGTTTGCTGTTTCTCATCATATGACAAGCACATGCAGTTAAGTTGAGCAAGCAGAGAGCAGACACACACACACACACACACACACACACACACACCCTTCTTTTCTTCTTATTTTTGTTTCCAAGCTCAGAGTTCAAATGTCTTGTACTTGTGCGTTAGGAGCTGTGCTGTGGGGAATCTTGTCACGAGTTTGCCGTTCGTTTAGGCCATGTGGTGAATTCTCCTTCAGACGTTCACTCTTTCCCCCTCTACTTCCAGTTGAGATCACGTGTGCTTTTATCTGTAATTCAGCGTTTATCTCTACTGTTATTAAAATGTCTGTCTGGACTAGGGCTAGGTCACCTCCTTCACAATACCTCACCTCACATGCCCACCACACACCCTGTCTGCTATAATCTGTCTCTGTGATTACATACAAAGCTATGGTATTCTTTATTCTGGAGATCTACATGAGTCACCAAACTGATGAATATGTATTTACAGATTTAAATATTTACAATAGTGCTGTATATTATTGTTTTTATTTTGTAGAATATTGTTTACATGTCCAGTCCAGTGGACATGGTGTTTCCATGTATCTTCAAAATCCATAAATAGGCCTCCTAACTTTAATGACCACCAACGGGTCTGTAGCTAAATAAGGCTGAACACAAATATATACAAAAAAACATTTTTCCAGTGGGTCTCCTGCCCTGTGGAGCCCTTTCGAACTACACTGTTTTTGTTGGGTGTTTGGGAGGCCGTGTGTGTATGTATGTCTCTCCTCACTCTTTGGACTGGTTGCCTGGCTGACGTCTCTGTGTGTCGGACACTGACAGTGTGCTCTGCCTCACACCCTTCCAGACTGATCTGCAGACATGCCAGCCAAAGCTCTTTGAAAAACAGCTGGGTTAGAAAGGTCAGTGTGTGTCAGGGTTTGGAAATGCTGGCCTGAATCCACACACACACACCTTCGTTAAGGTCATGACCGGCAGTTTAACGGCTGCCAGCCGGTCTGATAAAACACAAGCACATTAAAGGATGCTTAAGCTCGCTAAGGTCTGATAAGTGTTGGAGTCTGATAATTAAACGCTTGAAGTCCGATAAATCTTTAAAGTCTGAAAATTCTGTACACTTCCTTAGTGTTGGGGGCAAAGAACAGACATCCTTTCGACAGATGGCCAGCACTACACATTCAACCCCCACTGTCTGACTACTTCTCCCTCCACACCCATAATAATGAAGGCCTTTCTCTGAGGTCCCTGCACAGTTAGACAAGTATGTAGTTAGTGGACACAGAGAGCAACAAAACTCAGTCAGAAGATGTGCCTGAGTTGTAAGGATGTACTACACATATCAACAGGTAACAGGATAGTAGCAGTGTTACAGGATGGTAGCAGTGTTACAGGATGGTAGCAGTGTTACAGGGAGGTAGCAGTGTTACAGGATGGTAGTAGTGTTACAGGATGGTAGCAGTGTTACAGGGAGGTAGCAGTGTTACAGGATGGTAGCAGTGTTTCAGGATGGTAGCAGTGTTTCAGGATGGTAGCAGTGTTACAGGATGGTAGCAGTGTTACAGGATGGTAGCAGTGTTACAGGGAGGTAGCAGTGTTGGTGTGCTCTAGTTCATTATTTGAAGCAGGTTAAACTTAATCTAAACCTTGTGCACTCGTGTTGTTGTTTGCGAATATCTGACTAACTGCAGACAGATGGAAAAAGAGATGAGGAAGGAGAGAGAAGGGCTGAGATGGAGAAAGAGAGAAAGGGAGTGAAAGAGAGAGAGAGAGGGGGTGGCCTTCCTTGTCAAAGTCTGTGTTATTGTAACCTAGATTCCCTGATGAAATATGGACTCTATGAGCACTCCTGCCAAAGGGGTGGGGCCTGGGGGTTGCCCCCGACAACTTGGCTCGGAGGTGGAGTCAGAGGGAGGCTGTGCAGTGCAGGCTGCTGGAGTGGCTCACTGGCTGGTGTGCTCCTGTGATCAAGGGGTGGAGACCTACCAGACTCCGGACATCCCTGCAGCCGCTCTGCGAGAGGCGCTTCGGAGCGTGAGGTATCCAGGCTCCCGGGGACCAGGATGGGCTTGTATGGGACTGCAGGAGGGGTACCGCTGGTCGAGATAACCCACTGTGTGGGGAGCAGGGGGGGGTTTCAGAGCTGCAGATGTTCACTCGGGCTTTGTGCTGAATAAGGACACAAGAACGTCTGGAACCAGAGAGCAGCTGTGGTCATAGGCGGCAGTGAGTTTGAGAGTGTGTGAGTGTGTGTGAGTGAGTTTGTGGGTTGTACAGAGAAAGTGTGAGTCTGTCTGTGTACTCAGCTCTGAACTGCAGTGCTCCTCGGAGGCTGTCTGTCTGTCTGTCTTTCTCTGTGTGTCTGCAGACTGCAGTAACAGATAGGTGTTACGGAGCTGATAACTGTATGCTGGAGTCTGTCCAGCTATCTCAGCTCGTTGGTTTATGACTGGAGCAGACCACAGGGTCTCTCACACCTCTGCTCACAGGGTGGAAGACCTGTCTCTCTGCTCACAGGCTGGAAGACCTGTCTCTCTGCTCAGGTTCTTAGAGCTTAGCGTAAACTCCAGCTGTAGTGAGACACATTTTCCGATGTGCAGGAGAATATTGCCCTGCCGTGAGAGCATTTAAACAGAGTGTGCGTTTGAGTGTGCATGGGAAATGTGTGCCTGCGAGTGTGTGTGTGTGTGTGTGTGTGTGTGTGTGTGTGTGTGTGTGTGTGTTTGTGTGTGTGTGTCCATCATCTATGTGAGCTCTGTCAGGCCCGACTCTGGCTGTCTGGTCTGGCCCACGCCGCTGTACTTCGCCCCCAGCCGACCTGCCTGTCTCTTCAGAACTACACGTTTCCGTTGGTTGCTAGGCAATGTGCCTGTCCGCATGCTTTCAGCGTATCCAAGGAGATTCTATTGTTACAGTTTCCCGCTCAGAGAAGTAGGTTTGTTTAGGGAGTTCCGGTAACTGACGTCTTCAAGAGCTTTTAACGTGTAGTTCTGGTTCTGCACAAGTTCTTACAGTGTAGCAGGAACAGCCCCTGAAAATTTACTGGGTATTTTCTTAAGTACTTCTTTATTTAAACAGCAGTTTAAAAAGTATATATGTGTGATCAGATTAATGATTAGCTTTCACCAGACCTGTTTATTGTAATATTCTATTTATTGTAATGTTCTGTTTATGGTAATATTCTGTTTATGGTAATATTCTGTTTATGGTAATGTTCTGTTTATGGTAATATTCTGTTTTTGTCAGGCTTGCAGTGAAATCAAGAGAGGCACTATAGTCCTATAGTACTGTGTAAATTCCATGTTCGAGATTTGAGTAACTACGGCATAAATTATGACTCACACACTCAGACTCGTACTAACACACACTGCCTGTCATTCTGTAAATATCTTGCTGGTGTTCCTGTAAGTGCTGGGTCAGACAGGTCCAACCCTTGTCTGAGAAGATTGTGCATCCAGGGGCTCAGAATGGTTTCCTTCCAACACATTTACGGTCTTGCAGTTCACACAGAGCTTCGTGCAGCAGGCTCTCTCTCGCACACACACACACACACACACACACACACACACACACCATAAACTGAAATATCATCTGTGGGTCAGTGTGTGTCTAGTCTCCTATGTCCATGTTTGTCAGTTCGTGCACATTTCCTCTGTATTGCATGAATATGTTGTATGTGTGTGTTGTGAAGCAGTGCTGAGTATGTGTGTGTGAAGCTCTGTGTGTGAGTGTGAGTGTGAGTGTGTGTGTGTGTGAGTGTGTGTGTGTTTGTGTGAAGCTCTGTGTGTGTGTGAGTGTGTGTAGGTGTCACTTTGAGCAGGACAGAGTGTTCAATATGCTGTTGTCCACAGAGACCAATCAGTGCTCTAAGCTGTCATGACTCCCGCCACACTTACTGCCGCTGCAGTAGTAGAACCCCACCGATCTCCTCCTCCTCCTCACTTTATGTGTATGTGTGTGTGAGTATGTGCATGTCAAACACTCACATGTCCTTTACACACACACACACACACACACAGTCAAACACTCATGTCCTTTACACACACACACACACACACACACACACACACACACACAGTCAAACACTCACATGTTCTTTACACATCCACACACACACACACACACACACAGTCAAACACTCACATGTTCTTTACACATCCACACACACACACACACACACACACTCAAACACTCACATGTTCTTTACACACACACACACACACACACACACACACACACACACAAACACATGTCCTTTACACACACACACACACACACACACATACAGTCAAACACTCACATGTTCTTTACACACACACACACACACACACACACACACACACACACACACACACAGTCAAACACTCACATGTTCTTTACACAGCCCCACACACAAACACACAGCAATTTTTCCAACATGATGTCTAGTGTGTGATCTCACTGTGGCAAACTAATCTACAGTGTTGTCTGTCTGAAGTGAATCACATCCCCAAGGAGGCACACACACACACACACATGCACACACACATGCACACACTCTGGTCTCATAGAGCTTTTATTGGCTTTATGACTTTGCCATGAAAAACAGCTGGAAGTGGGTCAAATGACATCAGCTGTGGTTGGTTTTGTGTCCCTCTGTGTGAGAGAGAACAGCTCTGTGAGAGAGAGAGAGAGAGAGAGAGAGAGAGAGAGAGAGAACAGCTCTGTGTGATAGAGAGAGAACAGCTCTGTGAGAGAGAGGAGCTCTGTGTGAGAGAGAACAGCTCTGTGTGTGAGAGAGAACAGCTCTGTGTGTGAGAGAGAACAGCTCTGTGAGGGAGAGCAGCTCTGTGTGACAGAGAACAGCTCTATTTGAGAGAGAGGAGCTCTGTGAGAGAGAGCAGCTCTGTTTGAGAGAGAGGAGCTCTGTGAGAGAGTGCAGCTCTGCGTGTGAGAGAGCAGCTCTGTGCTCTCAGTCCTATGTGTCTTTCTCTCTCGCTCAGTTCTGTTCTTCACTTCCCTGTAGCTTCATCGCTGTGACTGTACTGGTGTTTCGAGCTGAATGTTCTCGGTGGGGATAACGGCCATGTTTTTAGGTTAATGATGAAAATGTAACAAAATAATAACAACATATAAAAATGTGACAAATGTTAACAGATCAGTAATAACATACAATCAGTAGTAACAGTAAATATATAAACAGGATATAGATCATTATTATAGAAGTGACAGGTGCTTTCTCTCTCTCTCTCTCTCTCTCCCTCTCTCTCTCTCTCTCTCTCTCTCTCTCTCATGCACTCTCTATTTTTATCGTTATTTGTCTCCTCTGTAGCACGTGTGTATGTGCTAGGCGTGTGTGTGATGAAGCATTTTTCTGCGTGCGCACACACACACAGGTCCTAGAGGCTGTACCGATAAACTCCTGAACTCTCCACTGCTTTCCTCCCCTGAGAACACTCCGGAACAATTGCAGGAACTAAACACACATACAGCACAGAGAGCGGGAGATCAGATTTCCACCGACCATGCATAATAACCTTGTAATCTACAGAGTGTGTGTTTCTGTGTATGTGTGAAGAGATCTTTGATACACACCGGTCCACTGATCACACCAGTGTGTGTGTGTGTGTGTGTGTGAGGAGAGAGAGAGACTATCCAGAGGGTCACCACCTCAGACATCCTAAGCTCCTCCTGGAGGGTGTAGGCGTTAATGGTGGGTGTAGGTGCTGGTGGAGGGTGTAGGCGTTAATGGTGGGTGTAGGTGCTGGTGGAGGGTGTAGGCGTTAATGGTGGGTGTAGGTGCTGGTGGAGGGTGTAGGCGTTAATGGTGGGTGTAGGTACTGGTGGAGGGTGTAGGCGTTAATAGTGAATGATTAAAAGGTTTACAGAGCTGCAAAGGCGACCTCAGACGTGTGTGTCTGTGTGTGTTAGAGAGAGAGAGAGAGAGAGACCACAACAGAGATGAACATAAACATTGTTATCAGCTGCAGGTAGACCTGCGGTGTGAGGGAGGTAATTCAAGGCTCCCATACACACACACACACACATCCTGTCTGTGGTGCTTATATATGTGAACCAGATGTCATTGAGTTTCACAGCGTACTGCAGATGACGGGGTTGGCCGATTTAAACACACACACACACACACACACACACACACACAAACACACACACACACAAACACACTTTCAGAAAGACAGCTTTGGAGGAGGACGCCCCCATGGGTTACAGGGTTTCATGTGTGTTGTATTATAGACAGTGCAGTTCTGTGTTGTAGGCAGTTGTGTGTATGTGTGGGTGTGTTTAATGTTTTATTGATAGTGTGTGTGTGTGGTGTGTTATAAACAGTGTTGCATGTGTATGTTCACGTCTGTGGCGAGGGGGGGTCTCATAGTCAGTATTGTGTGTGTGTGTGTGTGTGTGTGTGTGTGTGTGTGTGTGTGTGTGTGTGTGTGTGGGTTGGGTGTTGTTTTATAGTCAGTGTTGTAGTATAAACTGATTAAAACTGATTTCCCCTGGGTCTTACGAGTATGTTGGGACTCATGTTGGGACTCATGTTGAGACTCATGTTGAGACTCATGTTGTCATGGATTCACTCCTTCATTCTTTTCAAGGCAAAGTCTCACTCCTTCTCTCTCTCTCTCTCTCTTTCTCTCTAACTCTCTCTATCTGTCATTTTTAAAGAGGTGGTCAAAGCCAGGATTAAAAGGGTCTGCACATTTCTAGAAGGACTTATAGAAGACTTATAGCAGGACTTATAGTGTTATAGCAAAACTAACTGCTCAGCTCTGAGAGGGGGCGGGGTTATGTGGGGGCGGGGCTCTGCACCACTATTAATAGTGTTTTCATCTTTGCTGACCTTTTGGACTGAAGCCTAAATATGTTTAATGTTGATTGTTTGCTATCTGTTTTAGTAAATGGTGGTTTTAAAACTCTAACTCTCTCTCTCTCTCTCTCTCTCCTCCCACCCCCACCCCCTTCTACTCCCAACCTCTGGCCCCGCCCCCAACCCTCTCTCAACCCTCCCTCTATGTGCAGGACAGAAGAGAGCTATGTTTGTACTCGTGTAGCAGCATGTAGAGGTGTGAAGAGGAGGTGAGGAGACTGAAAATATAAGAGAGAGAGAGAAAGAGAGAGAGAGAGAGAGAGACAGAGAGCGCAGAGGTATCAGTCCCCTGGAGGAAAGCAAAGAGAGGGCAGCTGTGCATCAGGCAGTGATTGGGCCGTGAGTGAGTGGGCGTGGCTGGTTCCCTCTCCTCCCCACCTCCCCCGCGTGACCCCTTCAGCATGTGTCACGTGATCGTGACGTGCCGCTCCATGCTGTGGACCCTGCTGAGCATCGTGGCCGCGTTCAGCGAGCTCATCGCCTTCATGAGCACCGATTGGCTGGTGGGCTTCCCGCGCACGCCCGACGCTGTGATCTCTCCCCACGGGGCGGCGGCGGCCGGCGAGGCCTACCGGCCCACGCTGGGCCTGTACGGACGCTGCGTGCGCCTCCCTCAGCTCCGGAGAGGCGTGCTGTGCGGCCCGTACGCCGGACACTTCGGAGAGATCGCCAGCGGATTCTGGCAGGCCGCCTCCATCTTCCTGGCTGCCGGCATCGTGCTGCTGGGGGGCGTGGCCTGTGTGTCGGTCTTCACCATGTGCTTCCAGAGCATCATGAAGAAGAGCATCTTCAACGTGTGTGGGCTGCTGCAGGCCATCGCGGGTGAGCACACACACACACACACACACATAAACACACAACTGTGTGAAGCATGGTGATTTATATGCCAGGTGAGTATATGTACTGTGTTATATATGTTGTGTGTTTTGTGTGTTTTTCCTGGATGAATGTGTGTAGAGGTCTCTCTCTGTGGTGAGTGTGTGTAGAGGTCTCTCTCTGTGGTGAGTGTGTGTACAGGTCTCTCTCTGTGGTGAGTGTGTGTACAGGTCTCTCTGAGGTGAATGTGTGTACAGGTCTCTCTCTGAGGTGAATGTGTGTACAGGTCTCTCTCTGTGGTGAGTGTGTGTTCTCTCTCTCTCTCTCTGAGCCTGCATCCATTGCTGTTCAAACATTCACTAGAACAGTTAAGCTCTAATCTTCAGGGTCAGTACTCTCATTTCTGTGAGCTTCTCTCTTTTTCCTGGTAAACTCTGGCTTTAACTAGGCCTGCTCGTTGAGCATCGATGACCTCATAGACATCAAGGATTTCTCCAAGGGGTCAAACACACGCCTCTCGCCATGGCAACGCAAAATCCGTGAAAATATTTCCACTCTTGTGTCAGGGCCCCATTTCAGCTTTTCTCTGTGTGCCTGAGGGGGAGATAGAAAGAGAGAAGGATGGAGAGAGAGGGACGGAGAGAGAGAGAGAGAGAGAGAGAGAGGGACGGAGAGAGAGAGAGAGAGAGGGACGGAGAGAGAGGGAGACATGCTGTCAGTGAGTAATGAGCTTGTGGAGAGGCTGTCACATGATGGGGTGATCTCATTTTGATCTCATTTTGGCTCTTCCTGCAGTTTCTCCAAAATTTTCTCCAGAATGAAATAGTCCAGCAGACTGATTCAGTGTGTAGCGGGAACAGAAGGGGTGGAGGGGAGAGAGGGGTGGAGGGGGTGGAGGGAAGCTGATCTCCCAGCCAAATCCTGCGCTGGTTCTCTTTACCTGAGACTGAACCATTATAGGCGCAGACGTGTGTGATGGTTGTCTAACAGGACCAGACAGGTGTGAGGGGTTCACACCGCTGCTAGAACAACTCGAACAGCAGACAGAGAATGGATGACTGTAGCACTTTGTGTGTGTGTGTGTGGGGGGGGGGGGGCATCTCGGGTCCTAGGAAAGTCCCATCATGCCTTTCACCCTGCTGGCCCTACAGGAAGAGAGAAGTGCCAAAACTCACAGCGGAGTGACATCGTCCAGCAGGGTCTCGGCGATCATGGAGGGTTTGAGAATGTGCTTTCCAAAGTGTGTGTGTGTGTGTGTGTGTTTTCTTTGTTTTATGCTCCGTGGTCTCTGATAACACCAGATGTGCTCAGCACACACACAAATGTAAAGCGTACAGAACTGTATGAGCTGCTTTTGCTCAGTGGGCCTGAGGTTCCTGATTGACAACTCATCACTTCTTATGTAATCAAATGGCTTTCACACACCTCCAGCTGCGTTTACAAGTCTGATTCATGATCTGGAAAATTCTACACAAGACCTTTAGCTGTAGAAAAAACAGCCTTATGTTGATGTTGGAGAGGCCGTTTTTACAAAAGGACCTTTTGAGTTGATGAAAACGGATGTTGATTCTGGATTCTAATAATGAGGAAGTTGTTTTCTCATATTGTGAAGTTTTTCATTATGTTGTCATATTGCCTAACTTGAACTCGTCAGCGGTTGTCGTATGAGGGGAAACGCTGAACAGCTGCTCCGCCCACTGAACTCTGACCTCTGGGGGCTGGCCCCAGAGGTCTGACGCGAGGCAGGGTCCTGTTCTGAGCAGTGATTGGCTGAGGTGTTTGGAGAGTTGCGGGGTACGGACACTGCAGGATCATATAAACTTCACTGCAGTGTGTGTGTGTGTGTGTGTGTGTGTGAGTATACGTGTCTTTTGTGCTTGTGTGTGTGTGTGTGTGTCTTTTGGAGGGGTGTGTAGGGGGTAAATGCTAAATTGAAACCATACCTTCTCTCAGTTAACAGGCCAGTTCTCAGCTACATGTGGAAAACATTTCTGACCTAGTTTTCATTTTCTCATCTAATATGCTATTCAGAGAGACTGACAGAGAGAGTAAGAGAGACAAAGAGAGAGAGAGACAGGAAGCAGGAGACTGTTGCATTTGTCCATACTTTGTTCTGTTTTTCATCTCCTGGTGAATTCTGGAATGGTGCAGACAGGGTGGAGGTGAACACACACACACATGCACATACACACATGCACCATCACATTTGCACTTGCACACACACACACACACACACACACACACACACACACACTCTTATGTTGTAACCTTGAATGCCTCATGTAAAAAACAGGTCTATTAAGTTGCCATTAAGACACTAGGTTTCTAAATCCTCCACTTTCACTGTAAATGTTGACAACTTGCCATTTGTCACCAGCAGGTGGCAGTGTTTCAGTGCCACTGTTCCCTCAACCACTGTCATACTCCTCCAGGCTCTCCTCAAAACGTGTGTGTGTGAGTGCGTGTGTGTGTACACAGTCCATGCGTGCGAGTGCGTGTCGGGTGAATACATGTTTGTGTGTGAAGGGTCATTGGACTGTTAAAAGTGGAATGCAGCTCCACAGGAAGTGGCCCCCTGTGCATCCTCTGTCACAGGAAGTGATGCGGGCGGCCAGTGGCTGAAGGGAAGCCCCTCCGGCTACCTCTTCCTGTTGTTTGGAGAGGGTTGACCTCGGGGTAGCGGTGCCGCTGACAGAGGGAAGGGGGTTTGGCTCCTGCAAGGAGGCAGAGTGGGTCACTCTTAGGCCGTTAGGCAGCTATATATCTGCTCCACACACACACAGACCAACATGCACTCCCTTATGCACCCATTCATGCACACACACACACACACACCCCGACACACACACGCACACATACAGAGGTGCCTGAAATTAAGAAATAGTGTACCTGTGTATACAAACAGCATAATACAGTGGCACTAATGATCCAACCCATAAACCCATATGTCTTAACAAACAGTGAGGGTAATGACCCAGCCCGTACATCTCAACAGTGAGGGTAATGACCCAGCCCGTACATCTCAACAGTGACGGTAATGACCCAGCCCGTACATCTCAACAGTGAGGGTAATGACCCAGCCCGTACATCTCAACAGTGAGGGTAATGACCCAGCCCGTACATCTCAACAGTGAGGGTAATGAC
>JAOXYF010000021.1:640444-652844 GCA_028565775.1 Sternarchorhynchus goeldii
GACAGATGGTGTACATTGCCTCACAGTTAAAATCCTGATGGAAAAACAAAATAATAAACATTATTCTATTAGCATATATTTTTTATGTGAATGGAGCAAATGTTTTCATCTCATTAGGTAATTTACTGTCCCTGTTGATTAATGGACTATGAGGGTACCTTTAAAAGCTTGTTATATGTGACCCTGACAGATTTACTGCCTGATCATTATTCTCAGATTTACTTACACTTGGTTAATTATGAGAAACCAAGACACTTCTGTGCAGGTTAAACATTTTTATTACATTTACTGCTCATTCTATTAAAATGTAATTAGGAAAAAAACTCTTCTTGTGACTCTCTCCAGCGTTTTTTGGGGGGAAGACTGGAGGTCACTGGGGCTTCAGCATGGCGGCGGCGGTGGCCTGTAAGGGGCGCAGTTATGTGACCATTTGTATTGTGGTCAGTCACATTTACACCGTGGTTGTCTTGTGCTGCAGGAACAGTTGACTGGATCTTTCTCAGCACCAGCCGAAGACCTGTACCACCGCAGCTTGGTGGGACCACCTCCCATGTGGGCTGCTTATGAATGGGGTCGCCCATGGACCTTCTGGTGACTGCCTGCCCATGATGAAAAACCCAAGATGGAGTTAAAGGTGGCTAAGACCGTCTCTAGCAAGAGTCAGGCTTCAGTTGTTAAATTTGTGTCTGACTACAGCATCATCCACTGGGGTTTGCTGGATGGGTTTAATTCTGGGTGTTTTGGAGTTCATATTCACAGACCTAACTGCTATTTACTGATGTGTTCTTCTACTTGTACTGCAAGGATCTCGGAGCTTGTTTACCTGGAAAGGCTTGGGGGAGCCGATTGGTTGGAAGCGCCCCAACTGATGTTTCTGCTCCCCCAGGAGATGGCGCTGCCTCCTCAGATGTCTCCTATGATCCTTGCGGCAGTGGGGGCAGTAGGACCCACCAGAGGTAGAGGGGGGTGCCACAAGGTCCTGAGTGGGCCGGGACAAGGCTGAGTAATCTGTCCTGCTTCGTCTGATTTGCTGGGATACTTGTCTTTTCTCAAAGTCTAACAGAAGCCTTGGACGGCTTCTGTGAAATCTGTCAAATTCCTTGAAGGAAGAATAAAAAATGTTTTCAGGCTTTTTTGTTCAATATGTAATTTCACAAGAACACCAAAAGATTGTTTACATTAACTTCTTACCATGTCCAACAATTTTATCAACCTTAGGATAAAATTGAAAATGTTGTAGAAAGATTCTGAGTTTTGATGAGTCTCAAAAGGATATATATCTCTGCGTTATGAGGTTCTACAAAGATAACAGTGGAGCATTTCCATGACAACCCTGATTCTAGGAACTACTCTTGATGACACGCACAGATTCTAGAATGCAGCTCCTCTGTGACATCATTTCAATGAAATCTTTCAGCACATACATGTTCAATGAGCCCTTAGTCTCACAGGTGAAACCCATTTGTACCATGATCAGGCCTCCCAGGTTATACTTGTCATTTTCTGTTGGGAATACACACCATCAACACATATAATAGTAAGTTTAGTTTTTGTTTTGTTTTAATCCTATTCTAGATAAGTTTATACAGTCAATGAAACAGTTGATGAAACACATATTTATCCCCCTCAAGATGAATCAGTTTCATCTATAAGTAACATCTTCAGTAAGATGGCAAAACTCTTTGATGTTAGAACTGGTTTCATAGTGAAATAGTAAACTCAAACCTTCTATTGAGCATTGCCCTCTTACTGTTTTATAGAACTGCTTTATGCATCGCTATATTAGAAATGTTTTGACTGAATATCTTCTCACTTTCACAAAAAATTCAAAATCCATGTTTACAAAATTAATTCATTAATACTGCTGTGGCACTCGGCTTGTGTAAAATGTCAAAAAAAAGTGAGGCAGGATGCAAAGCGTTGTGTAATAGATAAAGGCCTTTTTTTTGACGTTGTGTAATAGATAGACGTTTACCCACAAATATACACACACTTATATACACACACGGTTATATAAGCACACGCTAGACAAGACACAGGTGAACTGGACCGCCCTCTGACCCACGAGAAACAGAAACAGAACCCTGAGGTGCTGAAGGGGCAAAAGGGGCGGTGATGAGCATGGCCACGCCTACACCACCTTCCCCGGGACTGAGGAAAACACAGAAGGCAGAGATGGATACAGTAACAGGGATGAACACAGGCACATTAATGTGGATTGAGACAGAAAAGGGAACAAGGGGATTAGAGGACTGCAGAGTCAGAGGACTGCCTGGCTTCTGGGTGGTGCAAGCAGGTTTAAGGGAGGAGCTTCCCGGGTTTGTGGAGGTGCTCAAGCAGGGACCCCTCTTCCTCCACCTCCATCCCTGAGGCGGATGTTCCCGAGTCACAGGAGGCCCCTACCATGTCTGAAGATCCCTGTTCCTTATCCTCTGTCTTCTCCTCCTCCGTGTAACTATTCGCAAATTGCTTAACATTTGCGGCATGAAAAGTGTTTGTTTTGTTTGTTGTTTGTTGCTCAGCATGAAGTAAACAAACATATACATAATCAGAACTACAGGTTTCTCATGGGAATCAGTCAGACTTGGGAGCTTCGAGCATTCTCCCAATCCAGTCTTCTGGGCCCACCAGCCGGTTCCATGTTTTTGCTCCAACCTAATGTGTTGGGAACAATGCTCTTATGGATCATTAAAAATACACCACCCACTTTTCAAAGCTCCTGTCTGTTCATTTGAGTGATTTTCTTCTATTATCTTTCAGTGTTATATTTTACAGTGTATTGGCACCTCCACTTACCCTGCGCCACTTCTTAGGATTTCTCATCACAGTCTAAAACGGAGGTTAAATGACCAGGGGGTTGAGGACACTCATGTGATGTTCTCACATTTAAAAAATATTGATTTAAAATAATGGTTTAAAAACATATTCTGTTACGAGACACACATTCATTCAATCACATCCTTTATAGTACATTATCAGAATTTGCTAAAAGACCATGTGAAATCCTTTCCCATCTGAAAGCAGTGTGTGACCTGCAGTAAAGGTGTGTTTGTCAAATAGTAAAGGTGTGTGTGTGCTTTATGGTAGTGTGTGTGACGTGGTAAAGGTGTGTGTGCTTTACTGCATGTATCACACTCTAAGTAAAGGTAAACGTTTTTAAAAGCTACAAAGCTACTGAACGTTAATATGTTCATTTGCAAGCCTAATGTCCACCGGCCACCCTGTGAGCTCTGGTTCATGAACTCATGTACGAATGCAGTACGATGTTTGATTTTGGAAATTTTTTTTATTGCTGCCCTAGAAAAATTAAACTAATGCTGCTAGCAAGAACTGGAAGCCATTACACCCAGTAACTTATATAATAAAACCCCCGATATTCACTGCATTTTAAATGCGGGTCGTCTATATTTACACACTGAACTTCAAATCAACGTCCACATAATCTCCATTGTACAGATATCATCATACACACATCATCATCAGCATCACTCTGTCATAATAATTGTACATCTTCATGATCATAATCATGTTTATCTTCATCATCCAAAGATCTTCATCATTCACATAACTGTCATACATATTTTCTATTTTCTAGTACAGTTTCACATTCAAAGGAATAAAACATTTTCCCTTATCCAAGATGGCGGCCCCACAATTTTACAGTGCTAAGCTTTTTATGGTGTAATTTGTAAACTTCTCTCTGTAAACTTCATACTAACACCAGAGAATAGGAATGGGTATTGTGTGGATGTCCAGGTCAGGTGTGTGTGTGTGTGTGTGTGTGTGTGTGTGTGTGTGTGTATGTGTGTGTGTGTGTCCAGATGCTGGGGAAACATGTGGAGGACACACAATTCTGTGCTGTAGTCACGTTCACTTATTCACACTAACACACGTTACCATGGAGAATCACATGTAAAATCATGTGTGTGTTTATCCTCTTCTCTGTATTTGAGATGTCATCAGCAGTGTGGTGTTCAGGTCAGATACTGTAAGAACGGGACAAAATGATCAGATTGTACTCAACCGCGTAAAATCTCTCACTCTCAGTAAATCAACTCCAGCCTCAGAGAGGAGAAAAACTCACACTTAGAACTCAAAACACATACATGCACAAACACATACAACAGGTTGTGTTTATGAGAGATATGTAGAGATAATGTGTGTGTAGTGTATAAAGAGAGAGTGAGCGAGTGTGAGAGTGTGTGTCTGTCTGATTTATAAAGTGGCAGTGTGCATGTCAGAGGATGAAGGTACTGTATGTGCAGGTACTGTGTGTGTGTGTGAGAGAGAGAGAGAGAGAGAGAGAGAGAGGATATTGACTGTGTGTATGTGTTTGAGAGAGAGAGCGCGAAAGATAGATTACTGATTGTGTGTTTGTACATGCATGAAAGGGGTGATACTCACTGTGTGTGTGTATGTGAGGGACAGAGATAAAGAGGTAGATACAGTCAGATTTCCTCTCTAACTAAGGAGTAAAACATCCTGCAGAGGAGACGGAGGACACAACGCATAAAAATACACACACACACACACCTTCACATACAACCTCCTGAGCTGCTTCACTCCTGTGTGTATGTGTGTGTGTTTGTACAGAGACAGTAAGTCAGTAACCCACTCTAGTTTCTCCAGTTTACAGTGTGGATCCTCCAGTAGAGCAGAGAGCTGCTTCACTCCTGAGTCTCCTGGAAAATTGCGCTCCAGATTCAGTTCTCTCAGGTGTGATGAGGGGTTTGACCTCAGAGCTGAAGCCAGAGCAGCACAGCCTTCCTCTCCAATACTGCAGTATTCTAGCCTGTGGAGAAAAGGAGAAAAAACTCAAACACAAGCAATAGGTTGTGTGTTTGTTACAGAGATGCAGTGATAATGTGTGTGTGTGTGTATAAAGAGATGAGAGAATGAGCGAGAGAGAGTGTGTGTATCTAAGTAATACAGTGGTTACATGTGTCAGAGAAAGAGGGTAATTATGTCCGTCTCTGTCTGTGTGTGTAAGCGAGAGAGAGCGGAGGAATAGTGGCTGTGTGTGCGTGTGTGTGTGTGTGTGTACAGAGACCGTAAATCAGTAACTCACTGTAGTTTCTCCAGTTTGCAGTTTGGATCCTCCAGTAGAGCAGAGAGCTGCTTCACCCCTGAGTCTCCTGGTTTATTTATGGTAAGATTCAGTTCTCTCAGGTGTGATGAGGGGTTTGACCTCAGAGCTGAAGCCAGAGCAGCACAGCCTTCCTCCCCAATACTGCAGTCTTCCAGCCTGGAGAAAGCAGGAGTTGCAACTCAACACACCCACATAAACACATGTAATAGGTTGTGTGTGTTCATGAGAGAGAAGCAGTGATAATGTGTGTGTAATAAGTGAGTGTGAGCATGTGTGTTTCTAATTAATACAGTGATAGTGTGTGTTTCAGAGACAGGAAGATGGCAATGGCAATTGTGTGTGTGTACAGAGACAGTGAGTCAGTAACTCACTGTAGTTTCTCCAGTTTACAGTGTGGATCCTCCAGTAGCGCAGAGAGCTGCTTCACTCCTGAGTCTCCTGGTTCATTGCGGTTCAGAGTCAGTTCTCTCAGGTGTGATGAGGGGTTTGACTTCAGAGCTGAAGCCAGAGCAGCACAGCCTTCCTCTTTAATACTACAGTTATACAGCCTGCAGAGAGAAGGAGAAAAACTCGTCACACTTACAGCTCAACACACACAAACACATGCAAGAGGTTGTGTATGTTCATGAGAGAGATGCAGTGATAATGTGTGTGTATAAAGAGAGAATGAGGGAGTGTGAGTGTGTGTATCTAATTAATTCAGTGATAGTGTGTCTATAAGTGTGAGAAACAGCAGTTATGTGTGTGAGAGAGGATACTGACTGTGTGCGTACATACATATATATGTATATGTATATGTATGTATGTATGTATGTATGTGTGAGTGTGTCTGTGTGTATCTGTGAGTATATGTGTACAGTGGTGCTTGAAAGTTTGTGAACCCTCTAGAATTTTCTATATTTCTTCATATTTCTTCACACAAGCCCTAAACGTAGATCATTTTCCTCAATAAATAAATGACCAAGTATAATATTTTTGTCGCATTTATTTAACTAGGTTCTCTTTATTTACTTTTAGGACCTGTGCGAAAATTCAGAAATATAGAACATTCTAAAGGGTTCACAAACTTTCAAGCACCACTGTGTGTGTGTGTGTGTGTGTGTGTACAGAGACAGTAAGTCAGTAACTCACTCTAGTTTCTCCAGTTTACAGTGTGGATCCTCCAGTAGAGCAGAGAGCTGCTTCACTCCTGAGTCTCCAAGTTTATTACGGTTCAGATTCAGTTCTCTCAGGTGTGATGGGTTTGACCTCAGAGCTGAAGCCAGAGCAGCACAGCCTTCCTCTCTAATACTGCAGCCCCAAAGCCTGCAGAGAGAAGGAGAAAAACTCCTCACACTTACAGCTCAACACACAAACACATGCAACAGGATGTGCGTGTTCATGAGAGAGATGCAGTGATATTTTGTGTGTATAAAGACAGCGAGAATGAGCGACTACGAGACAGAGACTGTGTGTGTATCTAATTAATTCAGTGATAGTTACCTAAAAGACAGAAATAGCAATTGCATTTGTGAGAGAGAAGACATTGACTGTGTGTGTGTGTGTGTGTGTGAGTGTGTGTGTGTGTGTGAGTGGGGGGGGGTGTATTGACCGTCAGGTACAGGGGGGGATTGTAGGTGTGTGTTTATCCCAGTTACCTATAAACAAGCACAGATAGAGGACTGGAAAAGGGTTTAATGTGTGTAAAACAATGCTTTTATCTGACTGCAAATAATGATTAAAATGATCCATTTATCTGACTCCAAATAATAATTTAAAAAGTGCTAGAAAGAGGTAATAATTTTGCGTATCCCAGCATATGTCATGAGAATATGCATAACCAACTTATCAAAGTTCCTTAATACTAAAACAGCCTGCATTGTCAGAGGTTTACCGTTCAGCCTGATTTAGGGTTTAACCTGGAAGATTTTGGGCAGATTGGACGCTCCTCAAGGAATTAGCATCAGGAATTTCTTGAATCTGGTTCCTCACTTTAGTTAGTGAGTTATTAAGCATTTACATTATATTATGCTGAAGAGTTGAGCGTCACACAATTTTAAGACAACAGGGTTTACTGTAATATTACAAGACATTTAGTTACACATTACAATTGATTATACAATTAATATAACAGAGGCAGCATAAATAATCTTAGCTGAATGTTACCTGATCAATAAACAGAGACAGACAGAGAGAGAGAGAGAGAGAGAGAAAGGAGAGAGAGAGAGAGAGAGAGAGAGAGTGAAAGGAGAGATAGAAAGGGAGAGCAAGGTGCAGGGAGAGATCTCTCCAAACCTTAGTTCTCAAGCTCCACTCTCCCAAATTCTATACCCCCTCGACCAATAACCTAATATGCCACTACTGACCAATCGAAAGTAGCTGTGTACTGGCATCCCAGAATAGGAAACAACCACAGGTCCTCAAATACTACAGTGATACTATAGTCCTGAATGACTACTGAACATTTGTGGAGGGCAGGGGCAGTTTTATTTCACTACCCGTATCTCTGAGAGAGACAAAAGATATACATAGCAGTGGAGGTAGATGAGAAAAAGACTTCACAGACCAGCGTTTGACCTACCTATGTGTGTGTGTGTGTGTACAAAGACAATAAGTCAGAAACTCACTCTAGTTTCTCTAATTTACAGTGTGGATCCTCCAGTAGAGCAGAGAGCTGCTTCATTCCTGAGTTTCCTGGTTTATTGCGGGTCAGATTCAGTTCTCTCAGGTGTGATGGGTTTGACTTCAGAGCTGAAGCCAGAGCAGCACAGCCTTCCTCTCTAATACTGCAGGCATACAGCCTGCAGAGAGAAGGAGAAAACCCCCCTAAGACATACCGGCAACATTTCCAGCACTTATCAAAAAAACAAAATAAGCAGATGTATACAGAATTCACAGAATTTTAGACAGGAATCTCAGATGTTGCACTACATCCAGAGAAGCTGTACGATTTACCAGTGCGTATTCACGCCGATCTAACTGTCCTCATCACCAGATACCCTAGCCTTGTTCTCAGGTAGCCATTTATATTTTTCTGTTTTGCAACACAACATAGATGCTGGATCCTACACTCCCATTAATCAATGTGCTTATCATGTTAATCTTTCTTCAAGAAACCAAATATGGTTTTCCCCTTGTCTTTTAGTGCCAAAGCGTGAAGGTGACTATTGCAAAATCAATGTTATGACAATCTCTGACTTGTTTCCTTTACCTTGAATGAAGGATTGTGTTGATAGTATTGGTACTGCTAATTTCGTTAGGAAACTCGACTCATCCACAAGCAAGAGCTCAAAGTGCCTCTAACATTTCCGTCTTTGACACCCCAGACACTTTCCTACAATATACTGTTACGCTTTTCGGCTCGAAAAACACACATCGTCAGCTTTCCGATGTTTGATGTCTGCAGTGCTGGGTGACTTGTCTAACTGTGAAGCACATCTGTGCAATGTTGTGGTGTATTCCCATATGTGGGTACAAAACATAAGTCTTTAGATATGGTTTTTAGAAAGGTGCAGGAAGCTTCGCTTGTGTTGAATTTAGAAAAGTGTGACTTTGTCAAAAGTGAAGTTATCGATCTTGGTTAAAAAAAAAAATCGGTCACAGTACCGTACGCCCCACAGACGTCAAAGTTCAGGCGTCTACATACATGTATATGTATATACCCCTGTATACAGCTCACATACTGTATAAATCCATATTTATATATGTATATACCTCTGTATAAAGCTCATTTACTGTATATATCTGCTAAGGTGAGTACACAGGTGGTGGGAGTGTTTGCCATTTTGGACAGAGTGGGTTTTTGTCTCTCTCCATTTAGGAAGTTTGGGTCATCTTGAGTCCGTTTTATTTTGTGTTGGTTAGACAGTTATTTGGCGTTTACTGTGGGTTTAGATTTGTTGTTTTGGCCTTTGGATGCTCCTGATTCTGTTGCACCAGTAACAAGTGTTAGTACATGGCTACCTTTGCCCTTGTACGTGACTGTGGCTGAATACATTTGCTTAAACACTTTCTCCATTCACACTCATCTCTTTTTCACTTACTTCTATTATTTTCACATATGGCACCTTTCTTGTGGCTTTGACGTGGCCTAGATGAGTCGTGACAGTTTTTTTATAAGATGGAGTGATAATGGGTGTGCGTGTATAAAAAGAGAGAGTGTGTGTATCTAATTAATACAGTGATGGTGTGTGATAGAAAAAAGGGAACAGCAATTTTGTATGTGTCTGTGCGACAGAGAGGGAGGATATTTACTCTGTGTGTGTGTGTGTGTGTGTACAGAGACAGTAAGTCAGTAACTCACTGTAGTTTCTCCAGTTTACAGTTTGGATCCTCCAGTAGAGCAGAGAGCTGCTTCACTCCTGAGTCTCCTGGTTTATTGTAGTTCAGATTCAGTTCTCTCAGGTGTGATGGGTTTGACCTCAGAGCTGAAGCCAGAGCAGTGCAGCCTTCCTCTCTAATACTGCAGCGCCACAGCCTGTAGAGAGAAGGAGAAAAACTCCCCACACTTACAGCTCAACACACACAAAAACTCATGCAAGAAGACTGTGTCCATGAGCAAGATGCAGTGATGATGTGTTTGTGCAAAAATAGAGAGAATGAGCGAGGATGAGAAAGTGTGTGTATGTGTATCAAACTAATACGGTTATAGAATTCGGAGAGAGGAAAATGATTATAGCCATTACATCTATGTGTGTGTGTGTGAGAGAGAGTATAATTTGTGTGTGTTTGAATGTATGTGTACAAAGACAATAAGTCAGTAACTCACTCTAGTTTCTCCAGTTTACAGTGTGGATCCTCCAGTAGAGCAGAGAGCTGCTTCACTCCTGAGTCTCCTGGTTCATTGCCATTCAGATTCAGTTCTCTCAGGTGTGATGGGTTTGACTTCAGAGCTGAAGCCAGAGCAGCACAGCCTTCCTCTCTAATTCTGCAGCTATCCAGCCTGTAGAGAAGAAGAAAAGCTCAACACACACACACACACACACACACACACACACACAAGCAGTAGATTGTGAGAGAAATGCAGTGATAATATGTGACTGTGTGTGTTAATCTAATACAGTTATATTGTGCTCCACAGGGCAATGATCGACTTCATAGCTGTGTCATCGGACTTCTGACCATGTGATTTGGACACCTGGGTGACGAGAGGTGCAGAGCTGTCAACCAGAGCTGGTTCAGATGACTTGATGAGGATGCCAGACAGACCTGACAGACCTAAACGTGCCGTGAAGGTTTGCTGGGAACATTTACGGAAGTAGCTGTCAGACAGATCTTTATTTCCCATGGCCGGCAAACCTTCGACCGTATCCTGAGAGAGACCTGAGACAGAAGTGAGACAGAGAATCCTACTGGGCCTCCGTCATTGGCGCAGATTATAGGAGCAGTGGCCACAAGGTTGTCAGTGATGTCGGTAGGGTTGTAGTAGTGGCAATCCCCAAACCTGATGGTAGGCGCCTTGGTTAAAGGAGAATGTCAAGATGAAGAAAGAGTTCTATCAGGCCTCTGAGGTAGCAGATAGGTACCGAAGGACCAAGCAGATTGCAGCCTCAGCTGTTGTAAAGGCAAAAACTCAGGTGTGGGAGGTGTTTTGTGAGCAATAAAGCACGACTATTGGCTTACGCCAAAAATGTTCTGGCAAACCTTTGTGCAACTCGGCAGAGGAAAGCTGTTCCTGACCAACACTGGTCTTGTTGACTTCAACTGGGAATGTCACTGGGCAGTGGAAGAAATACTTCGAGGATCTTCTCAATCCCACCAGCACCCCTTCCTCAGAGAAAGCAGAGCTTGGGGACCCGGGCAAGAGTTCGCCCATCATGCAGGCCAAGGGGGGTGGACTAGAGGGAGAACTCCTTGTTGGCAGGGCGTGCAAGGTGGATGAGGTCTGCCTGGAGTTCTTTAAGGCTCTGGATGTTGTAGGGCTGTGTTGGCTGACATGGTGCCCTAGGAGTAGCAGACAGGGGTGTTGGTTCTTCTTTTTAGGAAAGGGGACCGGAGGGTGTGTTCCAGAGGATCACACTCCTCAGCCTGCCTGGTAAGATCAATGCAGGGTTACTGGAGAAGGGAGTCCAGCTGATCTCAGTCGAATCTCAGTTACAAGAGCAACAATGCGGATTCTGCCCTGGTTGTGGGACACTGGACCAGCTTTTTACCCTCACAAGGGTCCTGGAGGGTGTGTGGGAGCTTGCCCAACCAGTCCAAATGTGCTTTGTGGATCTGAAACAGACATTTGACAGCATCCCTCAGGATATCCTGTAGGGGGTGCTCCAGGAGTACAGGGTACAAACTGCTATGGGCCATTCAGTCCCTGTACAAACAGAGCAGGAGCTTGGGTCACATGGCCAGCAGTACTTCAGATTGGTTTCCAGTTGGAGTAGGACTCCCTTTGTCATCGATTCTGTTCATAATTAGAGTGCTTGAAAAGCACTCTATTGTTTTATAAAGAGACTTTCTCGGTGCAGCCAAGTGGCAGAGGGAGTCCAATATGGTGGCCTCAGGATTTCATGTGCTTTTTGAGGATGATGTGGTCCTGCTGCTATCATCAGACCAGGACCTCGAGGACCTCCAGGACCTCCAGGACCTCCAGGACCTCCAGTTCTCACAGATCCAATTTGCAGCAGGGTGTAAAGTGATGAGAAGCAGCACCTCTAAATCTGAGAACATGGTTGGAAAAGGGTGGAATGCCCTCTCTGGGTCAGGAATGAATTCTGGCCCCAAGTGGAGGAGTTTGTTTGGATCTTGTGTACAAGTGAGTGAAGAATGGAGAGAGAGGTTGACAGGTGGATTGGAGTGGTGTGTGTGGTACTGCAAACTCACTACAGGTCTATTATGGTGAAGAAAGAGCTGAGCCAAAATGTAAATCTTTCAATTTACCAGTCAATCTATGTTAAGATCCTGACATACGGCCACAAGCTCTGGGTAGTGGCAGAAAGTGTCCAACAAGGAGGAGCCCCCTGGGAATATCCAGGACATCTTGTAGGGATTATATCTCATGGGAATGCCTCGGTATCCTCCCAGGAGAGCTGGAGGAGGTGGGTCAAGGAGAGGGATGCCTGGGCCTCTGTGCTTAGAGAGTGAGTGAGTGAGTCAGAGTGTAAGAGAGAGTAGTGATATTGACTATGTGAATATGTGATGCGAGAGAGAGAGGGAGAGATCATTTAATGTGTGTTTGTGTGTATGAGACAGAGGGGGGATACTGATTGTATGTGTGTGTATTAGAGATGTATAGAGACAGTAAGTCAGTAACTCACTCTAATTTCTCCAGTTTACAGTGTGGATCCTCCAGTAGAGCAGAGAGCTGCTTCACTCCTGAGTCTCCTGGTTCATTGAGGT
>JAOXYF010000021.1:657033-676376 GCA_028565775.1 Sternarchorhynchus goeldii
TAAAATCCCAAATGTTTGCTATATAGGGTAATATTGGCTTTATTTAAATGTCAAGTGAATCTATTTGTATATTGATGTTTTAAACAGTCCAATGGATACTGAGGTTCTGTGTACATTTAAAAAAATCTCAACATTGTACTAACCAGTGTTTATGTATTTCCAGTGGAAACTGTTACAATGTTTCATTTAGAATTCTAACCCAACATTCCGCAGGGCCTGATTGGTTCAATTCTATTCTAGAATGTATCCCATCATTCAGTAGAACATTGATATTGTCAAGCTGTCATATTTGGTTTTGAAACTTTGCTGCAACAACACTCTTTTTAAACCTACAGAAATGGTATTTTTTACTTATATATGTTTTCTATTAGATTAAAAGAATCTAACAGAATCTTCATGTTACAACATAGATTAAAAAAATGGAAGAATTGTTCATAAAATTTGTGGTGCATAAATTTAAGACAGTAACATGACATTAAATTTGTTGTTTCAGAATGTTAGGAAGAATATGTGTACAGGTCCCTATGGCCTGAGAAAAACAAGAGTACCATCAAAGATACTCAGGGATTACTTGGTGGTCGGAGTATCATCATATTTAAGTGAAGGTCCAGAGTCTCAAGACAGAGAGTTGTCAACACAGGTGCGTAGCTCCACACTAGACAAGATAAGACATGATAATCCTTTATTAGTCCCACAATGGGGAAATTTCCAGCTGTAAGTGTGTAGACCACACTTACAGCTGTATCTCCAATTCCTTGAAAACTTAATCAAACGACAGTGAACTCTCAGTCTCTCTCGCAGAGGACTGCATCTCCCACTGCAGTGACCCCTGGAGAGAAAGGGCGCAGGAGGAAACGGGCCAAGCCTCGGCGTGTGTCTACAGGTATACAGCAGTCTGCACAGATTAACAAACAGAATAACGGTGCTACTTAGATCACCACGCCAGTGGCCAATCTGTTCAACAATAAAATCTCTTCTCAAAGTGAAAATCATGGACCGAGAGGTCCTTTGATTTCAGGAGGTGAAGAACGCTATATCGTTAACGCTGCTGTTCTTCCAGACCTCCGTCCACTCCCATCCACTGCTCCTGCCTGGACACCACAAACAAGCTCCATCACTGGGCAGTTAAGCAGGGATGAGCCCCTGGAGATCCACGGTCACAGTGTAGAGGAGTACCAGAGGATTTTCCATTCTGTGGTGGATCCTATGCTCATGAGGCCCTCCGGAAAGCCCCAGCCCTACAGCCTGGAGCTGGGCCGCAGAATCAAGCAGCGCCTGTGGGAGGCGCTCTACTGTCCCACTCAGCAGGAGGAGGTGCAGCCTGATGGACAGGTCCACGTTACTGAGACCTTCTGCACACCCACCCTGAAAAGCTTTGTGCCCTACGTTGATGTAGACATCAGTGGAGAACCCATGCCTGGACAACCTATGAAAAAAAGGCCAAAGCACTGACGTTATTAGTGACATTATTCATCTTAATATTATAATTAGCATTATAAATAAAAACTCTTTATATTTAATATTTTGTTATTATTATTGTTATTATTAACACGTTATATTGTATGCTGTTTTCTATTATTATTATTATTATTTATTTAGTTATTTCAAACCCTTGTAAAGGCATTGGTTAAGAGATGTCTTTGTAATTACATTTTGCAATGTATTTTTCACTATAAGTATATTCATTTCACTAATTCTGTTCTGTCCTATTCATACAGTTTACAATGTAATTATACTTTAGTTGCACTTCATGCTGTTATGTACTGACATGCACTATTCTTGGTTATCTAGATCATTGTACTTTAATGGTACTTTTCAGTAGATGTGTCTGGTCATAGATCACTCAGTGAATGTCTGTACATTTTTACACAGCCACATTTTTGTACTGCGCTGCTATAACACTGGAATTTCCACCTGAGATCAATAAAGTGATCGATTGATCAATCAATAAATCAATAGATGTATCTATCTATTAAATAACGTTACGGTAAAACGTTTAAGGTGTGGCATTGCTAAATGTATACATTTTGTCTCTCTCTACTTAGACTATCTGGCGGTCAGGCTGACCCCAGTCCTACTGGCATCTAAACTATCTTTTAGACTGTCCTACGGCCTTAAGCATATCCACAACCCTCCGTCCTATCTGACGGTCGGCCTGACCCAGTTCCGGACGTCATCCAAACACCTTCTTAGTGGAAGTCACTTCTTAGAGTTTCTCACCCCACCCTTAAGACCAATCATTGATTCTACCTTAGACCAATCATTTTACCCCACATCATCTCTTTCTTCTATTTAAACTTCTATATTGTTAATAAACTTCAGAGCTTCTTCTTGACACCTTTGTATTGTGAATCTGTTCTCTGAGATCTCGTAACGAGGCATACTGAGGGCTGAACTAATCTCTGGTTGAACCCTGAAGGTACTCTGTCAGTCAGACTTAACAGAGGCTAAAAACCTAACACTACTCCCTCTCAAAATCACAACTTAAAATGATCTACTTAAATTAATTAGCAATTAAATCAACAAAAGTTCAACTAACAAATTAGAGTTAGAAACCAGTGAATAGAGAATACACATGAGTGTATATTAAGATTTATTATATGTACTGTAATTCTCATAATTTCGCCAGACTGGGATACGTGGGCTAATACCTCCCTCTAACGGCCATAGCGAAATGTCGGCACAGCCGAGGAAAAGTCCCACAGCAGAAGCGGGCCTCGGCGCAAATTTCACAAACTGTAACAACCCATTCGTGTCTCTGGTAACTATAAATGAGAGTCAGCGTCCACAAATGAGCTGTAACGAGGGACACAGTCGTTCTGACTGCGGAAACACTGCATTAAAACACAGCATCAATCCGTTTATTGAGAACGCGGAGCTGTTTTCCCCCGCGCGCGTGCACGTGCACAGAGTGCAGTCTGAACTTTTCCTGAATGACAGTTTTACCAGCGCGCTCGCTGTGCACCAATCCGTTCCTTGTTGGCATGGGAACCGCTGCAGACAGCGCTAAAGAAAACGAAAGTATAACCGGACTGTAGGGTACTCAAATCCCCGGTCGTTGCAGAGTAGTGCATTCAATATGTGAGCGCTCCCAGCTATCAAAAATGCTGCTCGCTACCGGCGTTAACCCCTTCACTTCCGCGATGTACAAATGCAATGCAGAAAGCACACGCATTGTTTATCCTGATCTGGCCAAGATTCTCTCAGTCTGCTGTGTGCATGTGAGTTATGTGCTGTGCAAAATCAGCATATACTGCAACCTGATGCACATTGTGGTCCAAAATGACAAACTCACCCAACTCAAGTCTGCAAACACGCAAGTCAGATATAAATGTACCCCCCATAATTGTGCTTGTCCCACCTTGTGCTTGTGTTTTATTGTTGAAATAATTTGAACAATAATTTGGGGGAAGGACTGTGCATGTGTATAAACAAACAGTAAGTCACTAACTCCATGGGAATATGTCTCCTGTTTACAGTGTTGATCCTCCAGTAGAGCAGAGAGCTGCTTCAGTCCTGAGCCTCCTGGTTTATTCCAGTTCAGATTCAGTTCTCTCAGGTGTGATGAGGGGTTTGACCTCAGAGCTGAAGCCAGAGCAGCACAGCCTTCCTCTCTAATACTGCACCATCTCAGCCTGAAGAGAGAAGGAGAAAAACTCCTCACAATTACAGCTCATTTACATTTACATTCACATTCACAGTTACCCAACAGTGGTAACTTGGCAGAGGTGGGATTTGAACCAGCAAATCTGGTTACAATTCAAGTGCCTTAACCAGTGAACTACCACCACCCCTCTCAACAAACGTGTGTGTGTGTGTGTGTGTGTGTGTGTGAGTGTGTGTGTGTGTGTGTGTGTGTGTGCGCGCGCGCATGCTTACGCGCATCTAATTAATACAGTGATGGTGTGTTTGTCAGAGAGAAGAAGACATTAAAAATGAGCAATTATGTTTCTCTGTGTCTGTGTATATGAAGGACTGAGAGCACGTGTGTGTGTGTGTGTGTTTGCGTGAGAGAAGCAGGGTGTGTGAGGCAGGGTTTGTGTGTGTGAGAGAGAGGCAGAGTGTCTGTGGGGTGTGTGTGTGTGAGAGAGAGAGAGAGAGAGAGAGATAAAGAGAGAAGGAAGCAAGGTGTGTGAGTGTGAGAGACAGAGAAGGAGGCAGTGTGTGTCTGTGAGAGAGAGAGAGAGGGGGGAAGAGTGTGTGTGGGTGTGGGTGTGTGTGTGTGTGTGTGTGTGTGTGTGTGTGTGTGTGTGTGTGTGAGAGAGAGGCAGTGCGTGTGTGAGTATATGGGAGGTAGGGTGTGTGTGTGTGTGCGAGAGAGAGGAATGGTGTATGTATGTGTGTTTGAGAGAAAGGGAGGGTATGTGTGTGTGTGTGTGTGTGTGTGTGTGTACATAGACAGTAAGTCAGTAACTCACTGTAGTTTCTCTAGTTTACAGTGTGGATCCTCCAGTAGAGCAGAGAGCTGCTTGACTCCTGAGTCTCCTGGTTTATTGCGGTTCAGATTCAGTTCTCTCAGGTGTGATGAGGGGTTCGACCTCAAAGCTGAAGCCAGAGCAGCACAGCCTTCCTCTCTGATACTGCAGTCCCACAGCCTGCAGAGAGAATGAGAAAAACTCCTCACACTTACAGCTCAACACACACACAAACACATGCAATAGGTTGCGTGTGTTCACGAGAGAGATGTGATGATGATGATGATGTGTTTGTGTGTGTATAAAGAGAGAGAACGAGTGTGTGAGAGAATGTATGTGTGCATGTGCATCTAATTAATACAGTGATAGTGTGTATGTCAGAGAGAAGAAGACATTAAAAATTAGCAATTATGTCTGTGTGTATGAAAGCGTGAGAACGCTGTGTGTGTGTTTGGGTGAGAGAGGCAGGGTGTGTGTGAGAGAGAGAAAGAAAAGGAAGCAGAGTGTGTGTGAGAGGGATGGTGTGTGTATATGTGTGTGAGAGAAAGGGAGGGTATGTGTGTTTGTGAGAGAGAGAGAGAAGTAGGGTGTGTGTGTGTGTGAATACAGAGACAGTAAGTCAGTAACTCACTGTAGTTTCTCCAGTTTACAGTGTGGATCCTCCAGTAGAGCAGACAGCTGCTTCACTCCTGAGTCTCCTGGTTTATTGCGGTTCAGATTCAGTTCTTTCAGGTGTGATGAGAGGTTTGACCTCAGAGCTGAAGCCAGAGCAGCACAGCCTTCCTCTCTAATTCTGCAGTGTTCCAGTCTGCAGAGAGACAGAGAAAAACTCCTCACACTTGTAACTCAAAACACACACATAAACACATGAAACAGGTTGTGTGTTTTCATGAGAGATGCGATGATGACAATGATGTGTGTGTGTGTATAAAGAGAGAAAAAGTATGAGACAGTGCGTCTATATATATGTGTGTGTGTGTGTGGTGTGATTGTGTGTTATGATAGAGAGAGGGGGAATATGCGTGTAAGAGAGGGCGTAGGTTTGTGACAGGGAGAGGTTGTGTGAGAAGGAGTGTGTGTGAAAGAGGAAAGGTGTGTGTGAGAGGGAGGTGGTGTTTGTGTGAGTGTGAGAGAGAGAGGGAGCGAGGCAGGGTGTGTGTGAGAGGGAGGCAGGCTGTGCAAGTGTGCATGTGTGTGTATAGGAGAGAGGGAGGCAGGATGTATGTGTGTGAGTGAGAGAGTGTCTGAGGGAGGTAGGGTGCGTTTGCGCATTTGTCAAGAGAGCGTGCGGCAAGGTGTGTGTGTGTACAGAGACAGTAAGTCAGTGTGGATCCTCCAGTAGGGAGGGTGCGTGAATGAGAAAGGTTGAGAGCTGCCGACGATTTTAATTTTCCACTCACAAGGAGATTCGGGTAGCTAAGCTAACTAGCTAACCGGTTAGCTTCGTTGTGTTAATATATGTTAACAATTATCTGTTTATTTGACACCACATACCGCATGAAGAACCTTCGATAAATTTTCGTTTATCGATAACTGCAGGTGAAACAAAGGGTCTGAAACAACATCTGTACTGTAATGTATCTTTAGATTATCAACACACAGGACGCTGCAGGCACCAGGGGGTGGTGCTGTTGCTGCTCATACAGTAATTTATTTAAATCAGAATTCTCTCTCTGTACAACCAATGGCTCCTATCTCTACTGGGTAGCCACCGCCATCACCAAGCTGCTTGGATGATTTCACAAATGTGAGCTCAGCCACTGAACTTGCCAATGTCATAAAACCACACCGTGCAACTTACAACTCGTTCCGGTATTAACCGCGGTGTCAAAATAAAAGCCCCTATTGTCACGTGCACAGAATGGAACAAAAATAAAAGTTATTTTCCACTTGGCCACATATATAATAACTAACAATATACAATAATTTATATTAAATATTGATATTATATATTAATAAAATATAATAATTAATACAAAATTAGTGTGTTTAGTGTTTAGTAAAAATACAGTGTTGGGTAACTCCCTCACTGTGTCTAAACATCACACACTCTATCACTGTTTCCAGTCTCAAATATAAGAGGATAATCTTTCTCTCTAGATACAATAAAACCCCACTAAAAGCCTAGTAATATGTCATGGTTTCAGGAAACAGCTATCAGGAGGATTGATGCTCTGATAGATCAAACTCAGCTGAATGACATCAGTGTAAAAACTGTATAGGGGTTTGTACAGACAGTGCCAGAGCAGTGACATGAACACAGTGATGGGGCTGCAGGAATGAAAGCAAAAACACTGCAGCATTCAACACCAGGCTTTGGTGGAAAAAAACCTAAGGATTTCACACTTGTCCTTCTGTAACGGTGGCCACCCCTGACTCCCTCATCTGTTTATATATGTGTGTTGAAACAGACACAGTTATGCTGTGCCTTTAAAAGAGTCTAATTGGGAATTTTGAGCTCTCTCTATGAGAGAGAGAGTCGGAAATTGTAGAGAAAGGAGCAGGAAGCGGTAAGAGACCATCACCCTCCTGTTAACCATCACTTGCTCTGCCCGGTGTGTTTGTATTGTTGTTATTGTGGTGCCTGGTGTCAGACAGAGAAGGATGGGTTTCCCTGTTGAGTCTTGGTTCAGTGATGTTTGGGTTGTGAACATGTGCAACATTTGCTCCACACAAGAGGAAACGTGCTCACAAGGCCTCTTGTCTTGTTATCAGGTCCCTTGTCTTATCAGGGCCCTTTGCTTGAAACTAGTTTCCCCTTTTGATTTGTTAGTATTTGTCTTCCCCTCTTGGTTTCTTTAGTGTTTTTAAACTGTTCATTGGTCTGTTAGTTCCTTGTGCTATGTTAAGTTTGCAAGTCTAGGTATGTGTCTGTCTTTGATTAGTTTGGTTGTCTACTGTTTGTTAGCGTTCCCTTTTCCATCCATTCCCTTTGTAGTTTTCCTGTTTGCTTTAGACTTCATGTTACGTTCCTGCTAGTCTGTTTGTATTTAGAGTTTCCTGTGTTTAGTTCATGTTCTAGTTTATTCCTTAGTCTGGTTAGTTTTGTGGTTCCTGTTAAGTTTAAAGTATTCATGTTTTCTATATTAATTGCCCTGTTTTGTTTTGTACATGTGTGGTTACTTGTTGGTGTTTGTTGGATGTGCCCTTTTGTTTTTTCTTAGCTTGTGAGTTGTGTTTTGTTTGGCAATTTTTATCAGTTTATAAAGTCTTTGTTGTCCCTTCTCCCTGACTCTGTTCCGTATTTGCACCTGTGTTTGAAGTTTGAGAAGTGCAGTGATAATGTCAGTACAAGAGAAAGATATGCACCTACAGAGTGTGTGAGAAGTGTGATGTTGGTTTTTGTGGTGTGTTTAATGGGACCACCTGAATTCAGAGGAAAAAAACATTTAAGAGATACTTTAACATTAAGAAATGGGTGTTACTGCCAGGAAATTACAGAGGAACACACCACACCACACACACACACACACACACACACACCTACACTCATACACTCACACACACCACTGGCTGTAGGCAAGCGGGGGTGGGTAAGTATACAGTGAATGCTTGCTGGCATCCAACACTGTGTGAGACATTGTGATAATCACAGTTTCCTGTGTTTGACAGTTATGACAGTGTGTGTAAGGGAGGGACAGAGAGAGAGAGAGACACTTATAGTGTGTGTGTGTGCGAGAGTGAGGCAGAGAGAGAAATGTGTGATGTTATTTGTGGTGAATTTGGTGGACATTGGCTGTAGTCAGAAGAAAGGCAGAACAAAGACATTTAAGAAGCACTTTAGGATTAATAAGTGGGTCTGATAACTCCTTAAATAGTGATTAGGGTACATGATACATTAATGAGTGGGTCTGATAACTCCTTAAATAGTGATTAGGGTACATGATACATTAATGAGTGGGTCTGATAACACCTTAAGTAGTGATTAGGGTACATGATACATTAGTTACAAAGGGGTTCAGGAAGCACATATTAATAAATGACTTTACAATAGAGTTAATGATGTACTGATCCCAGTACAGTAATGCATATATCAATGAAAATACTCACACAGCTTTTCTGGATGCTGTGACCACTGGCAGCAGTCTCAGTAGACATTCTTCTGATGGGTCATATTTCCTCAGGTCAAACTCATCCAGCTCCTGTTCTGAGTTCAGCAACACAAACACCAGAGCTGACCACTGAGCTGGAGAGAGAATGGCTTCTTCGAGATGTTTACCTCCTCTGCTCAGGTATGTTTGGACTTCCTGCACTAGAGAATGATCATTCAGTTCATTCAGACAGTGGAACAGATTGATGGATTTCTCTGGAGAGGGATTCTCACTGATCTTCTTCTTGATGTATTTGACTGTTTCCTCTTTGCTTTGAGAGCTGCTTCCTGTCTGTGTCAGTAGGCCTCGTAAGAGAGTCTGATTGGACTCCAGTGAGAGACCCAGAAGGAAGCGGAGGAAAAGATCCAGGTGTCCATTCTCACTCTCCATGGCCTTGTCCACTGCATTCATAAGGAAGTCAGACATTGTTTTTGATCTTTTAAACACATTATGGAATCCTGTGTTTTGCTGTTGCAGTACATTTTTGTTTTTGTAGATGAAGGACAGAAATGCATATAAAGCAGCCAAAAACTCCTGAACACTCAGATGTACAAAGTTGAACACCTTCTCCAGGTGCAGCCCAGACTCTTCTCTGAAGATCTGGGAACACATTCCTGAGTACACGGACACTTCATTCACATCAATGCCACAATCTCTCACATCATTCTCATAGAAGATCAGGTTGCCCTTTTCCAGCTCTTGGAAAGCCAATTTTCCCAGTGCCAGAATTTTCTTTCTATTCTGGTGAAGATCAGTGTCAGATTTGCCATAGTACTTTCTGTCCTTGTGCTTTATCTGAAAGATCAGGAAGTGTGTGAACATTTGAGTCAGAGTCTTGGGGATCTCTCCACTCTCCGCTTCACCCAACATTCTCTCTAGAACAGTGGCTGCAATCCAACAGAAGACTGGAATGTGACACATGATGTAGAGGCTTCTTGATGACTTCACGTGTGTGATGATTCTATTGGCCAGGCTCTCATCACTGATTCTCTTCCTGAAGTACTCCTCTTTCTGAGGGTCACTAAACCCTCGTACCTCTGTTACCAGGTCAACACACTCAGGAGGGATCTGATTGGCTGCTGCTGGTCGAGAGGTTATCCAGAGGAGAGCAGAGGGAAGCAGATTCCCCTTGATGAGGTTTGTCAGCAGCACATCCACTGAGGTCGACTTTGTTACATCCCACAAACTCTCATTGTTCTGGAAATCTAGAGGAATTCGATTCTCATCCAGACCATCAAAGATGAAAATGACTTTGTAAGCATCACAGTCTATTGATTGTAATTGTTTTGTTTCTGAAAAAAAGTGTTGAAGCAGATTCATCAGACTGAACCTTTTCCCCTTCAGTAAATTCAGCTCCCTAAAAGGAAGTGGAAATATGAAAAGAACATCCTGGTTTGCTCTTCCTTCAGCCCAGTCCAGAATGAACTTCTGCACAGAGATTGTTTTTCCAATTCCAGCAACTCCTGTAGTCAGCACTCTTCTGATGTCTTTGTCTTTAAAGAGGTCGTTGCATTTGATGGGTATCTCCTGTGTTGCTGGTCTCCTGGATGCTGTCTCAATCTGTCTCACCTCATGTTCATTACTGATCTCTCCACTCCCTCCCTCTGTGATGTAGAGCTCTGTGTAGATCTCATTCAGAAGAGCTGAACTTCCATGCTGTGAGATTCCTTCATTAATTCCTTTACATTTTTTCCTGAGTTTGTGTTTGAGTTTTTCCTGATATACAGAGACAGCCCCTAATAAACAGAACATGATGACAAATATTTTTATTATCTCTGATGTCAAAGTGAATACTCTTAATAAAAAGAAACAAAAGCACTTTGCCCAAACACAGAGAACAAAATGTATCTAGAGTGACACTACCATCATAAAAGCATGAACCAGAGTTCTTACTGATCTGTAGTGTGTTAGTGAGGTCTGTCTGATTCATGTTCCTCAGGACGTGCAGTGTGATCTTCAGTACTTCCTCTCTGACACTGGTCTGATCTCTCTCATCCTCCACCTCTCTCCCAGAGGATGATGGGTAATTTGGACTCAGTAGCTTCTTAAATCTCTTCAGCTCCTTCTTCACGAGAGAGACGACTTTGTGCTCCAGATCCTGGTTAGGAATAAACACCGACAGACAATTATAAAAACACCACGATGTTACAGAGACATGATTTAATTATATGAAGAACAAAGTCACTGTCTGTAAACACACACACACACACACACACACACCTTGTATATTGTCTCCAGTTGATTTCTGTAGGTGAGTGCTGACTTCTCTGTTTGTCCACTGTGAATAAACACAGAGTTTAATAAGGAACATGTACACCAGTAGATATTACACAGGGGTTGGACAATGAAACACCTGGTTTTAGAACACAATAATTTATTAGTATGGTGTAGGGCCTCCTTTTTCGGCCAATAAAGTGTCAATTCGTCTTGGGAATGACATATACAAGTCCTACACAGTGGTCAGAGGGATTTTAAGCCATTCCTCTTGCAGGATGGTGGCCAGGTCACTACGTGATGCTGATGGAGGAAAACACTTCCTGACTCGCTCCTCCAAAACACCTCAGAGTGGCTCAATAATATTTCGATCTGGTGACTGTGCAGGCCATGGGAGATGTTCAACTTATTATTACCGTCTACATTGCCTGGTTTTGTTTCAGTCCCTGTGTGTGTTACCATATCCTTGCCTGTGCCTAACTGGACTCCTGTTTCTGGTTGTTTTGTCATTCATGTCCCGTTATCTGTTTTCATTTTGGTTCCTGTTCACGTGTCTGTAGTGCAACTGATTCTGTCCCGTTCTGTTTCTGCTCCTGTTCCTGTTATGTCCCCTGGTCCTTCTTTTCGTGTCTCTGGTCCTGTTTCTTCCTCTGTGCCCGTTCCTTCGGGTCTTGTTCCCATCCCAGCCTTGCATGTTCCGAAGCTCCCTTCTGCTGTGGTCGCTGTCCCCCGTCCTGTGTCCTCCGTTTCTGCCCCTGCTCTGTCTCCTTGTTCTGTTCCTGGTCCCGTCCCTGCCCTTGCCCCTGTGTTGTCCTCTTTTGGGTTCTGTGCGTCCGGAGCCGCTCGTTTGTGTGTGTGTGTGGGGGGGGGGGTTATGTCAGGTGTGTCAGGTCCGGCGGTACCTCAGCCAGCCTGTAGGTGTCTCACCTCCTAGAGTTTAGTGTTCATGGAAAGTTCCATTCTCACCTGTTCCCCATTTTGTTCATTAGCACCCCTATATTAGGTTCTAACCCTATATTAGGTTCCCCATTCCGAATGCTCATTGTGAAGTATTGCCAATCCCTACTGTATACTGAGCGGTCACATTGTCTTTGCTATTCTGGTTTTTGGATCCGTCTTCTCGCCTGTTCCTGGTTTGTGTCTTTATTGGTTTTTTGACTCTCAGCCTGGTTTTTTGCCCCTTTTGTACCTTTTGCTTGTTTGCTGACCTGGTTCCTGATCCTGCTTTTATTGTATGACTCTGCTTTTTGCCTGCCACAATAAACTTCTACTTTATCAGACATTATCCTGCGCATGGATCCCTCTCTGCCTCAAACCCCAGACTCGTTACAGTATTGATCACAGCACTGTGCAAAGTCAGAAAATTTAAATGGTTTAACATAAAACACATAAAACAACAGAAAAAGTACCATAAAACATAAACATGACCAGAAAAATGAACATGTAAACAGATGTGTGTGAAGTCTGGCTGAGAGGGAGCAGAGCTGGAGCAGACACACAGATACACACAGAGACTCACACACACACAGGGTTTATGTTCAGATCAGGACTGTTCCACAGGCTCTGTGCTGAAGCTGAAAGACACAGCTACACTTCAACTTCAGTCAAGACTGAGGAACAGACAACAGCAGGTGATCTGAACACCTCCAACACCCAGAAGAGCACAGCGATGTGTTTGTTTACGTCATTACTCAGTCACGTGTGTTTGTTCTAATCACCCTCTCTGTTTAAGATGGACTCAACCTCCACTACCTGTTTGTTTCATTTATTTCGTTGTTTTTTTGTGTTTATTTTTACAGTAAAACATCTTGTTCACCCTCACACTTCACTGTCTCCATGACGACGCTACACCCTCATGTCTGTATTCCTCCTTGTCTGAGTTTTCCATGTTGTTCATTGTCTTTATGTGACTGAGTGAGTTCATGTATCACTTTCACATTCACACTAAATGCTTCATCACTCTGTTATACTGTAATTACTGGAGGGGGTTTTGTCCTTCAAATATTTATAGAAAATGTTATTTCTTATTACTAAGTAATCTTCATGATTTACAAATTATAATCAACAGAGGAGCAAATGTTCCTCAGTCACATTCATACATCATCCTGACCTGAGATCAGTAGAACAGTCACATTCCTACATCATCCTGACCTGAGATCAGTAGAACAGTCACATTCACACATCGTCCTGACCTGAGATCAGTAGAACAGTCACATCCCTACATCGTCCTGACCTGAGATCAATAGAACAGTCACATTTCTACATAATCCTGACCTACATAATCGAAGATTTTCAGATTAGAACAAACGGAGAAAAAATTCTTTAATTCCTCAAAGTAAAATTCCTACATCGACCTGACCCAACATCAGTACAACACATTCCTACATCATCCTGACCCGAGATCAGTAGAACAGTCACATCCCTACATCATCTTGAACTGAACTCAGTAGAACAGTCACGTCCCTACATTGTCCTGACCGGAGATCAGTACAACACATTCCTATATCGTCTTGACCTGAGATCAGTAGAACAGTCACATTCCTACATCGTCCTGAACCGAGATCAGTAGAAAAGACAAATTCTAACATCATCCTGACCTGAGATCAGTAGAAAAGTTACATCCCTACATCATTCTTACCTGAACTCAGTAGGATTCTCTCTCTTTCTGAAGCTCAATGGAGGATCCATTGACGCGTCACTCCTCATGGACACACAGCTGGGTTCAGGTGAGTCTGATCTCTTGCCCTGAATCAGACTAACACACAATTTATAAAAAGATCATTAATACCAAAACATAATGTCTGTTTATAAATGGTGGAAAAGTAAATGAATGTGTAAAGGAGCCAACCACTGATATTCTATTTAACATATGTTGTTAAGAAATTATACAAAAATATTAGAAATTACAGTAAATATTATGGTTCTTGTTATTTACTAAGTGATCTTCAAGATTTTCAGATTAGAAGAAATTCTTTAATTCCTCAAAGTAAAATTCCTACATCGACCTGACCTGAGCAGTAGTACAGCCACATTCCTACATCATCCTGACCTGAGTTCAGTAGAACAGTCACATCCCTACATCGTCCTGACCTTAGATCAACAGAACAGTAACATTCCTACATAATCCTGACCAGTAGAAGTCAAATTCTAACATTGTCCTGACCTGACATCAGTAGAACAGTCACATTCTTACATCATCCTGACCTGAGATCAGTAGTACAGCCACATTCCTATTCTCTCACCTCTCTCCTTTACAGTATCGCTATTCTCTCACCTCTCTCCTTTACAGTGTCACTATTCTCTCACCTCTCTCCTTTACAGAGTCTCTCTATTGTCTCACCTCTCTCCTTTACAGAGTCTCTCTATTGTCTCACCTCTCTCCTTTGCAGAGTCTCTCTATTCTCTCACCTCTCTCCTTTCTGTGTGTTCTGTTCCCCGGAGAGACTCATTCTGGAGGTCACGTCTCCTCCTACAGATTACAGCTGTAAACCTGCAAACACACACATGAACATAAATCAATTATAATGTGTGATTGTTCTCAAAATTTGTCGGTTTAATAAATCATTATTTACACCGCTGGTACAATACTACCATGACACTGTGGGTTTAATAATCATTATTTACACCACTGGTACAATACTAACATGACACTGTTGGTTTGATTATAGTGGTATAAACACCACGGTCTTATACAGATCAGAATATGAACACCGGGCCGAGATGGACACGTAAACACGGACCGCTACATCTGTGGCGCTTCTGCAATGTGGCGTTTGTTGTATTTACCGGAGTTTCTCCATAGAGGAGTGAGAGAGAAACGCATTTAATCGCAGGATTTTGTAATAATTATTTAATTACCACGACAGCAGCGGACAACATGAAGATCGAGTTGTTAACCGTTTTTCAAAGGAGAGATATTCGTATGTGTGTAAAACGTGTAGGACAATGTTACGAAGATGCGCTTCGCGATGACTGATACTGGGATGAAGTGTGTAAAATAAACTATAAATGGACTGATTTATACAACTGTAACCGTACATTTATACAACTCACCTAAACACGGTGATTCGGTCACATTTTTCATTTCTGTTGTTCATGTAAACGCAGCTACCGCAACAAAATGGTCCCCAACATTTTTAAGATATCCGACAGTAAAATAAATTCTGCTAACTACAACTGCGATATAAACCTCAGAAACTGTTGTCTGTGTAGCGCAGTTTCATATCATTCTTAAACGACTGCTCAGATTCACATACTCACCGTGTTTCTTTCATAAATAAATATATATTCCTCTTCTCAAAATGGAGACCGCTTACTCTTGTATGAGGAACATCAAGATAGAGACAGTTTCACTTTCAATTTAAACCGGATTGAACTGCTTTAGCTGTAAGAGCAGAACGTTGGGAGGGGGATAAGACAGTGACCAATCACAACACTTTATTTATGAGAAGGAGGAGCTACAGTATAAAATTATACATTAACAACGAATCTTCATATATCCTAAAATAGTGGCAGTAAATAACCAGGAAGTTCTGGCTACGGGAGAATTTTGTTTGACGTAGAGCTTCTACACCAGTCCTGGACAGTAGTTTAATTAAGTGTTTACACACACACACACATACACACACCCACACATGCACACACACTCACACACACATACACACACATACATACACACACCCACACACACATACACACACCCACACATGCACACACACATACATACACACACCCGCACACACACGCATACACACACCCACGCACACATACACACACACACACACACGCACATACACACACACATGCATACACACATAAACACACAGCCCTGCACATTTCTGAGTCACACACCATCTTCTCTACAGTCCTGTTTAAAACAGTACTGAGCTATTTGTGAGGTGTAGTGAGGTAAGATACCCAAGAGTTGAGATTTAGTTACTCCTAAATAAATGCAGTTTCACTATACAAAAGCTACACGTAAAAGTTACACAAACACACCTCCACACCACCACACCCACACAAATACACCTCCACACCACCACACCCACATAAACACACCTCCACACCACCACACCCACATAAACACACCACCACACCCACATAAACACACCTCCACACCGCCACACCCACACAAACACACCTCCACACCACCACACCCACACAATCACACCTCCACACCTCCACACCCACATAAACACACCTCCACACCACCACACCCACACAATCACACCTCCACACCTCCACACCCACAAAAACACACCGCCACACCCACACAAACATACCTCCATACCACCACACCCACATAAACACACCTCCACACCCACACAAACACACCGCCACAACCACACAAACACACCACCACACCCACATAAACACACCTCCACACCGCCACACCCACACCCCCACACCGCCACACCAACACAAACACACCCCCACACCGCCACACCCACATAAACACACCTCCACACCCACAGGGGAGGCTCCTCCTTGCACCTCGGGGTCTTCTTCCCTTCCTTAGTGGGACAGCTCCTCCTCCTCCTCACTACAGCCAGAAGACTCCCCCTCCTCCTCACTGTGGCAGGGAGACTCCCTCTCTGCCTTCACCCGGTGGGGGGGCACGCTCTCCTCCTCACTGTAGTGAGAGGACTTGCTCTCCTCCTTTACCCGGCTGGGGAACACACCTTCCTCCCCACTGTCATAGGGGGACTCGCTTTCTTCCTTCACACAGCGGGGGGGTTCTTCCCCTTTCTCGGGGTTCAGGGTGCCTAACCTCTGCATCCTCCAGGCGCTGGGCAGATGGGTCCAAGATGATCTGAATGAGTGAAAAGTACATAATGTAGGTGAAATGCAAAGTTTCGAAGGCAAAAATAGAACTGAATGCGCATAAACTACTTTTTGCGTTTGTGATTTAATACCTTCAATTTCCAGCACCGTCTGATGGCAAGGAGGGTGAAAGACACACCAACGCTGCCCAAAGCACCACCAGGGACCCCCAGTCGCTGCCCAGCAAACACTCCCTACTCCAGCCCTGCTGGGCACATGCAGGGAGGTTCAGACGTCCCCCAGCCCGGGAGGCCATGATACCCGGATGCTGTTATTCCAGGGGTTCCACTACATGTATCCCTGCCACTGTCCTCGTCTGTATCCCAGTTTTACTGCCCTTGTGTCAGTCCCTGTGTGGCCCCTCGTGTGTCTACTGTTCCATCACCACGCCTGTCCTCACGCCTGTCCTCACGCCTGTCCTCACGCCCGTCCTCACGCCTGTCCTCACGCCTGTCCTCACATCTGTCCTCATACCTGTCCTCACACCCGTCCTCACACCTGTCCTCACACCCGTCCTCACACCCGTCCTCACACCTGTCCTCACGCCTGTCCCCTTGTCTGCCCCAGTCTTTGGCACGTCCGTATCTTCTCCTGTTGTCCTAGGCAGGGTGGTATAGGTGTGGCTGTACCTGTATATTTAACTGTGCGTTAATCTCATGTCCTTTGTCAGTGTTTTTCCCAGACAAGAACTGATTGTTTTTTGTGTTTTTATTTTGTCCTTGGCCTTAAATAAAACCATTTAAAACTGAACAGTCAACACCCAGGAATCCTGTTTGATCCTCACACGCCACTCATATTACAACGGTGTGGAAAACATCAGTGTGACAGCCATGTGTAAACAGGGCATGTGAGAGTCCATGTGTAAACAAGGAGTGTGAGAATCTGCATGAATCTGTGTAACAGAGATTGTTCATGGTTCATGACCCAGAGTTCTTACTGGTCTGTAGTTTGTTAGTGAGGTCTGTCTGGTTTATGACCCAGAGTTCTTACTGGTCTGTAGTGTGTTAGTGAGGTCTGTCTGTTTCATGACCCAGAGTTCTTACTGGTCTGTAGTTTGATAGTGAGGCGTGTCTGGTTTATGACCCAGAGTCTTTACTGGTCTGTAGTGTGTTAGCGAGGTCTGTCTGATTCATGTTCCTCAGGACATGCAGTGTGATCTTCATCACTTCCTCTCTGACACTGGTCTGATCCTCCTCATCCTCCACTTCTCTCCCAGAGGATGCTGGGTAATCTGGACTCAGTAGCTTCTTAAACCTCTTCAGCTCCTTCTTCACCTGAGAGACGACTTTGTGCTCCAGATCCTGGTTAGGAATAAACACCAACAGACAATTATAAAAACACCACGATGTTAGAGACTATTACATGAGGAAGAACACAATCACTGTCAGTAAACACACACACACACACACACACTCTCACTCACTCTCTCACCCACACAAACACCTTATATATGGACTTGAGTGTATTATTGTAGGTGAGTGCTGACTTCTCTGTTTGTACACTGTGAAAATAAACAGTTTTATAATGAATATGTACACCAGTAGATATTACACAGGAATATATATTACCAACACTTGTGTTTGTGAGTTTCATAACAGATTTGTGATGTAATGTTTGCTAAATTTGCAGGTCCTCAAAGAGCTTATGGAATCAGCAGACCTTCAGTAAACAGTATTATTGATGTAATTGTGCTATTTGAATGATTTGTTGAGCTAATTTCAGTATTAGTACATTGGACGCTTTTAGATGGTGTTTTTTCATTGCTCTACAGGAGCACAGGAGGCCTGACATGTCTCCTCATGACCAGTGAGATCGCTGATTGTGGAGTTTAAATATTTCCAGCATGTCACTGATGGGTTTATTAGGGCTTTGACATGTTTGTTTCATGTGTGGTCAGGACTTTGTAAAAGTGCAAAGGTCTGGCACATTCATAACACCCACTGAGTTATGAATGAACAACACAGGTTGTTAGTCCTGTGTTGTTAGCAGGGCTGGTCCTGCAAAGCTGAGGTTTCTGCAAACCTGTAAGAACAAAATTCACCACTGATTCTCCCATGTGTGTTGTCTTTCTGTACTGAAAGCAAAAGATGTTTACAAACTGCAAAACAGTCTGTGCTAATGTGTCCACCTTAAGTGAAAAATGCAGACAGAATTTCACACATCTCTGAATACCCCATCATCATGACAACACGATAATCCTCCATTTTGTTAGCATTCTGTTCTGTTGCAGTCAGTTCTCCAGTGTCCTCTTCAATTGGTTTGTCCCTCTTTGTCTTCAAACAAACTCATACTGCCCTCAAAACAGACATTTTTCTTCTTCCCTCCATGCTATCTTGTTTCCTTTAGCCCATTGTGGCTACAAAGCCTGGTCCCAACAGGAACGTCCAGCACGTGGGCCGGGATTTTAGGGCTGTACGTCTGAAACATGTTATATGTGACTCTGGCAGATTTACTGCCTGATCATTATTGTTAGATTAACATGAACTTGATTGATTATAAGAACATCAAGATGCTTATGTGCAGATTAAACATATTTATTATATCTACTGGTCCTTCTGTTCAAATTTAATTAGAAAAAAACTGCACTCTCAGTCTCTCTCCAGCGTTTTTTTGGGGGAAGACTGGAGGTAACTGGGGCTTCAGCGCGGCGGCGATGTCCACTGCCGCCAGTCGCAGTTATGTTCTGGATGGATTGTGCTGTTGGAACAGTAGGACGGATCCTCCTGAGCACCAGTCGAAGACCTGCAGAAGATCCATCTCTTGGTTGGACCACCTCCCACGTGGGCTGCTCATGAGCAGG
>JAOXYF010000021.1:680133-698030 GCA_028565775.1 Sternarchorhynchus goeldii
CACACACACACACACACACACACACACACACACACACACACACACACACACACACACACACACACACACACAGGGTTGAATGGGTGTTAACTCAGAGCTACAGATCACAGAAGGTCTTTATATTAATGTAGATATCGTTTTCCTTCAGGAGAGCAACAGGCCATTTTCGACTGAGAAGTAGTCTAAGGCTGCATCACACCATGCTTGCATCACACCGTCTGGTCTAAAGTCAGACTTTCTACGCCCCCTGGACACTCCGCTGCATGCATGGTGGACACGTGCAAAGCTGTCTCCACTCCGGCCTCGTCCTCTCTGTGGGATATAGGGACAGGCAGAGCCGACTCCTCACAGCGATGTTTGGCGCCGCCCTGGTGGACGACCCTCGTAATAGGCATTAAAAGATCATGCATGTAGGTCTTTCTGCTGGCCAGTAGATGGACACCGTGTAGTTGGAACGTCCCTATTCCACCCTCATATAGTCACTGGATCAACGTACCAGTGAGGTGCCACAGGCAGGTCCTTCTCTCACTCGGTTAACGTACGTCACTCCAACTACCTAAGTCTTCATGTTAGTTTTGTTAGGAAGTGCACACCTGCTCTCTGGATGGAGTCTGTTAGGATGCGGTCAGAGGTGTCATACTTGGTGTGGTAGAGGAACCCATTCTCGATGAAGGCCAAATCAATCCCTGAAGAAAGACAGGGACCATATTCATCACCAAACAGAAGAGGGGAAGGAGGGATGGAGGGGAAAAAAAGGAATTGTGCAGTTATTTTTTTGCAAATGAAATACGTTATTACAAAAATATATATGTAACTAAGCACAACTATATGTACGTATGTACAGTCATGTGGAAGTAAAAAAATCACCCCAAGATTTAATTCTTTATTGAGAAATATGGCCATATCATTATTTCATTAATTTCACATCGATTACATCACATTTGCAAAAACAATGAAAATTTAACTTAAGATTTACTTTAAAAAAAAGTTTTAAAAAGTCAATTGCTACTGAACAAAAAGTTTGGACACCCTATGCCCCACTGTCTGGGATTCTCAACTAGACGTTTCCTATAACCATCTACCAGTCTCTGATATCTACTGGGAGTTTTGATATCAAAGCCTTCCTCCTTGCACACCTCTCATGAAAATCAAACTTGTGCAGTCACTTTCTGTTGGTAGATGCAAGCACTTTGACAACTGTGGTGAGCTACCTTTCGATCCAACCCAACCCACAGGTCTTGGGATGACATTTTAGGATTATTGGAAACGTTTTCACGCAGCTTGCGGTCTTCTCTGACCTGGCCATGTTGGTAGTCGCATTAAATGTTTTCCACTTGTAAATTATTTTCTGGACAGTGGCTGATTTTCTAAAAGATCTTTTGGAAATACCTTCCCAGGCTCAGGCTCCATCTACAACCTTCTTGCTGAAGGTCTCAGAGACTCTTTGGATCTCACCATGGTGATGCTATCCACTTGAACAATCAAGAGCAAATCCAACTAATGTCCGAGGTTTAAATAAGACAGCAGCGTCCTCCAAAATCCTCTCTAACGATGGTCTAATCATTTGTAGCCGATGTGTTACACTCGATACTAATTTTAGGTGTTTTAAGTAGTAATAAATGTGGAGTGTCCTAACTTTTTCTTCACAAGAAATTTGCAGTTCTAATAATTACGTTTTACAAACTATTTACAAAAAAAACAAAAAACAAAAAAAAAAAATTCAGTTTTGTTTAATTATATCCCCTTAAAATGAAGATCAAATGTCTGCATGTTTAAAAATGCTAAAGAAGTTTTCATGGGGTGTCGTAATCTTTTCTCAGGATTGTACACATGTATTTGCGAGTATGACTGTACCAGGAATGTTGCCAAAGTCCCTGTAGATACGGAAGTCCGTGTCCGAAGGAATAATCCCACTCTGGAAAACCTCCTGCCCCACAACAGAGGCAAAGGGGTGGACAGCAGCACGAACGTAGGCCTGCACCAGCCAGGGGTTCTCGGGACCTACACACACACACACACACACACACACACACACACACACACTTTCAGCACCTGAACACAGTGAACACATCCCCTCAGAACATGCAGAAGGGCCAGGTACGCGCTCTGTCGCGCGCACACACACACGCAGTCTTGTTTACCTATCCTTGCAGGAACCTTGGGTAGACCGTGGTTACTGCAGATAATGAATATACCTACACACATACGCCTACAAGGTCCCCCCAAGGACAAATGTGTCAGACATTAATTTCCTTGTGAGGACATCAGAGGGTGTGGTGTAAAACAAAAATGCACTATCCTAGAAACAGCTTCATATGGCTGTGTTGTTGTAATGTTTAGTGAATCCCATCCAAGTAATTTCAAATTAAATCCAGATAACCACACCTCACTCTTTCCATCTGCCGCACGCACACAGAGAGAGAGAGAGAGAGAGAGAGAGAGAGAGAGAGAGCTTAAAGCAGAAGAACAAGGCAGGCAGAGTGAGACCAGCAGGCCAGGTGGAGCAGGCGGAGCCGTGTACCTGTCTGAAACACCACTTCCTTTCCCCCAACACCAGCTGCTTCCAGGTTCACAAAGGCCCTCACCTGCTTCGCCCAAGGGTGTTGGGTGATAAACCCGTGACTCGCCTGGAGAGCAGAACACACGATCACTGTTTCAGCACAAACAAACAAAAGAAATAATTAATAAAAATGAAAAAAGGAAAATAAACCAATGATAGAGGAGAGGAAGAGGGAGTGAGAGACAGAATAAAGAATGAAATCTGGAAAAAACCCTTGTAGGATTTCTGAGCATTTCCAACCTATGCAGTGTTCATTTATGTTTTTTTAATATTAAACGTATTGCTTGACTGCATAGAGTGAAACTCCTCATTAAGTGTATGAAATCTCTTGCTCTATTAATACTAACTTTATCTGCAATATTCGTTAGGTTTCACAGCTGAACCAGGACTGCACTGTGGCCCCTCCCACCTGGAGGACGTTCTCCTCAGCTCCATTGAAGAGGAAGATGATGCCATGTGTCAGAGGGGAAGACAGGCTCGTCAGTGAGCGCAGGACCTCCAGCATCACCGCACAGCTCACCGCATCATCGCTCGCTCCTACACACACACACACACACACACACACACACACACACACACACACACACACACACTAATTATCTAGACAAAAAACAGTAGAAATGGAAACATTTGAGCTCCATCTTGTTTTGAGTCAGAGACATTCACACTAATTTAGAAATTAAATGTATATATTTTACAAGTGAGCACTGACCTCACAATCACACCACGATGAACATCAGCATGTTTGTTTTGCAGAACAGAGACTGTTCTACACTGCATACAGTGGAACTACTATTGGCTGAAGGAACCACCAATATTAAAAACACAACACGGGCTCTTCAGCACACTGCCATTTATTAAGGCCTGTGTGTTCTATTAGCCTGAATCTTATAACTAGACACGAAAACCCCCAATGTGTCATAACATCTGACCGTCTATGGAAGCAGAAAAAAAATCCCTTTGTAAACAAAGTCAGGCCAGGACTAATATTGAATTCTAGTGTGAACAAAGATTCCAGAATTATTTGCCAATATACTATATAACTTCAGGAATGGCATTACGCTTGCTCTGTGCTGTCGAGACAAATAACGAAAGCATCAGTAATTTGGTGTTTCGAGCCACATCACCTGCCTGTCATCTACTCTCATAACTTCACACTAGTGCCCTGCTACTCACCTTGTACAATACAACTCTTAAATCACACACACACACACACACACACACACACACACACACACACACAGGCAGGAAATCCAAAACAAGAAAGTGAGAAACTGATTGATTTTCTTGTTAAGCAGGTTTCTTTTCCATACGACTGAGATACTGATATGTAACTCACTCCAGGTAACCAAGGGAGATCAGTAATCATCAATAAGCTCTCTGACGCACATGATCTACAAATCGGCTATGCAGCCTAACGCTCTGTGAACCTGTGCTAGCAAAGTCATGTTGAGGCTATGCAGATGTTACAGGTACATGACCTTCTGAGGCAGAAGAGCAGAGAGACAAATCAACTATTAGAGACTGACTACTACAGACAGATTAACTGCTAGAGACCGAGAGGGAATAAGAGACTAAAAAGATACACAGAGATGAAAGGAAACACATGAAGACAATAACGTACGTGTGCGTAAGTGTCTCAAGGCCATCACTACAGCCAATGTAATTGGGCACAGGCCTAGTAAAACATTTCCATGCCCAACTATAATAATGGAGGTAATAAGTCTACACAACAGCCATAACGTTTCAGGATTTAACCTGGATTGGGAAGCAGTGTTACTATTTGAACTCTTAATGATCCTTCTTCTATTAATTTTCTATCAGTTAAAAATAGCAGTTTGTTCCCAGTTCAGCTGTGTAATGCAATATTGTGGCGTAGGAACACGAGTTCTATTATTTTAATTAAAATTATACCATCCACATCCTGCCAACTTCTTAATAACTGACATTAGACCACACCCACCACAGTAAGCCACGCCCACCACAGTTAGCCTCTCTGTGTACCTGGGCTGTTGGGCACGCTGTCGAAATGGCAGTTGGCCAACATAAAGTGCTGGGCTCCACCTCTGGGCTCGAGCCTGACAGCGAGGTTGGTGACACGGTCGTAGTAGCTGGTGAAGCCCCCCAAGAAGTCGATGCTGAAGGAGCCGGTGGGGCGCTGCAGGTCGACCGCAATGGTGTGAGGCCCCGCCATGCTTGCGCTGCGGATCTGTTCCACCTGCTCCTGCAGGTACTCCACGGTCAGGACCTCATTCTCCAAGCTACCCACGGGCCTCGGACCCACACCTGTGATGCGCTCCAGGTGCTTCCTGTTTTAGACGACATGGCTGGTTTTGGTCATTCTGAAACCTGACAGACAATGCAGCTGGTTTTTAAATCATTCTGAAATCATTCGACAAAGATTCCTGCCAGAAAGCACAAGGGTATGCGAAGCAGGGGGTCATAAACATCCAGACGACTTCTGAACTCAGAGCTCGTATTGACAGTTGATCCTAAACAGCTTTACTAGGTTGCTTTAACTGGCGTAGCTAGACTTAGCTATACAGTTCCTTCTGGAAAGTTGTTACGAACGACTAGATTAACAAACACCTCCACTACATTATACACGACAGTACTGAACAGTTGGTGAACAAGGACTGACTATTCCATCCAACAGCTCCCACTGGTTAGAATACTGGGATCACTGGACTCCTCAATTATCCAATGAATCCAGATTTCTGGTGTGCTGGTGCTGGGCCCAGAGACCCAAGAAGCTAAAAAATTTCTCCAATCTCCAGTCTCACAAAGAGGTTCAGGACTCGCACTCCCTGTATGGGCCTGTGAACGGCTGCAGAAGCCTGAGCATAAACGTCATTAATAAGAGAGACAAAGTGTTGCAGGTACAGATGTAGTGTTATATACCGATAACAGCAATACTTCGGTAACAGAGAGCGGACTTAGCATCACTTCCTTACTAGCCTTAAATTAGCACCGGAGTCAACACATTATCCAGCTGCTTAGATATCGCCATCTATCGTCTTCTAGGTAAGACCAACACCATTAGAAGAGGAAACGGTTAGCTAGCTAACCTAGTTAGAAGGCACCGTGCCGGCGTGGTTCAGGTGATGGACTAAAACCAGCTTGCACGACTACAGCTCAGCTCAGCTCAGGCTAAATGCAGTTAGTTAGGGACGCCCTTAGACTCAGACATACCACAATAAAATAAATCATACATGTCGGAGAAGGTGTACAACGATGCTTACCGAGCCCTCACGGCGTTGAATTCGCCCGTGGACTTCCCAATCACGAGCTGCTGTAAGGATAACTGAACCAGTCCCCACAGAGCAAAAATAAACACAACCACCAGCACAAACGCGACTCCCTCGCTTAGCAAGAACAAGCGGACTTCGGGCTTTTTCTTCACGTCGCCGCGGCCATGGTTTTTTCGTTGGTCCTGGATGTCACTGTTTTCGTACAGTGCACTGCTCTGCGAGCCAAATGACTTTATTCTCCGGATAGTGGTGTCACTCTCCATTTTCACTGTCGGTAACGCCAGAGTTACCGACGGAACGTACCGAGGGACAAACTTCACAGGCAAAGTATCCTCGTGTCCTCGGACTCCACCCCGTATCAAGCAGGTGCAAAATTCGTCATATGGGTTTGTGATCAGAGCAACTGGATAATTCCAACTCCCCGCTTAAAATTCCCTTTATCAGTAACGTTAACTTCCTTTATAAGTAAAATTTGGCCACACATTTAGATGCGTGTAATCTAAAACCTTTTACATATATTATTTAAATGACCAGCTACAACTTTATTATCCTAGACCTTATCCTAGTCAATCCGCAGCGTACGGGCAAATTTACCTACATTGCGGTATGGTCTTTCCGCAATGTGTACTGCAAAAACCAGAGAATAATGTAGTGATATTCCGCCCTCTACAGGTGTACCTATAATTCTACAATGACTGTAGTCATTGAACTGAGAGCAGCTGTCATAGAGGGTTCATAATATGTAATGTGCAATAATAGTGTGCAGTATTGTGGTGATTACAGTCTGTGAAAGTGTGGAGTCCAACTTTCGCCGTGTCCGACCCTCAAACTGGAGAGCCTTCCGTTCCTGAATGGTGCAGTACCGATACCATACTGTGGTGGAGCTAGTGAGTCCATTGTACTCCATGCCAGAAGCTGGCATGCCAAATTTCCCAGAAAGTAAAGACACTGCTGGGATGATTTCTTCATGATGTGATATGTGCTCCAATGAATGTGAGGAACTTCACTGTTTCCACCTGTCTCACCTGTGAGGAACTTCACTGTCTCCACCCGTCTCACCTGTGAGAACTTCACCGTCTCCACCCGTCTCACCTGTGAGAACTTCACCGTCTCCACCTGTCTCACCTGTGAGGAACTTCACCGTCTCCACCTGTTTGTAGCAGTATGTACCACTGCTTCATCCCCCGACTTCGGTCGACAACCATCTCCATGGTCTTGTCTGCATTCAGGGTAAATGACCAATGACTGTAGTATCATCAGTGATGTCGTTGATATGCTGGGACACCACGCAGCCATGTGTGAAGGGTGTGTACTGCAAGGGGCCCTGGTGGGTCCCCTGTGCTTACAGCTCTGGGAGATTCCTGTCTTCACAGTCCTGGTCGTTCCGTGTTCACATTCCATGTGCTGGATGTGTGTCTTCCAACTTTGACCAACCGACTGAATTTGTAACGGGTCTGTATGTTAGAAATTTGATCCTACATTTGAAAAATGCAGTCTAGGCTATATGTCTTCTGTATATTTTCATGTCATGCCATGTACGTGCTTTTACATGTGAACAGTGCCAGCCTACATGAACAAAACTGGCATTTCATTATGTTACATTCACTTAATAAAATTGTAGTTATATACACAATTATATACCCATTTTGTTAGACCTACCCAAGACCTGTATTGGTGGGCCACTATCGCACTTGTCAGTTCTCCGTAAGGTTTTAGTAGTGATAACGATTTGAAACCAGGCCTTTCTGAAGCATCCACGTGATCGGGCCAGAGAGTCAGCAGACAGAACGAGGGGTGTCACGCCAATTACTTCAGTTCAGTGGCTTAGTTTGGGGGTTGAACCCGTGATGGTCATGAGAACTGTTTTCCCAGCACATTTCTCCCTCACAGCAGCATCAAGGTTTTAAGAAGGGAAGGTGGGTGAGGAAGGACTGGAGAGTATCCCCTGCCTGAGAATCGGTTCTGCTTTAACGGAGTTATCTGACTCAGGTAGGAACTGAATTCGAAATTTATGCATGCAGTGACATTGATTTTATTTTTTCATTTTTATAAAAAACTTATAATAAATTATTAATTTATTAATAAGGTTATAATAAATGAACTGTTTATGTTCTTATAATATATAAAAAAAGAAAAAATAGGTTGTGCTACACAATACAACCTTTTATACGTTTTTAGTTTTTAAATAATTGCTAATTGCTAAACAAAACAATTTAATTAATATTCATTATTTAAAAAATGCAACATGAATATCATGATAATGTTCAATATTGTAAATTTGTATTCAGAGGTAATAATAATAATAATAATAATAATAATAATGTGAATATTATTCCCTAGGAGTTATGCCTCGGGGTGACTTCAGCGTTCATTTTCCAAGCAGAAGACAAGGCTCCTACATCCGAGCTGAGGAGTGTGTTGTTTTTTGAGTGATTTTCTTTCATATGAACCTTAGGTCCTTTGACATCTACACTATGTAGATAAATGTTTCCCCCTGTCCCAACACCCCAGATTCAATTTTATCTGCAGCCTTATCAAATATATCCTCGAATACTGTAGCAGAGTAGACACAGAAAAGCTCAGACTTACGATCACTGACCTTAGTGAACTTTATGTATTTGTGTACATCTCTTTATAAAGGGCACTAGAAGTGCACTCAGTATAAACCTGAAGAAGTGCACTCAGTATAAATGGCAGCAGGCAGACCTGTGAAGTGCACTCATTAAGACTGAAGCATGATGCCTGTTGCGTTTTGCTGTGTGTGGCAGGGCGGCAGGCATCGCTCTGCTGGCCGTCGTGCTCACGGCTCTGTTCTTCCTGGGCTGCTGGTACTACAGGAGAAGGAGCGGGTACAGGATGATCCAGGTGAGGCCCGGGAGGGTGGGGGGAGACTGGGGAGAACGGAGGCGTGTTTCTCGGGCGAGGCAGTTCTGTTGTTTGATTATTGTAGGGCTGAGGGTTAATGGTGGCCGAGCCAGAGTTAGAGTTTTGACAGTCCAGTTACTGTCAAGACACGAGTCTGAAACTTATTTTACTATATAGTCATTAACACATAATTATATGAAAGACCATCAAATTACTGCACATGCATGAGATTTCATGCAAAATTCAAATTCTGAAAGATTTTGGCTGAAAGCTCTAGCAGAGTTCAGAACTCCGAGTTACTGTAGTGTTGAAGAGAGTTGCTGTAGGATCTGTTGGTTTGGATTAGCAGCGTGTGGTTTAGCGACACCCCACTGGTCTGGTCACGCAGAACGCAGGAGGCCGCAGTCAGTCCTGGAGGGATATCATGAGATCGGTCCAGTACAGCCAACCAGGAGCCGCCGTCGAGAACAAAGCTGGCATTAATGAGCTCAGGAGCCTCCAGCCAGTGGTAAGACTCTGGATTTCTAATAAACTCTAATAAATACATTTGTGTTTAATATATAGTACATTGTCCATTCCAAACTTATTGAATTATTATATGCATATTGTATATATATCTACAGTGATACTGAACTAAAGTCCATTAATCATAAACCTGCCTGTAGTACTTTTTTTTCCCCTTCATGCTGTAAAAACTGACAGAAGAGAAGCAATTTGCTGAGTAGTAATCCATTGCCATGGTGACTAAATAGAATGCTGTTCTCCCATTACACACTCTTTCCCTCCCATAAAGGGGTCAGATGGTTTGTCAGTGGCTTTAATTTTACATCAGTTTGGAAAATGTTACTATTCACCCTCATTGGTTGTGCCTATAGTTCCTGAACCAGCTGATGAAGGACTTAACGAGCAGATGCGCAGTTGATCGGGTGTGTTAGAGTAGCGTGAACCTGTATGTGTGCAGGTCAGTGGAGCGTAAGGACCAGAGTAGAACAGTTGGACTGGGTTTCAAAAGGCCCATTAAGCAAAGATCAACGTTGAATGCTAGAGCGAGTATTACACTCAACGCTCACTCTCGTGTAAGATATTCTTAACACTATGTTGTGTTTGGGAAATGAGGCCCAGCAGCGTGAGTATAAGGTACAGTTTGGTCTGGTTGGAGAAAAAGCAGGACCATCATTACCCAGAATGCCAAAGGGTTTTAAAGGAGCATGTGACATGATGTAACTGTTGTCACAAAGGCTTGTGAGAGTACGATCGTATCATGCGGAAAGGATTATTGGGGAGGGAGCAGAGAGTGCTGATGCTGCTGTTACCATGCTACTCGCAAACAAAGTCATTATCAGTTCAAAGGATTATTACATTTAAAGACTTAAAATGGCTCCTATCCTCATGCATGGAAATCTTGTGCTTAAAGAACACAATGGGTGGGTTAGTTAGGGTGGCCAAGATGAGCAAAATAGAAAGGGTAGGTAGAGTGCAGATGGTGGCTAGGGTGGGTATGGGAAGGCAGGGTAACATGGGTATAGTGGGCAGAATGAGGAGGGTGTGAGGGGGGTAGGATCACTAAATAAAATTTTGGTACCACGACCTCAGTTAAATCATATTTGTTTTCAGATTCAAAGTCATCAAAAATCCATCTCCAGATGGATCTCTTTGGTACTAGAGGATATGTATGTGCAAAACGTATAATTTGTGAATACTTCTATTTGTGATAGTTAAACTAACAGCAGCTCTCAACTGCAACTGTGATTGTCAACTGCAAGGAATTTATAGCCCAAGCATCAAGTCTGTGAGCAGGATAGTGTTTTTGAATCATAAACTCAAACCTTTGTTTCATTTGCAGCTGCCCAACGCCCCTCCAGCCTACGACAAGCTCTCTGGGTCGTTACCACCCCCTTATTCACCCTGAAGAGGTTCGGCCAAGTGCTCGGGGGTTACAGTTTTAAATGCGACATTTAAAAAGTTGTAAAGGTTGGTTAAAAATGATGGCTATAAATCCACGAATAACTTACCTTTGTTTGGCTAAACACGTAGATCAGTCCACCGTAACTCAAGTGAACAACAATAAGATGCTTACATTAAGCTTTGCAAGTGACGTTACCGGCTATATGTGAGTCACAGGAAAGAAAATACAGCATACATCACCGTAGTGCTCTCCGCATTGTTATTATGCAATATTATTTTCACTCAAAATGCATTTAATTCAGATAATCACACTAGGAGTTTAGCCACTTACAGCCAAATTCATATTAGTATGTGTCCTCTTTACGTATTTTAACCTCACAAATGGTTAGTGTTTGAATACTAATTTGGTTTCACCAAACAAGTGTGTCGTCTTGTGATCTGTCTTACACTTGGTCTGTACAGTATTAAAGTTGCAGTCAGTAAAATAACGTCATATCACCAGGTTTGTGTTTTTGTCCCCCCTTTACATTGGAATTGAAAGTAATTTGTATGGAATTTACCTGCAAAAAGCAGAAACAACAAACATTTCTGTGGAATATTCAATCTGTTTCTATGATGAATTAAACATGGGTTGAAATCATATATAGCTAGGGCCATTGTAATTTATAATACAAGATCTCTGGGCTTCATTTAATGAAGACTGAAAATACATTCGACAATACAAACTCCTCTGGTAAAGAACACTGCATTTATTACTAATATCAAATCCAATGAGTGGTCCAAAATATCTACTCGAATATTTTTGAAAAATCCAAAGTAGGCAACTGTATATATAAATAAAACGTCCAACATGTAAACTGGAGCCAAAAGATTTCAGGAAGAATACCATTTTATGGCAGTATTTTAATCTGTATTATATTTGTTTCTATGCCTTTATGTGTGCAAAAACTCTCAAACCTAAAATGATTACACTAACTTGGATTAAATTCACTACCACAGGCAAGAGGTGTGAATGACCACTTGGACAAATCTCAAAACAACATGTAGATCATTTTGAAGAATAAAGTATGCATCATTTAATGATTTTGTCAATGGAAAAGCTACAAAATATTAATATTTCTTTTGAAATCAAGTTTTTGAAACTCACATACTAATGAGATAGGAAAAGCCAAAAAAAATATTTTACTATGTACATTACTGGCCATTCTTCTTTTTTTTTTTTTAAACCAAATTTGACTCAAACACCTGATAGCATGTTTTCCCACCACGGGGGCTGTTTAAAACAAACAAAAACAATCTAGTGCTTAGTCAGTAGGATGAGACCTGTAAAGGAAAAATAAATGAAAGGAAAACAAAGACAACCTATATCACCCAACCTCTTTCAGCAAACTTTTCACCTATTTAGGCCCTACCACTAGAGTAACAAAATAAACTGAGGAGAAAATGTCCATTTTTATTAAGAGACATCAAATATTAGTTATTAGGTCCCTCTGCATTAGCATCTGATGTTAATTTCCTCTGGGAATCAAGTCCGGTAACACCATCAGAGGTGGGAACTACCATTTGTGCGGTCATTGTGTTCGTCATCACTGGAAGAGACTGGAGGGCTGGGCATCTAAGTACATTTAAAATGGCGCCATCAGGACTCAACAACAGTTTACTAGAAGTGTGGATGGTATATGGACCTGGGACCTGTACCGGACCCTTTTCTTGCACCTGTGGTGGTTTGGTCATGACAGCTGCCGTTCTAATATCTCCAGGTTGCACACCCCTAACTGGTTGACAAGGTGCCATTACAACCGTGTTAACAGATGGAGGTACTGTTGCAACGGCAGTGGTCAAACTGCTTTTAATGGTACCCCCAATTGGTGGAACTGTTGCCACAGGAAGTGTCTGCATCCTTGATACTGTACTACTCATGGGTGGCATCGTCACCATTGGGGACGTCCGGGGAATCACATGATTCACTGGTGGTACAGCAGATGGTGGGTGAGGTTTTGGTGGGGTAGTTACTATCCCTGTTTGTAAAAGAGCTGGTGTGACCATGCTGGGTGAGTTTTGTGACTGAGCAGTAACAGTAATAATTTTTGGAGGGCCGCTTGCGCCACGTGTTCTGTTGTCGTCAGGAGCTAAAAAGGAAGGAAGTCTTAGAATACTCGTCAGGTTTTGCTGTCCAGATGGTAGAACAGTCCCTAACTGAGTCACTCTTGCAAGGGCAGTAGAATCAGTAGAGACCAGTGGAGCTCTGACTGCAGTTTGAGATTTATGAACAAGGACAGATGTTCCAACCTTTGCTGTGATGGGTGCTGGTGGTGGGTGTGGTTGGGTAGGGGTAGGTACTGGCAGCCCAACGGATGTGTGCTGTGCTGTGGCTTGTGCACCAGGTTCTACCGTCCATGAGCCTTGAACAGCTGATACAACAGGTAGCACTGGAGGACCTGGACCCCTGAGGACTGGAAGTACAGGACTCGTTCCTTGTGGACCCATGGGGCGCAGGGCAGGGCCTGATATGAGGAGAACATGACTACCAGGTCCAAGGCCTTGAGCAGGTACCACAAATCTCGTGTTGTTGATTAACAGTTGGGTTCCAGGAGCAAGCGGAGCAGTGGTACTGATCACAAATTTTTCCTGCACTGTAGCAGTGGCAGTGTTGGAATTCAAAGAAGGGCTGACCACAGAAGACATAACTGGTTGAGGTGCAAGAGAAGCAGTGCCTGATATTTGTGTTGCTAACGTGGTGCTCAAAGTGACAGGCTGAGAGACGCCTGTAATAGAAGTAACCACTGGTGGAGAGGCAGGTGAAGGAGCTGTACGAAGGCATGTAGCAGTCACCATCTTGTCTCCCGTCAAACTTCTTAGTAAAGTAGTATCTTTGTTTATTAGGTTTCCCAGTGTAAGACTGGCATTCTGAGACGAGCTGCCAACCACTAGTTCTAATCTGCTATTAGGTACATTTGATGTAGGCATTGTAGTTGTCAACGAAGGACTCTTCTGCTGTACAGTTGAAAGGAGTGCAGAAGAGGCCATATGACCAGAGCCGTAAGTTGAAAATGTTACAGTTTTGTCATCGGTGGAAGCCATTACTTTGACAGGACCTTTAATGTTCAGGGGCACACATCTACTTGCAATAGGTTTGCTGTTTTGAACAAATACGAGTCCTCTTGAAGTGTCTGATGCTCCCGAGACAACCACAGAGGCAAGCTTTAAAGCAGCTTCAGTGGGTGCCACCGTCTTATTTCGGGCTGTAGCCCTGTCCAAGACATTAGCTGCTGATGTGGATATGCTAATATCTTGTACTTTAGTCCGAGTACCAGCAGTTGTAGTGCCAGCTGATTGGCCAAGGTTGGGTCTAACCTCCCTGGCTTCAGACGTGGCACTCATGCTAGACACAGATCCCTTAAGAAGAGTAACTGTAGAGCAGGCAGAAGCAGGTTGACTCATAAACATGACCCTTGACCCTGTAGCAGTTACTGGAACAGAAGCAGTGGTGGTGCTTGATGTTGATACAGAGAGGTTTGCTGTGGGAGCGACTAGAAATACCTTCTGGAAAGTGGACTGGTCTGGTACAAGACTGCTTACCTGAGAGCTCTTTTGAGCAGGCCCAGATCTACTGCTAAAAGTAGAGAGCTGTGGGATGCCTTGGACAGCATTCACAGTTGACGTGACACTAGTATTACTAAGGAAAGAGTTTGGAGTTAGTGAGTTAACTGGGATTAATGTTTGGGGGGATTTGGCTCCACTGACAGAAATGGACCCAGACGAGTCGTTGCTCAGAGTTACTGTGCAACATGTTCTTTCCGCGAGAGGAGATGGAATCACTGGATTAACACATCTTAAAGGTGACAAGGGTGCTGATTTGAAAGAAGTTCCCCTGTTAACTGAAGGAGACACAAATTTGGCAGTAGTAGTGCTAGGTATTGGTTGAGCAGTGTTTGTTGCCATGGCAGATGACTTGGATACCAGGAAAGCCTGAAACTGTGGAGGGATAGCATAAACAGGGTTAGATGGTAACGCATTTTCTCCACTCTGGTCTGAAGTCTGCACCTTCACCACTCCTGTGTTTCCCCCTCTGGTTGTAACAAGGATGGACTGCGAGTCTCTGATGCACACAGTCTTCAGCTCTTGCTTTGCATCACATTTGTTGGGATCAGAAATAGATGGAGGGGTAGAGGATCTGTGTAAGGTTGAACTTGGATCAGTAGTCTTTACCAGAGCCGGCAAGGCCCTGCAAGATGTTCTCTTTTGTAAAATGGACGACACAGCAGGAGAAGGTGACTTCACAAAGCTACTGTCTTTTAATGGTGCCACCTGCTGGACAGGTATCCTGTTTTCTGGCACAGTGATCCCAGGAGTATTGGACAAAAGTGTAGCAGTTTTGGAAAATGAAACGGGTGCATCACTGGATGGCTGGTTGCCCCCCGTTTCCTGTGCTCTTTGAATGAGAACATTTGATGGAAGAATAATGACTTGCTGCATCACCTTTTCCCCTGTTGCCTTGTCCACAACAGGCTGCACCGAAAACTTAACTGGGGTGCCATCTTTCTTTAGCAAACTAAAGCCCTCTGGCATCTTGTATACTACCTGCACAGGACTCTTGGGGGAGGATTGTGGAGTTGGTGACTGTGTTTGTGCTGTGGCAGGCGCTGGTTGACAGCTCAGTGCAGGTTTGGTTGGCGGCTCAGCTGCAGATGCCGTCATACTTGGCAGTTTCAAAGCTCCAGCCATGGCAGTGGCCTGTGGATGACTTATTAAGGTCACTTTGTTTCCAACGCTCTTGGCCAACAACGCCTGGATTGGCTTACAGCGTCCTTGAAAAGCCCCTAGGGGTGCAGTTACCCCTGATATTCTGTCTGTGCTTACGGAGTTTGTTCGTGCTGTATTCTGGTCCTTGGATTCAACCTCGATCTGAGATTCAAGGGTCACAGAATCATTAAAGGCCATCTTTCCTTTTTTACTAGGACTGAAGTTCTCATCCGAGATCCCATTCTGGCGTCGCTTTGAACTCCGGGTGAAAGGTCCAGAATCATTCATTGCCATGACAACTTCTGGACTGCCAACTAAGCATCCTTCCAACTCATTTCCAAGATTATTTTCACTCTCTGCAAAAAAAGTAAATAAAAAAAGTATGTATTAAAGTAATGAATATATCCCTGTCACCATTTTCTATAAATTGTCAAAATAAGTTCCACAGATATACAGAAATGCTATAAAAAGCTAGAATTAATAAGCATAAGAGAAAATTAAGAAAAATGAGATTAAAATTATATTAAATGCAAATAAAGATAAATTCTGTGCTATCTTTCAACTGTTAAGTGCTCAACAGTAAGGCATTTGTCTAAAAAGGTTTAGTAATTCAACACCTGATACTGCAGAGTCTCCCTTTAAAGTCCTCTCGATTTGTTCTTCACCTTTTGACTCTCTGCTAAGTTCTGCAGATGAAGAGGCTTCCTTGCATGTTCCTGCATCTCCTCCAGCCTCCACCAACTCTTCTCTGATAAAGTTTTCATATTCAGGATGCTTTTTGAAATCATCACTTTCCTTTTTCAATCTGGCCCTTATGAAGAAAAAGGTCATTGTTAAATTTACGAAGTGGCTAGGACAACCATCAGCCACCTGGGATTGGACAGTTAGTGTATAATAGCTAGGATGAAACGGTGCAAATTAACATTCTTTACATGTAAATAAAATTCCAACAATGGAACGTCTGCTGAATTATTCAAAGACCTCCATTTAGTTAACACACAGCATTGCTTCTATAAAAGAAACATTAAACATTATAACAAGGTTATCGTCAGAAACTAAAAATCACGCCTTAAATTCCTTTTAAATCTTGAATCAGTTGATCTAGTAAGGGGAAAAAGAATGTTTCAGTAATAAAAAAAAGTATTAAAAGACGTTTACCTGTTCCTTTGGAAGGCCTTCAGCAATTTGGGTTCCCATGGCGACAACTCATTCAGCAATCTTATGAGAGTTATGTGAAGATCCTTCACAGCTTCCCTTTTCGAGTACCATCGACCCTGAAGTACAACATCCATCAACACGATTAACTATTAATAAGTCAGTAAGTTATTCATCTTGAAACACAGAGCTCAATCTAAATGACATCAACATGATGTAAAACTGTCATGACTTGTGCCCAGTCTCCGTTAACTCGTAACACCTCTGACATAAAAGAACACAATAAACACACTGATTGAAATTCAATTGTGTACACACTGCTGTGTGGGTTTCCTGCTGAGAAAAAAAGCAGACAACCCGCACGCTAAAAGCTAGGGTCTAAAACAACCGAAGCTATACACACCACAGACATAGGATGTACCATCACCACAGCTGATGGGGTTTAAGGAACTTGAGATTCAAACCGAGTGATTAAATAGAAGCACAGAATTTCTAACAAGTCCAGTGAAAAATGTACATTAAATATAAATAAGCAGGTTTTTTTTTTCTTTTTTTTAAATTTATTGTACTGTGTGCGTTTCTTCTACCAAGTGTGTGTGTGTATTCCTCATCTTACTAACACATCTCTTTCTGGTGCTCTCCAACTCATCCAGGTCATCTTCTGTTTTACTGATGAGATCCCTCAGGTCCTCTAAACTGGTACAGACCAACTGCAGAGAAGTAAACAAAAAGGATTTGCCCAGTAAAAGAAAAGAAACCAGGAAAGAATAAAAGAACAGAAAAATGCTTCAAACTGAGCTTCCCTCTTAAATAATTTAACATGATCAAGTTCTGCGCTTTGTAGTTCTACAATTACAGACCGTAGTCCATCGGTTTTTCTGCATACTTTAACCCCCTTTCACCCTTGTTCTTCAGTGGACAGGATGCCCTCTGCCCTCCAACTCCTGGTCCGCCACAGAGCAGGTGCTGGATGGTGAATCATGCTCAGCACTGTGTTAGTGTATGTTGTGTTAGTGTGTGTTGTGTTACTGTGTGTTGTACAAGTACAAATAGATCAGACACAGCAGTGCTGCTGGAGTTTGTTTGTTTGTTTGTTTTTTTAACACCTCAGGGTTACTGCTGGACATCCAACTGTCCTGTGGGCAACGTCACGCCACCACTGACGAAGGACTGCAGGACAACCAACACAAACTGGACAGTGACTGAAAAGCTTAGTCTCTCTTAATGTCTGACTTTACATCTTCAAGGTGGACCAATATGGTAGGAGTGTCTTAATAGAGTGGACAGTGAATGGACACTGTGTTTAAAACCTCCAGCAACACTGCTGTGCCTGATCTACTCGGCTGTGATCGAGCTCATTCTGGTGGCAGGAAACAAGCTGCTGCATGTACGTGGTTTTCCAAGAGAATATTGCTGTC
>JAOXYF010000021.1:699075-710186 GCA_028565775.1 Sternarchorhynchus goeldii
CGGCAGGGACCGCGGAGTCCTCAGCCTCCACTTCCGCTTCGCGCTCCAGTTTCTTCACACGGAGGAGCGGCATTGGGAAAGTGAGAGGTGCGGAGGGACTCTGGCAGTAGATCCGCAAGTCAGCACCACAGAAGTGTGGGAAGTGGATGTAGGCGTTCTCCTGGCCGTCGTAGCCCAGGATGGACTCCCGGCACTCATGGATGGGCTGGCCGAGCACCGCGTCCTGCACGTCCTTCTGCGTCTCATACACATGATCGCAAAGGCCTTTGAGCAGCCAAACTCTCTTGTTAAACGGCAGCAGGTGGAAGGCGACGTCCTCCAGGGGACTCGTCTCGCCAAGCGTCCAGAAAAAGCGGTGGCAGAGCCCCAGCCGCTCTGCACAGGCCACCTGGTCCTCCGCCCGGCCCACCGCCTGGTACCAGCCCAGGACCCTCCGCCTGAGCTCGGCCTCCCAGCGCCGGTAGGTCAGGGCCGGGCGCCTGTGCAGGGTCGCCCTGCGATGGGGCTGGGAGAGGAGCGAGGTCATGACCTTGGCCAGGAAGGAGCTGCAGCGCGGCATGAGGAGGCAGCGCTCCAGCTCAAAGAATACAATCTCGGGCAGATTAAGGGCCGTCTGGGCGAGGCACAGGAAGTGCCCGACGGCAGGGAGCTCCCACATGGTAGCAACGGGCCACGGCTCGGCCAGCGAGAGCAGGGACTGCTCCCATTCCTCCAGCTCCTTGGCCGACGCCTCCTCAGCCTCCTTCTTCACAAGCTCTCGTTGCCTAGGAATCAAAGGGCAGAGGAGATCATTAAAAGGGATGTTGCAGCATACATAACATACCATTATATATAATAGCCATAAGATTTTTTTACAACATTACATTAATTGGGGAGTTCAACAACTGATCTGATACCTCCAAGCCAGATAGTCAGATGTCTCCTAATTCATGATAAGAGTAACTCTGCAGCTTCTACTGATTTTCACCAAGTTTTGTTTGACTGCAAAGCTTTCCTACTAGAGCTTAATAAACACGACGCAACATTAAGAATCCAACAATCCAGGTTGCTAGCTGATATAGTGTTAGTCTACAGCAGAAGGAGACTACCTTTTGTCCTCTTTAGCTCTCCGTTGTTCCTCTAGCCTGAGAGCCTGAACCATTATGGACTCACTGCCCCCCACCGTAATGGCTGCCAGGCTGCGAGGCACAGACCTGCGCCTGCTCGAGGTGCCAGCTGGACTCCTCTCATCTTCGGTGCCGAAACGCCCCCTGGAGGTCACAGCCAAGGCTGTTTTTTCCCTCAGTGTCCTGTTAAATATATATTAACAAATACAACACTAGATGACTGGCCACATGAATTGATGCAGAGGTCTTATGTTATTTCCAGCCATGCTGTGTCAGTGCAGCAAACAGCAGAGTTAACCAGTACTTTTTGGAAACACTTCATCGTCACTAATCAAAGGGAAGTGGGATGTGTTCACGTTGTTGTGTTGTACATCTGCACCTTGTAGCTCCTGTTGTACTGATGCTGTGTTATGCCATTGAGCAGAAGAAACATCATCTCATTCCAATGTGTACAAATTATATGAAGGGTCCACAATAAGGACTACACTTGAATTTAAACTTGTTAGCTTTAATAAGTGGTTAAGTATTGAATTAATTTCTAGAATATACAGATCTCTGTCACACAGCAAAAAAGGGGGAGAAATACATCACACTGAACAGCACAAACTGTTTAGCTAAAACAATAAAATAAATTACTGTTAGTCAATATAATTGCTTACCTGGACAGCAGAGTTAGCTTTTGTTCTAGAATGATCTCCAGCTTTTGGGCCTGTTTGGAGATCCAATGGTCCACGCCATGAAACCTGTAGCAGTTCTCCAGCATTAAGCGAAAGTCAGACACAAACTCAGTAATACTTTCGTACTCGCGGTTGACAAACTTGTCGTCTATCTTTTTAAAGCACATGTCGTTTACAGGAGTCTGAGCCCTATGATCTCCTGGGCCAACTGGATGCCAGAACGGTGCGGTAATGGCTTTGTGTTTCTCCAGCAAAAAACTGTGGAATATTCTATAGGCCTGCTGTAGCTCCGGCGTTAGGTCGTCGTCCTCGTCTTCGTCGTCTTCGTCGTCATCTGCACTGGACGCGCACACCTCGGAGATTTCCGTCACACCGTCGGTCATGTCCAAGTCGCTTTTGATGCAGTGTGAAATTACAGTCTCCGCCGCTGACAAAGAACCGTTGCACAGACCCCCTGAATCTTGTACACATTCAGCTGCTCCATGTTTTATTTCAGACTGTGGTGCACTCTTACAGAGTGTGGCGGACAGATCGTCCTGGAGATGAGTGCGTAAAAACACGCGTTTCTGCTCTTGTCTGATACTTGCCATGTCTTTGTGAAGCTCGGCAATGTGGTTCAGTGTTTCCGTTGTGCAGCTCGTCTCATTCTTAGTGTGAAACTTCATATCCCACGAAGTCGACATGGCTAAACACGCTGATTCAAGCCATCTGTTATCACATAAAGCGTTAGTTGTTACTAAACGGGATTGTTTTGAAAACATCTGAAAACACGTGTGACGTTGACGCGTTAAATTCCAGTTCGTGTAGTTTGACCTGTCACAGCTATCTGACTGCAGTCAGGCAACTGTAATCATTAGCTATGCTGAACAAATTAGGACAATCTTCTAATACATACAAGACAGCACAACTTAATTACTAATCGCCAGCACGAATTTATACTAGCTAATTAAACGAGACTGGAAGCATCTAAGTATATATTATATATATATATATATATAAAAAAATCAAGGTGCGACATAAATGTACTTTGAAAAAAATGTCTGGTGAAACAAAATGGTTGTGGCATGCTAAAGTTGAGAAATGCAAGGCCGTATGTTCTTAAAGCTATATCCAGCTTTACATCCAAATTGCACCCGAGAATCGTAGTGCGAGCAGGCCGGTGAGCATTACCTCTAGCTCGGGTTGCCTCTTATCCCCGGGAAGAAGCGTCTCTCCCGGTCAGACGCTGCTGCGTTTCCCTACTCGCCGAGCCCATTGTTTCCAGGTTGGGGCCCGCACTAGCTCGCTAAAGATCCCCCATTCGTTACTGAAAAGCCAAAGCTGTAGTTAATAAGTCACCGGAGCTATTACGGTACACTGTTTGGTACAACACCAAACGTTCAACAACCAACCGTCTCAACCGGGATGCGAGAGCCGGATAAAACTCAACCTGAATGAAATCCGAAGTCTATTTAATTCACTAACTGGCTAACATGCTAGCTGCTTAGCGCACAACAATCCGTTAAAAAGTTCATTGTACAATACAACGCTTCCACTGACCAAAACAAAAACAAGACTATCGGAGAAATCACCCGTTTTGTCAAGTAAGGCAGTATAATAAGAGCGCTAGAAAGGTAAACACAAGGGAAATCTGCTGGTTAGCTAGGCTAGCTTAGCTACAAACTAGCAGAGTAGCCCTTGATTTCTTAACTTCGAGCTCCGTTAGTGGTGCGCTGTAACCCCAGGGTTGCCAGGTCATTACAACAACACTTTCGCTGAATTACATGCAGATTAATGAATATACAGACAAACTCCGGTCTGTTTATTTGGTGCTGAGAAGGTGTGCCTTTGATTTTTTTCCCCCCATTATTTTCTCATGTTAAAGAACATTTAAAAAAATATATTCCATGTTTTTTTTGTCATGATATTGAAATTAAAAGAAACGCACTTAACAGTTAAAATGACCGAAAATAAACCTTCGTAACAGTTTCTATAAATACGATTTCTTTGTGAGCAGGTGCACATGGAAAGTAATAACAGTATGCGTGTTAACAGTGGAATTGGCAACAAAGCGTAAACGCGACGTCAGCTTTTGCCTGGCAGTATTTTTTCTTTTTTCCCGATTTCCGTTTTATAGATAGATGCTTCGACACTAATAAGTGACTTCTCAGACATCGAAATGTAACTTGTTTTATAAAGTAAGAATTTATGTGATCATTCATCAGAAAATCTGAGAGTAACAGGTCTTATGAATTAACATATCAGATTAGGAGCTAACTAGTAAATAGGAGCAAACTGTAGAGAGAATCCAGTCTCAGTGTATGAGGTCACATTACTGGAAACCAACGTATCTGTTCTTTCTGCAGTATCCTACGTTATAAAACATGAAATTGTTTTCAGAGGCACATAATCTGCATAATCTGCGCATAAGACAAATGCATATCACTTTGCAGCAGCAGAAGTTTCCAGCTGTGGAACCTTTACACTGTGCGCTCGTATATGCACATAGCACTACCATTCAACTATCATAGCACTACCATTCAACTATCATAGTAATACCTTTCAACTATCATAGCACTACCATTCAACTATCATAGCACTACCATTCAACTATCATAGCACTACCATTCAACTATCATAGTAATACCTTTCAACTATCATATCACTACCATTCAACTATCATAGTAATACCTTTCAACTATCATAGCACTACCATTTAACTATCATACTAATACCTTTCAACTATCATAGCACTACCTTTCAACTATCATAGCACTAGCATTCAACTATCATAGCACTAGCATTCAACTATCATAGCACTAGCATTCAACTATCATAGCAATACCATTCAACTATCATAGCACTACCATTCAACTGCCATTCTACTACAATGTCATTACCATAACACTACAAGACCACCTCCGTTCCACTCCCACACAACTGACCAAGCCACCAAGATATCACTAACCACACCATTACCAAACCATACCATTATTATGTCATTGCGAACAGGTGAACCTGTTATAGTGGCCAGTGAGTGTAGTGTCTATATTAAAAAGGCTGCAGGGTGTAGCTTGTACTTCAATAATCCTGTTTGCTTTTGTTTATACTGTCCATGAATTCACCAGCAGAGGGCGCAATGCCTGATTTAGGTGCTCAGCGTTAAGCTCTACTGCTATCTAGTAAGAATAGAGAAAAGATAACAATGATATTTACATTAACCCCTAACACCCCATACACCCCACTCTAACAGTGCTGACTGTATTCCTTGGATTAGGGAAAGGTCATTTGTTTTGAAAATGGTTTTATTTAAAGGTGCCTGTAGCTTTAGCTTCCCTATAGGAGCTGGGAAAAGGCACTTCAATCATCTTCATAGCAACGCTGTCTGAGAACAGCACAGGAATGAACGGTTACATTCAGTTACAACGGTTATCGGTGTGATAACTGTTTAGGAAAGGTTTCTCAGTGGGCAGAGTCCAGGATAGGCAGTCGTATACTTACTTTCTCAGTTTGCTGAAGGAGTATAATTGCTAGGTTGCCAGAGTTTTAATAGTGTTTAATACAGTGTTTTAATACAGCGTTGTACGAGTGGAGATACATGACCTGATGACACTGGTCAGCTGGAGCTCTTCTGCTGAACACAAACACCAAAGAGGGCTTAGCCTGGAACAGCCATGTCCAGGCACGTCACTACAACAGTAACAGTAAAGACTGATCCTAGAGCAGCCCTCTCACAGGGCAAGGTCACTGGGTGTAGCCATCAGCGTCACTGCTGTGAGCTGCTACTGAGCGAACGGATCAAATCGACTCCACCAGGTGGCGCCTGAATCTGCGACGCTTTAAAAAACATTTTGAAACAATTAGGCAAAAAATGGTCCCATACCATATATCCCCAACAGAGCCTGAAACTCAGCAGACCATTGACTGTGGTTACAATTTGGCACTGACTTTAAATACCAGCAGTTGTTTGCAGTACATCCGAGCCAACAGTGTCTCCCTCTTCGTACTTTAGTTGGCACCAGCCAGCTGCCTCCTTCCTCAGCTCACAGCCGCCATGTTCCCGAACAACTTACCCCTTTTCGCAGCACCCGCTGTTTCCATGGTAACCAAGCGACAGCACCGCGGCGGTTTAGGTCCTGATCTCACAGTGTAAGCAGGTACGTGACATACAGGTGCAATTCATTCTGTCAGTTTAACAGTCCGTGCGCCTAGGACAGATCTGGAATCAGTTATGTCTGTTTTAACACTATAAGTCTGTAGGAGCTGTCCTTGGATCAGGAGCACAAGGCTTACGGCACATACCTGGCACCCAACTACACCAGCAGTTATTAGGCCTGTTCCTCTATTAGCAGGCTGATATCCAGCCAGGGATTCAGCAATTTTGATTGCCAGGTTTCTGTAGAGCGTTGACTGAAGACTGCAAGCCAGATATCAGTCAGAGCCTGACTCCCTGGGTAGAGATTAGTCAGAGTCCGATTCCCTGGGTAGAGATCAGTCAGAGTCCGACTCCCAGGGGAGAGATCAGTCAGAGTAGTCGGAGTCTGACTCCCAGGGTAGAAATCAGTCTAGTCAGAGTCTGACTCCCAGGGTAGAAATCAGTCTAGTCAGAGTCTGACTCCCAGGGTAGAAATCAGTCTAGTCAGAGTCTGACTCCCATGTACAGAGTTAATCATAATAAAGTTACAAACAGTCACTGTACTAAGATGTGTTAGCTACCCTCACTGTAATTACACACTCATTGGCCTTGGTCTACTAGTATTTAATAGCCTGCTGAACAGAAGTGCCAGCAATTATATCCTCTTAAAATTTAATGTTCCCTTAATAAAAAAAAAAAATCCCAACAGACTGTATTTCTGAAATCAAAATATTTAATAGGTACATACCAAGTATAATACCATGTATAAAATTTCAGACCACAATATGAAGCCATGTTACTGCAGAGGCAAAAGTATGTAGCAGGTAATGTTTGCCACATCAAGAGAGCTAATGATTAAAATAGAACAGTAGCTAAAGGAGGAAAGACGCCATTACTCAGCATTATTGTACATTAGACATTTGCTTTTTTTTTTTTACTCTTTTCAAAATCTTTTTTTTTCCTTCTTCATAAGTGCAAAAAAACAGAACACGTGGGCGAGAAGCAGAGAATTCACATGACTACAGAACTGGAGAGAAAGAGTGTTGGGCGGGGTTTGTGGGGAATGGGGCGGGGTTTGTGGGGAACGGGGGAGTGAGGGGTTAATGGGGTAGGGTAGAATGGAAAATGGAAGAAGTGGGAGTGTGGGAAAGGGGGCGGGGGTGGGTGAGGTGTTGGATTAGTGAGGGGAGGGGTTTAGGGAGTGTTGGGAATCGAAGGAAGTTGGGGCAGCTTGGGTTAGTGAGAGGAGCGGTTGAGGTGGTGTGGGGCGAAGGGTTGGGTTAGAGGGGTGAGGTGTTGGGGGAGGGGACAGGGAGAATGAAGTGCCACCTGCTGGCACAGAGATTACAGTAAACCCCGCCCCCAAATAAAAAAGAACACACAAAATGATCTATACTGTGGGAAGATGCGGCACATCACAGTTTGCTGTAGAGAAGACAACCATTTCCAGAAAAAATGAGATCTTTTAAAGAAAAGGACATCATCACAACAAAGAAACGAACCAACAAACAGACGGCACCCTCCCCCCCCCCACACACACTTGCCCCTGCGCGCACCCACATGCCCTTGTGCCCTCTCTCTCCATTGAACGGGACAAAGTAGCACCACTGCTGTGTTGCTGACAGGAGAGCAGATGAGAGAATCAGAAGACAGCTTTGTCTTCGTCATCGTGGACTTAATCTGACGGAAGTGGCTGCTATTCAGGAAGATTCCCGAGCAGGAACGCTAAGCTGGGATCAGTTTCTGTCATGATGTCCAAGAGATGGACCCGACTAAGTGTGTGAAGGTGGAAGGTGCCTTGTCATGCCTCCCTGTGTCAAACATGACTGGTTCCAGGGCAGCACAACAATTTCCCCCATAAACTGGGTAGATATCTGATCCGAGATCAGCATTTTTCTGACACATCACCATAAACAGGGTAGAAATTTGATCTGAGATCAGTGCTCTTCAACAGAGCATGTTTAGGAATGCAGGCCCTGGCTCGTATCCTAAAATGGCCCATTTACTATCTCCTCAAACAGCACGTCTTTTAAACACCCGGGAGAAGTCGGGCGGCAACAGCTGCAACGTAATCCTTCTGAACCCAACAACCGGCCAAGCCTTTGGTGAAACATCGACGGAAAGAAATTGAGGGTGATTATTGCTGGCCAGATTAAAAGAGTAAATAAAAGTGTGTGTCTTCAACGGTACGCCTGTGGAACTCACAGAAATAAAAGTGTGTGTCTTCAACGGTACGCCTGTGGAACTCACAGAAATGATGCTTGAACTCGTCAAACTGGTTTTTAGAGTTGATTGAATTTCAGTAAGCAAGTTTAAAAGGTGAATTGTATTAAGGTATTATCCTTCAGTTCCCTACCTGAAATGGCTACAACTAAATGATCTGAATTATTTTAATCAACTAATACAAATTTTAACTCTTTAACCGTCTAAATCTGAGTCTCGTCTGAGACAGTTTTATGGTGCTTTAAACGTACCAATTGAAAATGGCTGCAACTAGCAGCTGTTTCTTGTCCTGAATTAGGGGTTAGGGTCCCTCTGAGCAGTAAAAATGCCACATGAGTGCTTCAGTGTCCTTTTCCCCACCCTACACCCTATACCCTACACCCTACCACTCATCCTGTCTGAGATACTGTAGGAGGCTAAGCTGTTGTCACCAAACCCTGTCTGGGACTTTAAAGGGCAGTTTAACACAACACTACAAATCTTACAACAGTGAATCCTGCCTTCCATTAGCATGCTAACAATCAGTAGCATGCTAATTGGCAATGGTAGTATCAATTCACTGTTGCCCGGTTAGCAATTTTGATTGGCCTAGCCTCCATTTAAAAGTTTGTATCCGGACATAAGGGTGTGGCAGACACTATGTTTGACAGTATAGTCAGGCATTATCTTCAGGATTAACGACTGTTAGAACATAATTAGCGTTAGCATTATCTTAGACCCATCCTCAACAAATCCACTGACTTGAATGGGAATGGAATCCATTTCTAGTTCTTGAGCACCTCCTATGAACAATGGGAGGGTCCTCCAGCTGGGATGAAGGCAGGGGAACACACACAAGCAGTGAAGGTCCACTGTCCATGGGGTCATTGTCATGACGATGGCCTTGGTGTCCTGGTATACACATGACAGGCTGGTGTTGATGAGGGGGGGGTATATGTGTATATGTGTGTTCTGTCTAGATGTGCTTTGTGCCTGTGTGAATGTGTGTCAGTCTTTTTTGTGTGTTACATAAGCTTTTAGGAATTAGTGCACTGTGTGTATGTGTGTGTGTGCATGTGTATGTATGTGCAAGTGTGTGTGTGAAAGAATGCCTGTTGACCATAAGTGCCTTTACTCTGCGTTGAGTGGAGAGTTTGTCCATTTCCTCTGTGCTGTCTCATCGGCCCTTGCTATATCCAGGAAAGAACTGATCCAGGAGCAGCTGAAGACTCTGGTTCAGGAGCATGATGTAGTCTTTTCCCAGGTCATGGCGACAGGCAGGGCAGGTATACACCTCGGCCCGGAACGACCTCTGCAGACAGGTCTGGGGTCAGGTGGCAAAAAGCACAGGCAACATTATGAGGTGAATTGCAGACCTGAGACCAGTTCTGGCGTAATAACAACTGCACAAAGCTGCAGAAACAAATTGGTTCACAACATGGTACAATACAACAGGCCATATGGCAGTTTATTATGAACAACGGTTTGTTTACGCAACAGGTTTTTCACACACATCACTGCTGGACACACATCTCTAGCTAACAGCAGAATCTGAACACTGATGAAGGGCTGGAGGTTGGCTAACACACACTGCGTATGGTTCACACACACTGTGTATGGCTCACACACACTGTGCAGTGCTAATTGTGCTAACAAGTGCAGGGTCTGTCTCGATACACAATCACAATCACAGAATGTGTAGACCATAGAATGTGTACCCATGACTAGAACACTGTCTCTGACGCCCTATACTTGACCCCCTGAGCCACCTTATTTTGGCTGAACATCAAAAGAGCTTTGAATAATTCCTCAGTCATGGAAGGAGTGATATGCTTGACTAGCGGAGTGAGGCACACTTGCAGACATGCACTTGCACACACACACACACACACACACACACACACATCTCCGCACCTTGCAGACGTTGTGCTGACAGGGTGTTGTGATGGGCTGGTAAGCGAGCTCCTGACAACACACACACATGAAGATCTGTTCCACCTTACGCAGGAAGTTCTGCAGGACAACAGGAAGTGATGCGTCACTGTCACTACTGTCTCGTGCCTGAGTTGGACATATATACACTCATCATGTTCACACACATGTACACTACACTCACACACACTGATGCATGTATATATACACATTATATTTGACACACAAGTGCACTACAATTCCATACACATATATATCGCTGTAACACACATATACACTACACTCTATATGCTTGTAAAGTACACTTACACGCAAAGAAAAAAATCTAGATTATTTATATAACGCTTTTTATTACATGCGTTGTTACAATGTTTAGGTCTAGATATCTAGTAAGCAAATCAGTGATGATGTTGGCAGTGTGTGTGTGTGTGTGTGTGTGTGTGTGTGTGTGTACATACCGGTCCTTCCATGAGGAAGCCCAGCGCTTCATCCCAGAGCTTCCTGTTGGCTTGGTCGTCCTGTATGAGGGAGCGCTGCTGTTCAGATAACACAAACGCCTCCACATCCCTAACCCTCTTCACCCTGGGTTCCTCCAGCTCCTCACACACTGCTCACACACACACACACAGATAAGACACATGAGTGCACACACACATGCACACACCGCTGTGTGAGTGAAGACACACACACACACACACAAACACACCTGTAGCTTTTAAGGTCCCGCCGTTACTCTGCACTTTTCCATCCTCCTTCTTGGTAGGCTTTCCCTCTTCCTCATCCAGCTCTTCCTCCTTCAGTCGCTTCACTGGGCGGCTGGCCTTGGGTCGGCCCCGGCCTCCGTGTCTCTTGCCCCGTGACGAGCCCCCTCTCACTCCCCTCACACTGGCTTCCTTTCGATTCTTGTTGGCCATGGCCTCCAGGTAGCCTGGAGGGTACTGTGAAGAGAGAGGTTTTGGTTTTTTTTTTACTTATGACCATCGTTTAGTTCCAAACTATTCGTTTTGATAAAACTGTGAACAGTACAGTCATGCCAAAAAAGCTTCCTTAAACTGAACTGATCTGACGGGGGCGGGGGGG
>JAOXYF010000021.1:733084-743172 GCA_028565775.1 Sternarchorhynchus goeldii
CACTGTCTATATTAACACAGTACTGACTATATTAACACAGCACTGTCTTTATTAACACAGTACTGACTATATTAGCATAGCCCTGTCTATATTAACACAGTACTGATTATATTAGCATAGCACTGTCTATATAAACATAGCACTGTTCCTTTCAGCATTACACTGTCTTCACTAACGTCGTCATTAGCACAGCTCTATTAGAATAACATAAATCACTTTTATTGTTATATTATAAAGGAAACTTCTTTCAGAAAAAATGTGTTTCAGTGTGCAGCCACTGTAACACTCTTGATTCTCCCCGTCAAGAGCATGTGTTAAAATGTTCACCTCCTAACAAATTGTGGACACCCAGAAGCTAACATGTCTTACATGAAGAGAAGAGATGTGTAGAAAGTGAGAGAGCATTCTCTCCTGCTGAAACAAGCGTTTGCTTTTTCAGACAGATGGAGAGAAGTGAGAAAGATAAAAAGAGACAGAAAGGAAGACAGGCAGAGGAGAGAGACAGAGAGATTCACTTCTCTCAAAAACTCACATTCTCCATCTTTTCTGCCAGTTGTAGTAGTACCACTACTGAACGTAAACCCGTTTTTCCCAGCATGCACTGCTGTCTCACTGATGTGGAGAAGGTGCATTTACCTCACACATACCACACCCAGATGTCTCATCTTTAAGATGTCAAACCAATTTATGAAAAAAAAATATACAAACAACCCCCCTACCCCTCAGAAAAACAAAATTGGGCTGATGTTTGGCCAAAAATTCCAGAAAACCAGATGCACAAATGTAACGTGAACAGCTGCAGATGGCGACCAGCACTGCTTTCATCTGGCGCGGGATGTCACCGCTCTGAACGCCACTTACTCCTCGTATTTGATGTGGTACGTGACGTCGTCTTTGCAGTGCGCCGCGGCAACGATCCGAGACGTCGAAGGCTCCTCGCCATCCGAGTGCAACCCTGCGCCGCCCGTGCCGTTGGGCTCCGCTTCCGCCGCCTTTCCGTTAGTCCGTTTGCTAGGCCTGACCCTGGCAGTAGGGGGCACCGTGTCCGTCTTGTGTCCTTTGGTGAGGGGCGAAACCTTCTCGATGGTGCCCTCGAACCAAGCACCGATGCTGATGTCCCTGCAGTCCACCAGCTCATTAATCTGGGGCAGGAGAAGCGTGAGGTTAGACCTTAATCTCGGGCAGGAAAACATTGAGGTTAGACCTTAATCTGGGGCGGCAGAAGACTGAGGTTAGACCATGTCTAGATATGCACAATAAATCATTTGTTAATCATTACTGCAATACTGGCCTTTGCAATGCTGATGTAACAGAGGGACACATTCACAAGTTATTACTAATGAGAGTGATTCTCAAATTGTTGTAAAAAAGCTCATTCTTTTCTCGATTCTTTCTTTGCTTCAATAGCTTTGAAGAGCAGTGACAGATTCTGAATGTAATGGACAGAAAGGCAGGGAAAGAGGGAGGGTGGGTGAGTGAGAGAGAGGGAGAGAGAGGGAGAAAAAGAGAAACAGAGGGGTAAGAAAGAAAAGAGAGAGAGAAAAAGAGAAATGAGGGGTACAGTACTGTTTATGGATCTAGTTGTATTATGTATAACACACACACACACACACAGACACAGACACACACACACATTCCTAAACTCTGACAGGTCTATAAGGCAATACTAAGCCAGAAAATCTGGCATCTGGCAACAGTTCAGTAAGTGTGTGTGGCACTTTGTCAGTATCACTCCGTGTTGGCCATGGGGTGATAAATGATATTGAATACCGCAATAATTTCAATCAGTGACTATGTTAAATATATTATTGCTGTGTTCTGTCACATACCATCATAACAGTGTTTTTAACGGCTTCACCTTTATTTCACCTTTCCCTTTGTACAAGCCGTCTAGTCCATGGTTCGTTAAAATATTAGCAAATAGAAAAGACGGCACTGAATTTTTGTCACAAACACACAACCGAATAACTACAAATGTACTGTTTTTTAAACTCACTAAAAAGATCGTAAAAGATTTAAAATCTGGCACAGAATGCTGGGATACATGTAAATGACAACAAAGAAACACATGTGGCCTGCTCTTCAAACATGTGATCTACTGTCTGGTGCATGTGACCTTCTCTCTGATAGACAGGAGAAATGCCTGTCTAGAAAAATGGTGTCAATGAGTCAGTTTGGCAATATTTGAAAGTGAGTAAATATGAAGAACTTGTTTAGAAATTAACAATGTTAATTAACACAAAAAAAATAATATAAAAATCTCAACACAAGTACTCAACCTGTTGTCCACTGAAGTACAAAAAAAGTTAAATGGATCATAATTCTAGCAGTATATTCATGTCTGAAAAATCCGTAACTACCAGAATCAAAACCACCATTTTCCCGTAAGATTCATTATCTTTTAACTCTCTGACTTTTCTAATGAGATGCAGTAGTTCACAAGTAGCAGCCACAAGAAAAGGGTCACATGACCCATAATGTTTACACGTAGAACTTCAACTCCATCTTATACTTTATTGCTACAATACTGAAGACAATAATAATTTGTTCAGTGTCACAATGTGGTTAGAGTTTTGAAGAGTGCCATGATGTGGTGTGTTTCTGGAGTTTGCTGTGATGTTTGTTGGGTATAAGGATCCCAGCCTGGGGGGGAAGATGAGGTACCCAGCCTTGGGGGAGAAGATGAGGTACCCAGCCTTGGGGGAGAAGATGAGGTACCCAGCCTTGGGGGAGAAGATGAGGTACCAAGCCTTGGGGGAGAAGATGAGGTACCAAGCCTTGGGGGCAAACCAGACTGGGAACAGTGTGGACAGATAACTTACAAAGAAACTCAAAAGGGCTCAGCACATCTAAATATTTGTAAGATCGTTCTGATATACGTGTCCTTTGTTAAATGTTTCCATTCGTGCACAGAAACGACGTTTTTCCTTTTCTGGTTTACTTAATGTTAATAATATATCACCAATATCCGAATATGAAGCACCTGATTCATTATTCATCTCACAACATAAAACACCTCAGCATGAAATGTGACCTCTGTCACTTCTTGTTATCAGTGAAGAGTGACGAGAAATTAACAGTCATGGGGCTTTTATTTGAGATGTTTTCCACTCTTCTCCTGTTTCAATTCGTGTGGCTCCTGTGGTTTACAGCTGTCTCACCTTGTAAAGGCCGATGCCTGGGTCTCGTAGAGCTACTGAAGACGATGTCGAGGGCTGGCTGTCCGACGTTTGACCGCATGGCTTGGAACCATTTCCGTGGTTGCTGATGACAGTTACAGGGGAAGCTGTGGTTGCCGTGGGTGTGGCCAAGCTGGGGAGTGTAGTAGCGGTGACAGGAATTGTGTTACAGACCACGCCCTCAAAACTGTTGGGGGCGGGGCTGTCTGGTGGGTCGGTCTGTGAGCGAATGAGCAGCTGGATAATGTCATTGAGACCAACGTTGTAATCGAAGAGTGTCTGTCCATCCTCCATCTATGGACAAAATAAACAAACAAACAAACAAACAAACATATTAATAAAGGTGCTAAAACCATGAATGTTCTGCACATTTTCACACACGTTTTTTTTCTTTCTCTTATGACTTTCTCCTACACCATGGACTATTGTGAATAGTCCTTGCACTAAACACGATAGCCTTTAATATGATGTGATTAAAGATGTGATTAAAGATTAAAGATTCAACTTTTTACTAAAAAATCTTTTTTGGGTATCATGTGAATGCTATAATTCATCAAGAAACCCAGAGAACCTTAATCTGAGACAAGTCATGATTTGGTAAAGGGTTCTTTTGCATTCTGCAGTATCAGTATTTCCAAAGCCAGTATCGTGATAATAATTATTGACTGATGTATTGTGCACCCTTAACACGCCGGCTGGTGTCACGCTTTAAACACACTGATCAGATACTTTTTCCTGTTTACTCACTTAACAGGCTGACAGTTTCATAATGCCATAACGTGTTTATGGTTGCGTGAGCGTGTGTGCGTGTGTGTGGGCGCGTGCGTGTGTTTTTGTTGTGTCCCTGCAGCGCGTCAGCAAGAGCAGACGAGTGCCGCCATGTTCTCGGACGGTCCAGCCACGCTGAACCGCCAAAAAACGCCACTCGCTGCCGAAAGAGCTGCCGCTCAGAGCCGCTACCGCCACGTAGCTTCAATTATACGAATAAATAAATAAACAAACAAACAAAATCATGACAGTCACATGGAGGGGGTGATTGCTATGGTAACCAATAAAGCCTCCCCCCACCTCCACCCCACCAACTCAACACAGACACATGTATGCGCGCACACACACACACACACTTTGTCTGGATAACAGTTTGTCACTTTTTTTCCGGTGCAACATATTACCGCAGCACACAGCACAAGAAAATGGCTTCCTGCTTACGTGAAGACAATTACCATACTACACTGTCACATTTTCCATCGTGTGTGTGTGTGTGTTTGAAGATTCCCTGTTTTCTTACTCTGTGCTGTTTCATCAGAGCGAACAGGGAAGGGAAGATGATGGAGCTCAAAGTGGGTGGGTCTACAGTCCCGAGTCGAAGCACAGACACCATTTCCCCTTCCACCTCACCGAAACCATGACCGACCCCCTCGTTATTATACACACGCCTCTGTGTGTGTGTGTGTGTGTGTGTGTGTGTGTGTGTGTGTGTGTGTGTGTGTGTGTGTGTGTGTGTGTGAGAGCGAGAGAGAGAGAGAGAGAGACTGAGGCAGAGAGAGAGAGAGAGAGAGAGGACTGGACAAAAAGGTTGAAATTATGGAAATAATGAGAAAAAAATGTAAAGACTTCAAATACAAGGAAGATGTAAAAATACAAGGGAATGACAGAAGTGACAGAGAAACAAAGAGAAAATGAATGTGAGAGAAAGAGATCGAGGGTGACTTCTCTAACAGCACGGTGGCGTTTGGAGTCAGCCCTCTGCTGGGCTTCTCTCCCTCCACCCAGATCTACTGTTCTCCATTCCCACAGCTCTGCTCCCTCCCCCACCCAAATAGGCTACATCTCTTCCTCCAGCCAAATAGGCTACATCTCTTTCTCCACCCCTCCATTCAAATGAGCTACAGCTCTCCCTCTACCAATATCTGTTTGCACAACTCTGGGACCAGACACCAACTCATCCAAAGCACTTTCCTTACCCACCATTATAAGCAGGACTACTAGCTCTCTTACACAACCCAAACCTTTATACACACCTCCCCGACGTTTACTCACCTTCAGACATGACCCCCATCTTAAATGATCTACACACCTTCACACGTGATCCCCATCTTAAATGATCTACACACATTTACTCACCTTCACGTGACCCCCATGTTAATTAATTTACTCACACCTTTACCCATATTCACATGTGACTCCCAGCTCAGTTCAATTACCCATATCTCTAAATACAACTCAGAGTCTTCTTGACCTCTTGAACTACCCACAACTAAAACCGACCACCTAAACATAATTCCTTATTTCGTTAAATCGGACAGGATACATTCAGAGTGACCACCCTTTTACTCCTCTAAGCTTCACACGTGACCAGTAGCTTCATTAACCTCAACGGCACTAAACTTGAGCAGGAACGTCTTGGGAGGTTTTACACACATTCCTGGACGTCATGGAAACCGGTCCTGTGTACAAAGACAAACTGCCTTCCACTAAGAAACAGATCATTCGTTATAATTGTAGATTAACTTTTATTTTGTTCTTGTTCTTTTATAAATTTTTTTAGACGTGCGTGTCAAATGTCCTGTGGCAACGTACGTTACTTTTACACAGGGATGGAACGATACTAATTTTTGTGTACCGATCCGATATTTTGCACTGCCCGATATCAAAACTGAGCTGATATTTTTCCATTAAGAACCACTGGGGTTGGCCCCAGTTTTTTGGATATGGCAGATATATATATAAATAAAAAATTGTAAACAATTTTTTTCACATTCTTATAAGTATAAAACATTATTTCCATCCCATTGCTGTACAGCAGAGCTATAACTCAGCAGACTAAAGGCAGACTCAGCGATTTTTCCTCGTTTTCACGTGATTTGAATATTACTAAAGACTTAATTTAGCTTCATTAATTTAGTGGGGGGGGGTTTAATCTGCTCTCTGGCTCTGAATCTCCTTTACGTTGTTTATTTCTTTTAAAGAACGGACGGATCAATAAACAAATCCCTGTTGGTCGTGAAGATATAGCAGTAAGCGATGCTAAAGCACTATTTAGTCTTGTTTAAATGCTCTTGCTAGAAGGCAAATAACCTGTTCCCCCATACTGGGTTATCACAATGCTAGCAATGCAAGTCATTACACGTTTGAATGGATATTTGTGTTTGATTAATATTGAAATAAAACAATATTTATAATAGTGTTATACTTATATAAAAAAGACCAAACTTCACAGACTGCTGTTGTCATGTGACCTGTTCAAACTAACCTGCCTGTTATCACATGATAACATATCACATGTGGTGCTTTACTGAGAATCATTGCTGTGCTATTTTCAGGCTGGATTCGTGAGGAAATCAGAGCGGTTTCCTTAAACATTCCTTAAACATCGATATTCAATCCACAGTTCCAATATGAGGTATCGGGTACCTCATATGTAATCGTGCTGCCTCTACCAGGCACGGGGGTTATTTTATTTCTCCTATTATTTGAGTGATTTATTTATTTATTCAATTGGGGTGTGATTGTGCGTTATTGAATCCCAGATCTCGAACCGCGGAGTGAAGACACTGCTGGACTTCAACATGCTCTCCGTGGCAACCAGCCCATCACATCCTAACATACCACACACTTACCGCACACATACCCCCAACGCCCACCCCCAAACCCTGGTCCCAGTACCCCAGTGATCTGGCTAGAGAACCATCAGACGTCCTCCACAACAGCCCGTCAGGTGTGGTTTGCGGTGCAGGAAAGAGGCTCTCGAGACGTCTGAACCGACGGTGAGTCAGTCACTGCTTGGCAGGAAAACATCCTCCCTCTATGATGTTGGGAACTGTGTTGTGTTTCGTTTACATGAGTCAGAGCATTCTGACCCATAAGTGGATGGACAGGTCCCAGCGCGGTCGGGGAATAAGAAAAGAACACATCGGCCAAAAGCTTATGTTTGCCTTTTTAGAAGGATCTTCTCATTTGCTTTAACATTGAGAGAACGCCGTCGCCCACCAGCCGAGGTACTAAATGCTTCAGTGGGGAAATATTTGGAAAGCACAGTCAAAAGCAACCACATGTGGAACGGCAAATGTGTGTGTGTGTTTATTTTTGACGCAGCGAGGGTTCGCATGACTGTCCGCCTCTAACACCGAATGAGAGGATTCATCTTGTTCAGAAACACAGACAGGCTCTGAAATGGAGTCAGGGTGAGATGGCGGACGCCTCTCCGAGCTCACGACCGACTCACAAATCCCAACCACCAGTCCCCGCACAGAGGAGGTTCTTAACATCAAACCAACAACCAATCCCCACAATGAGCTCCTTAACATCAAACCAACAACCAATCCCCTCACGGAGGTGGTTCCTTAACATCAAACCAACAACCAATCCCCTCACGGAGGTGGTCCTTAACATCAAATTCTAGAATTTTCTACGCATTAAAATATAATCGTTAGCTGTTGTTAGAAATGACTAGTTTGTACTGTTACATCTTCAACGAAGCTGACACAGCGCTCCAAACGCACCACAGTCCTGAAAGGGTTAACGAGCAGCGGACGGATGACGGTCCGGAGCGCTTTCAGCAGTTCGCGCCGCGGTCCACGGAGCAACCGATCGGAGCCGCTCGCCTGCCTCTGTTTAAAAGGCAGATCCCAAAATGGCGGGCAGGGCGGGAGGCTCTCCCCCCTGAGCGTTAGGATGGTGTGAAATACACCAATTGTACAGCTCCTTTAAGAGAACGTCATGCCATTGGGAAGCGTGTGTGTGTGTGTGTGTGTGTGTGTGAGTGATAGCAAAATGCGTGTTGGAGTATTTGCACATGTTTTTGAACAAACGTTCTTGAGCCTGTTGTATAAGTGTGTGCGTGCACGCTCTCCGTTGTGAGATCACAAATGAGGCCGAAGAGGGTGTTTGCGTCCATGAGTGCGCGCCTGTGTGTGTGTGTGTAAGCGCCGTTCTGGAGGCGGTGTAGCCGGACAGGGGCGAACGGCCTGCCACTGCGCCCGGCCCTCTGGAACTCTGGGAAATGTGAGGAGACGTCCCGCTCCACTCGGGCAGACAGTTCACTCCACCCTTCCATCCCCTCCCCCACTGCTCCTCAGCCAACAAGCAAGGAAACGAGAGAGAGAGAGAGAGACAGAAAGAGAGAGAGAGAGAGAAATAGGTCGCATTCTAATCAACAACCTGCCACGGCGGGAAAGAGAAGGCTGCACACACCATTAGGAGACCCTACACCAACTCTTCCCGCTCATCTAAACCAAATCGATTCACTCGCCAGCCAGCGTCCTTGACGTCAAAGTACCCCATTATGTCCTTTCATTACCGGGGTTTTTCTCCCTTCTGTTGGCCAAACCAGCGCCGTGACCAGATTCCAGACCCTCTTTGCTAAAGCTTCTTTACTTCACCGCTGCAGATATCTCGCTTAAACAAACACGGGGCTCGAGCGTGGAGAGCGCGGTGCGGCGTGAAAAACTGCTACGAGAAGACGACTCCGTTGCCACGCGAGTGATTTATTTATTTTTTTTTTTAGAACCCTTCCACGAGCAGCCGCCATTTTAAAGACCACGCACGTCAGAAAAAACGACAGGAAGGTCGCGCGCTCACACAAACAGAGAGACGGAAAATACACAACCATACAATTAATAATGACAACCGCCGACAACGTGCTCTGTTGCCTATGTCAAAATCTTGGTCTTTTCATCCTGCCTGCAGTAACTAATGAGTGGTGTGGATTCAACTTCAGCGACGAGGATGTGCTTTCTTGTACTGTTCTGAATCTGAAATTTGACTCTTTTGGTTTTTTTAAATCTGCGTTGCTGGAAAAATCAGATGAAAATTACTAGTGCACCAAACTGAATCTCAAGAAACACAGTGTTCTTCTCTCTCTCTTTCTGTCTCTCCCTCTTTCTTTCACACACACACAGACACACACACACACACACACACACACACACACACACACACACACACACACACACACAATAGGGACTCAGGTTTACAGCTTTATAAAGTTACACTCCGTAACACTTTAGATGCCTTGTCAGGCCTTTATGTTGAGCCCACACCTTTGTTTGGGTGCAGGATCAAGAGACTACAAGCCGTGCTGCGAACGAACGCCTTGAACGCCGAGGCTAAACCGAGACTCCAAAAAATCCACTCCCACAAAAGACCGGTCACCACCGAAGCTCCGGTAGTCCGACCGTGCCAGGATCCGCTTTGAGTGGAGACGTCTGGCAGGGCGTCTCCCTCGGATGGTTTCTCAGAGGAAGGAGAAAGAGATCAGAAGCTGACACCATGTTCCTAAGGTCAGGCAGAAAGCACAGAGTATCACTACGAGTGTTTTCCAAACAGAAGGTGATTAAAAAATCCAATCAGTCCTAACAATAGAGGCTTATTAATGACTTGAATCTCATCAGAGTTCTGGAATCAACCAAAAACCACTTGTAATTCATGTGTTAAGAGAGTTGTGGCTGTAGGCAGGGAGATCCACATCAAAACAGGAAGAGCATTAACCACTGGCTGGTTATCTCTCAGGACGCTCAAACTGATTCCTGACAACAAATGCAGAACTGCAAATCCGTGCAGTAAAAAGGGGTTCTGTGGACCGAATAAATAAATAAACAAATAAATGCACATAAGAGCTAAAACTGTGATGAAGTGCTACATTGTGAAGCATTAAAATCATGTTCTTCATCCCCATAATGGCGTCCTTTACAGAACACATAGTAAAGCTAAGCTGCTAATTGAATCCCTAATTGAACGCCACTGATTACTCTACACGGAAAACCAGGCCTGTGAAGCAGGGACTTCTTTACACGCATAAAACAGAAGAGTTTTCACCAGTGCCAGTTCTAATCTTACTTGACCCTTTTGGCCACACCTCCATAGTTATGTTCCATTTCACTTGATCCTTTTGGCCACACCTCCATAGTT
>JAOXYF010000021.1:750306-764302 GCA_028565775.1 Sternarchorhynchus goeldii
ATATATAGTGCTAGGCTAACGTTAAGGACACCCAACGAACTTAGAAAATGTACTTACTGCTAGTGGGGGAGATAAGCGACAGCTGTCATACGTAGATAAAATAGAGCACGTGTTTTCCATTCAATAAGAGTTTCTTTGAATAAAAACAGCGTATCTCTCAAGCCACACGTTCACCCAATAACACAAGACAAGAGAAATAACAGGGAAACACCATCCAGGGGCCGCTACAGATAGACAACGTACTTCACTCACACACACACACACACACACACACATGCACGCACACACACACACACACACACACACACACACACACAAACAACTAGCGTTTGCAACAGACAAGTCAAGTTTACAAGAATTACAATTTATAAACACTCTTTTGGTTGCAGCGGGTCCTCGGTTCTTGCGCAAGAACTGTTGGCGAATTCCCATCAAAACAGGAAGCCCCATAGCTGAGTGGCACGTTAGCAACCTAGCTGCATAATCCTAGCGCACAAACAGACGCAAAACGCAAAGCGTAAAACCAACAAGGCTTCTCAAGGACGAGATACATTTACCTGCTTCCCCCTATAAAATAAGCGCTGCTGTTCCGGGTTAACATTGAAAATCTCCTGTATTTTCAGCCTTAGAGACTCAATTTTAGTCAGTCTGGAAAGATCCTCAATGGTTCGGGTCTCCTTCCCGTCAATGGTGCGGATTTGAATCCACATCTTTCCGTTGGTCGACAAGCCTACAAAAAACGGTACCGAAAATTCGGTTTACGACGGTTTCGGGGGGCGTGGGGGGGAAAGGGGCTCGTCTAGATAGTGCTCAAGGATCCATGCACACTTCTCTGCGGCGGAGAAAGCGCTTCTTGCAGGAGGCGTTTCACATGGGGTCACGGCGCCAAGCAAATCTCGCGAAATAAAAAAAACGGCAGCAGAAATTTGCCTTTAAAGACGCAGGGCGCCTTTTTCCGCTGCGTGTCTGACACATGCAGAGATGTGTGTCTGTCGAAGGAAGACGATCCTGGCACAGATTATTATTAACTCCCGCGTATGTGTTTGTTAGCTTTATTGTGTTTTTGTTGCCGGCGCATGTTACTCCTTTCGTGATTTGTTAAGAGAAATAACGACAAAGCGTTACGTAAATATTTACATTCAGGTCGCGTGTTTCACCGTTACTCTGTAACCTAACCGTAATAACACGTAAACCGTGTGCAAATAAGTTGATGGATGCGATTTGGTATCTTAGACCCCTGTTGTATCTCGATTAATAACACAGGGGAAGATGATCACATCCTCTAGACAAACAAACTCGTCATGGCCTTCTTAACTGAAAGTAGGAAAAATATCAGGAATATAAACATTACATTTCAGGCTACATCTAAATGACAGAAAATACATGGAGTCAACCCTGACAATCCTGTCAATGTATTAAAGAAAAAGTATGTACACTATCTTTTCTAGTTCATGTATTGGAGCTCTGACTTCAGCTCTGGCGAAAATACTTAATGAAACTAGCCAAGGATTTTAAGAAGCGTCTAGTGACACCTAGTGGTTGGTCTTTGACTAAAAGGTTTTACATGTCAACGACTGAAACTTCTTAATAGCAGTTTTTCTTAGATCTCGACAAAATGCAGTTTAGTGAGGAGCATGATTCTAGGCTTATAAATACAAATCTCCCTGTAACCCGTAAAAAGTAAACAAAGTATTAAAGCATTGCTTGAAAATCGGACCATTGACCGCAAGAGGAAAATCATATAAATTTCGTCGAAACAAAACTTTAAACGCCTAAGATGTCGAGTAAAGTATTTATTCTCTGGTCCTCCGAAAGGACGCTACAAGCAATTGACTTCATGCCACGTCGTCGTTACTAGTTAACAATCACACTTTCGGCAGCGGACACGTACCACCATGATCACGGTTAAAATGCTTAAATCTGACTAGACAAATGTGTTTCTTGTAGCTTTTAAAGTGTATTTATTCGTTGCATTTTTCAATTAAAAAATAGCGCTTTAGCATCGGTATCTGGAAAAACCCAAGGTACACCCAGGCCTAATATCAGATGCATTATGTCCAGTATAGCAACTATGTTGGTCTTTCTTTTGTAACGCATCATTATAAAATACGATTTCCCATTTTCCTATGACTGGGTCAAACAGAAGTAAAAAAAAAAACAAAAAAAACAGGGGTCTACAAAAGCAAAAGTGTATTTGCGATTCAATGTAAGCTGTGTTTTTGTCTGCTTATTAAAAACGTAACAAGAAAGCAAGGAGGGAAGCTCCATGAAGATTTAAATGCCAATGCACTCCGACTTTACACTGTAAACCTTTCAAAACGGCATCTTTCCAGTTCCTCAGATGGTTCCAGAACTTGATTTTTCTCAGCCAACCTAAACATTCAGCTCAGGCTGAAGCAACCAATGACGAGGTAAACCGACGCAGTTGACTAAAGCCACGCTTCTTCGTGACGGTGCTACCAGCTCGCCTTTCATTCTTTCCAATCATCAGACCCACTGTGGGCCAAGACCTTGAAAATGAAGTTCTATTCAGCTGTATTCACTGCAAAAGTATTTCTCCGTCTGTAGACCACCTATATTCTCGGGGTTTTGCGTGGTAAGCGTAGGTTCGACATTTAAGCATATTGCATCACTTTATTTTGTTGGGTTTTTTTTGTTTTTGTTTTTTAAAAAAGAAAAAAAAAACACCACTGACGCGCCATAGTTCGTTTCCTCAAACAATTTTATTATTCCTGAAGCACAACAGGTTCCACTAAGTGTACATCAAAACTTGCAAACAACCATTAAACAAAACGGGAAAAACAAAAGCGTCGCCGAATGCCAGCTATATGAAAACAGCACAGAACAGGTTCTACATAAGGCTGAACAAAGTTTGACGAATGAATCAAGAAGAGCTGAAGGTACTCTGGATACCCCCACCCTTTTGTACCAATCTGTTTCTCTTGTAGTTTGAGACGCATAAACCGAAGACGTACAGATTCCCTTGCAGGGCGTATGCCAACGTTCACTCTACGGTTGCGCTCAGGTAGAAGGCAGCAGGGGGCGCCACTGAGCCCAACCCTAGGTAAGCACCAGCACCCCCACGACCCTGTGCAGCGCTCCTCTAGCGTCTCATAAAATGTTTCCAATTTAACGTTACCGAACACCACATTAAAAGGAACAGTTCCACTTAAAAATGGGCAACACGATACAAAAAAAAAAAAAAAAAAAAAAAAAAAAAAAAAAAAAAAAAAAAAAAAAAAAAAAAAAAAAGTGCCGACTTACCTAAAAGTGTAAACTGATTGGCCCTCATTTTGTACATTCAAGTCTTTTCCCCTCTACTTTTCAAAATCAAGTTAAGCAATAAAATATTAAAAGACCACACTGACATTTGCTGCTGTGAGAATATATGCTCATAGGCCCCTGACAAAGGGATTCGTCTTGCATAACAAACAAAAAAAATTACAACATGACAAGTGGGGGGGGTGTAATCAGAATACATAAACATATCTAAATCCAGCAAACATGTGGAGCAAGAGGTTACAGGGGATTGAGAACAGGAGCGGGATGGATGTGAGAAATTAAAGTTTGGAGAAATCCAAAAGGGGTGATGCTTGGGTCTGGAACTAATCCTCATCTGAAGAATCCCTGTCGAAGTTGTAAGCCATAAAGAAAACGTCAGGTCGAGAAGGGACTTGGGAATGGCCCGGACTCACAATCTCAAAGCCCAGGAAGCTGAACGTACGCACCAGCTTAGCTACAAGGGCGAAGGGGTGGGGTGGAGAGAGAAAAGGGTTAAGGGAGATGACAAACCCTCCTAAAGTTAAACAACCAAAAGCAGTGTCCCCTAGATGAACGTACCACGATCCTCTCTGTCCTTGTAGAAGCAGACAAACACACTGGCCACTTTCAGATGCTCTTCAGCAAACTCCAGCAGGGAAGCAAAACTGGAAGAAGAGACAGGAGAACAGGTGAGCGAGACGCTCCACACGCTGAACCACTCTCTGGTTCCACACCATATCCTATTCTCCACTGGGCCCCCACCCTCCCTCACCTCTCCTTGCTGCCCTCTGGGAGGGGCTCAGTAGGGATCTCGACGTATAGGCCGTCCCCGCGGAGAACCGCCTCCCAGCACACCAGCCGCGAAGCCGTGGGCCGGCTCTGGAAGTGCAGTATCCTCGGGCAACCAGCTACTGCAGGCTGCTCTGCCACGGTCAACTTCCTGTCCTACACACACGCACACGAGAGAGAGAGAGAGAGAGAGAGAGAAAAGAGCTACCTGACCACCTTCATAGATCTATAATGTACACATCATTAAGAACTCAACCTTCTGCGGATGCACATTTCCCAAGGCTGTTTACATTTTCTTGCTGAAAGCGCCCATGCTCTGTATACAAATAATGATTTATATTTAGGCAGGTGTGTCTACATTCACTGAAGAGCAGTCAAGCTGTGTGTGTAATTAACAATTAATCACATAATTAACAAGCACACGTGCACACACCTGTGTAAAGCTGTCAAGATGCAAGAAAGGGTGTGTGTGCCCCAACCATGTAAAACGGTTGAGACATGGGAGGGTGAGGCTGTGTGTGTGTGTATATACTACCCATGTAGAGCAGTCAAGCTGCATGTGTACTAACCACATAGAGCGGTCGAGCTGTGGGAGGGTGATCCCGTGTGCCATTCCCTCGCCCACCTGGGATCTTCAGGGGTGGGAGAGGGGCATCAGGAGCACCACAGAGGCCCAGGACCAGGGGTACTACTACAGCGCAGAGACAGACTGACACACACACACACACACTGAGCTAATGCAGCAATAGCACCTCCAACACTACAAATACCATCTAATAAATTACAGGGAGTCACTGCAGTGCACCATCTTTTAAAACGCAGAGGTAGCCATTTCAGATTGAGGACTTGTATAAATTGGGTGGTTTCTGCACAGATATGCTACTTAGTTAAGTAGAATTAACTTTGTTCCATGTTCATAATCTAATTTTTCATTCCACTTGGGAAAATGACGTGTTTTATGCACCAAGGACTTAATTTTGTGCACCATTATAGTTGGAGACCATCAAGTCATCTTGACTTCAGATCTAAACTGTAATAGTTATGTACGTGATCCCATTTTGTTAGTTACTACAACGGCTAGATTATGATAGTACTGCCATTAGAATATGATACTGTATCGTGAGTTCAAGATGACCGTTCAAGGCCAAATCGTCAGGAGCTAATAAATGCATAAAATATTGCACCATCGCGAAGCGGTTTCGAGTATCTCGGATCCGACACACTGCAATATCTTACTGCGTAAGCGGTCAGAGCATGCAGAAGACTCGCATAATAAATGTACAGCGACGGACAATGACAAAAGCGAATTTATTTAAAAGTATAAATACTTAGAACAAGTCTAAGAGACAAAAATAACAATGAAAAAAAATTCGAACAAATACCAGTAGAAAAACAAGACAGGAAGTGTAACGTTGGTGCGAAAAAGACCAAAATTTGTGTCAGGCCAATAATCACCTGACGTCAACATTAGAAACCTCAACTATTGTGACGCAACTCGAAATGACGGGGCCTAGCAAAAGCTAAAACAGTCCTTACAGTCCAGCTAGAAACGCCTTAAACATTTACTGTAAACGTTATTTGAAGAGTAATGTTACAGAAATTGTGATGTACAGAAGTTTGGGTGTTACCTAGCAGTTTAAAAACAGGGACCAAAAACAGACTAAGCAACCAGTAACGGGGCCTTTACATTTAGAGTATCTTAGCTAACCAGCTAACCTAGCTATGACCTCGTCATTTTATTGTGATAAAAAAAATGATTTCCATTAGTTAGGTTGAGCTACTGTTGAGTCATGACTGTTCGTAAAAGACCGGCTAAACGAAATGTCGACCATAACCGTAACCCCCACGGGAAACTTTAAAGTACTTCTACTTATCTAATTATGACTATAGATTGATAGATAACCAGCTGCATAGCTAACTAGCTAGCTAATACAAGCTATATTGGCTAGGCTAACTAGCTACTAGCCGACGTTTGAGCTACCTACCCTCTTTGCTACCTAGAATTAGCCAAATAAAAATGAGTTGTCGTCTCTTGCTTTTTAGTCACACAAGCAGAACCAAATAACACAATACGCTTCACAAGTCCATTTAAAAAAGAGACACCAGAACAACGTCCTATGTAAATAGTTTACAGCCAGAGTTGGAAAAAAATTGCTAGCTAACCTAGCAGCTAATAGCTAGTCACCCTTCCCCCACCATAGGCTCCTGCTTACTTACTTGCCAATCATGTCACAAATATTACTACTACTTAAAGCATCCATTGTAGTTTGATATTGGGTTTTTCCTTCTTTTTCGCGAGCAAAACAATGACTGTTCAGTATCCGCTGGAGGTTGGATTTTACCATCCGGCCTCGGAAGGGTTTACGACGGCCTGACTTCTCTCGACTATGGTCGGTTCAAGAGTGAAGGCTGGAGGCTGGAGCGTCGCTCTTTAAAGCCCAGCGGCAGCCGCGCGCTTCCACGAGAAAAACAAGTCGCGAGGTAAAAGAGGATGCGCGGGGGCGTTATTGTAGCGCATGGAAAATTACTGAGACCTGCAGAAAAAAAAACAGAGAGGAAGCGAAGCAGTTTTGAAAGTCCTACATCATCAGTTGCAATAGCAAAAACAAGAAGCGAAGTATTTCACACTTCACTACTGGCGCTTTAGTAGTAGTTGTAATTAAAATATTACGTTATTTTTTGTTTGTTTGTTTAACTGTCCACTTTAATTTATAACAAACAGTGAATTAATAGGAATAGTTTCTATGTTGTGATGTAGTTTCTTGGACAGGATTTGTACATACTTGATGCAGATATTTGACCTAATAGATCTCGGTGGATTGTTTTTCGGCCAAACGTTAAGCTTAGTATCAAACCCGATTACAGTGTCTGTGGTAACTTTACATTCCAAATGTAAAACCGAGAAGTGTGTCGACCTTTTTTTTAAACCATGTAAGGTATGTTAAAAATTCATTGTCGTGAGCGACGTGACTACACAGAACTTAGTGATTAAGGACGTGCAGCTATGCAGGTGTGCGTATATTATAGCCAGTTCACGGCATTTTCTTCTGTTGGAGTTATACCTGTAGTCATAAAATCATTTAGCGTCAGGACCCTGTGCACAGTGATACGTGGCCAGATCAGCAGATTTGCTGAACCAACAGAATTACAGTAGTGTTGAGATGAGCACGGTCGAAAATTGTTATTAAAACCACTGCTTTTATCACCTGGTGCTTAGTTTTTATTGTCCTTTTTCGACCAAATCCATCCGTCCACCTGAGTCAACAAGTTTTTTTTTTACTTCTCAGAAACAAATGCAATATTCATAATGGTATGCAAGCTTGTAATGAATCCTATACATTGAATGATACATCACATCTGTTGACATGACGACCATACATCTGTTGCCACGACACGTTCCTATCAGTGTGAACACTCACTATCACATGGACATAGTAAATTCTAAAAAAAATTCTAGATCATACACCCTTGTGCTGCAACCTCATGCTGCCCCACGACACTTCAAAAAATTTCAATAGATGACCAATAGATGGCAGTGTTGCCCAGAGACAGTGTTAACCAAAATCAATATTAACCAAACTGTTACCTAAAGTCATTGTTAACTAGAGTCAGTGTTAACCAGAGGCATAAATTATTTATTGTAATTTTACACAGGTTGTCAAATATCCTGTGCCCGTCCATTTCCCCAGTGTTTTATTTTATGTCATTTTAATTTAGGTACAGTCACCTAAGAACAAAAATGTACACACAACACTGTTGCTTATAATAATATGTACAGAACCCATAAAAACCTAAACAACATAAAGGAAAACACAATATAAACATACAAACACCACTCTTCCCCAAAAAACACATAAACACAAGCAAACTCAACGCACCACCACCCTCCACCTCTTCACAAATACATACACATCTTCACTCAAATAAATATACAGCACCATACAAATCTTGTACATGGATGCAGGCATACATGTATGCACACAGATGTGTTTTTGTTATTTTCTGGACTGGCTCCTGGACATTGGCACAAACTTCCAGTGGCTGTCCGAACAGCAGAGTGAAGACTCGTCTATTTGCGGAGTATCTAATCGATCACGAACGCACTTATCGAATATCTTAGTGTAATATCTTGAACGCCGCTACTGTGTTGCTTCTTCCCAAATAGCGCTTATTATTGTTTGGTGTTAATTTATGATGTTCTCATTTTGTGATTCTGTCTATCTAGGTGTTAGCATCTAGCGGGAATTTTAGCGAAATCTTAAGGTTTTTGGGCTCAAATGTATTTGCACGGGTGAAGGTGTATTCTCTGACAAAACACCTTCAAAGCTCTGGATAATGCCGTATAGGTTGTAATATTGCAGTGTGCATACTGGTGTAACAACAAAGCCCGGAGTGAAGCGTGGGCTCGTGAGCCTGGAGGGCTTCTCGTGCTCAAACGCAGCTCTCCTGTTCACTCTTCCTGCAATAAGTGGAAAAGGTAAAATCGCTTTGAGATTAAGATCGAAGCGGGCATGCCTACTGCCTGCCTGCCAACGCATGGATGCGTGTTACGATGGCTTAGGTCCGTGTGATGTTTATCAAAGCGCTGAGAACACGCAGATTTTCGCTTTCACACGGTAATGAATACAGGTGGGGGGAGGGGCGACCTCAAACCTGTCTCACTTTCACATGACACTTGACAAGAGAATATAACAATGAAAAAAAATGTTTCATCTTTTTTTATAGAGTTTAATTCTGTACAGGTACATTCACAGATGTAAACTAATGTGGGTTTATTCAACATAAAAATTGAATGTTAATTCATGAAGAACATTTTAGAACTTGACCAGAAGAAACATTTTTTACATCTACAGTCTACGTCTTAATAGTGTCATGTAACACAATGACACTGATAAGCACTGAGAACGGATTCCGTCTTGATGAGTAGAGCTCTTATTCTGTGAGTGACTACAGACTGATTCTCACAGAAAGGCAATGTTAAAGACTTCGGTTTGGGTTAGTATCAGGAGAAAGAAGTGAATCCTTGTACATGAAACCGACTTCCTACATGAAACTCTTAACAGTTTGCCGTTCCTCCCCTTGGTCAACGTGCTAACAGTCTGATGTTCTACATGATGTATCTGTTCTGGCTGGTGAGAGTCTTCACTTCTGGACTTACAGTGCATCTCTTTGTGTATCTTAAGTGTCCTCAAAAGTGCAGCAAAACTAGTGCTGTCTCGAGCTTCCTCGTCTAGAGACAAGGCTCCTTTAGTTGCTTGCTTCCTGACATATTTTCCACCTCGCCACCTGAAACGTCAGATACTTTAACCCTTTAGTCGGGTTTCAGTAATTACTGGTTTTAACAGGCTCTGTTGTCTCTTGCCTACAATGTCTTTTGTGGAGCGTTTCAGTCCAAAGAGGCCCAAGCGGGCCAGTCAGCGGGAGACAATGGGTCTGATCCGGAGCGCTCGACCGGGGCGGTGGGCGGGGCGTTTGGCCGGGGGGTGGGGCAGCTCGGGAGAGCTCTGCGTTCCAAAGGATCCACATTCCGTTGGCTGTCGCTCCTTAGCAACATGACGAGGGGGCGGGGCTAAGCTTTTCATAAAGAGCACAGAACAGCGGAGGGATCAGTCACATGACTTTTTTTTATTTTTTTTTGCATGTGTGCGCGCGTGAATACATGTGGACGTTTGGGTTTGGTTTGGGAGTGATTATGCAAGTGACGGTGATGTGGAGGGGTTGGGGTGAGCTAGAGGTGGGGATGAAATGGGTGGTGTGAAAGGTGATGGTGCGCATGGACCTACAGGTGCTGCGGAGGGTGGTGAAAAGTTTAGAGGTGTGGGTGCTCTGGATGGTAGAGGTAAGGGTCCTGTGGAGGGTGAGATCCATTAGTTAGAGGCTATGGGTTTGGTTTGGGAGCTTTTGAAATCTCTTCCCCAAACTACCATCATTTTGTCTCCGTTTTGACAACTAACCTAACAATCATCTGCTTCAAATGCAAAAAAAACCCACTCAGAATGGGAGAAAAAGGTATTTACAGTTTATTGGTCAATGCAGGTAGAGCGATCACAGTATACAGCAGGTAAACAACAGATGCTAATGCTCAGGGCTATTCCGGAAGGTTCCAGCTTCGATACCCTCAGATTCAAAGTATCACAGAGTGAACGTTCGTCTTGCTGTCAGAGTTTTTCCACACAGCCAGTGATGCGACCACAGTGCCTCTGACCACCCAAACAAATAAACAAACGACATTCCAGTGACGAGAGCAAATCAATTCTGACAAATTCTGGTGTTGCTGTGGTCCCACTTGACCTTTGACCTGGCTATGACGCTTTTGAATTGCCAGGCTTATTATTATTATTATTACAACTTATTACAATTTATGTACAAATTCATTTCTTTACTTTAAGCCATTATAATTTCTCCTGGCGAAAATTCCAGTTTTGCGCCATCTCTTCTAGGAGATGTTTAATATTTTATATAGTTTTACTTCATTTCAAAACAGAAAAAAAGGCTCAACAATCAGTATTCAATAATTAATATCAAAATGCAACAAAATCACATTTGGTTTTTAACCAAAGAAGACACAGGCCTGCCCCAGGAAGGAAGTTAGAGAGGGCTAGAGAAACTGTGGCATTAAGCCTAGCAATGGGTTTACAGCAGGTCATTTAAAATAAACTTAAAAAGCAGGGAGTTCAACGAAAGCCATGTGTGTGTCCAACTTAAAAGGCTGATGAGATGTTCTTCATAGGGTCTGCACTGTTTTTATGAGAGGACACATTCATGCTTCAGTTTGGAGGCTCTGTTCAAAGACACCCCCCGAAGTTTGTGTGCACACATATACCCTCCCACACAGCACTGAGGCAGGGGTTTACTGAGGCAGCATGGGGGCAAGCTGCTACCCACCCAACACAGCAAGCTGTTCAAGCTGTTAAACAACAAGCCCCATGCATTGTTTTTTTACTGGCCCTTTACACGAGTTGCAGTGTGCTGTGAAACACTCGGGACAGAAACAGTTTCTACAAGCTCCTGGACATTTACCGTCCCACAGAATTTAGCTCCAACTGCTCCTGGAGATCTACAGCTCTGCAGAGGCCAGCTACAACTCCACTCCAGGAGGTGTACTGCCCTGGAGAATTTTGTTCCAACTGCTCCTGGAGATCTGCCCTGCAGAGGTGAGCTGTAATGAGTGCTCTAACCCTAGACTAACACACCTGATCCAGTTAATCCAGGAGTTCAGCAGCACCTGAACATCAGAGGTAGGTGTGGTAGTTCAGTGCAAGAGCTTCCTGTGCCAAGAGGCTGATCTTTGAGGAGACTGTGGCAGAAGAAAGCAGGTAAGTGTACAGCTCCAGTCCCAAGGATGACTGCTTCAAAGGAGGGGCTGGACTGAAGTCCAGTACAGCCAAGCCGAAACGGTGTAATAAACCAACAGGTCCCAGATCAGTCAGATGAGCTTAGTGGCTCAGTGTACGCACACAGGCCTGTTCAGGTGCTGCACGAGCAAGAACAGTCTGGAAGCCCCACAAGAAAGGGAGGAGTCAGGGGAGGGATCAAGGGAGGAGTTCAACACTGGGGCAGTATGACAATTGTAATAAACGTTCGCTTGTGCGTTTGCTGGCAGCCGGCGTCTCATTTTTGATGGTTTTCAGGGAATATTAAAACAAAAAAAGTCTTTACACAGAGGAGAAAGCAGAGAGCTGCAAATCCTGCACAGACGCACTCGAGTGGATCTCAGCGCACCGCCCTGCTGCCGTACAGCAGCTCAGCCGTGTGCTGCAGCCCTAGAGGGTGCGCTGTAGACAAGTACTGGCAACACAGCCAATCCTCCAGCTCAGCGTTCCTCTCGGGCTCCAGCGAGCGCTCGGCGAACTTCATCATCAGCAGAGCCCTCTTCACATCCAGCCAGTTCAGCAGGCTGTCCTGCCTGGGCTGCCCCCCGGTCCCGGCCCGCTGATCCATGAGCTCTCGGCGCGGGCCCCACAGCAGGCACTGCAGGCCACGCTTGGCCTCCTGGATGTGGATGCGTTTGATGGGGTCTGGTTGGAGCAGCAGGCGGGCGAGGCGCTGCAGCCCGGCGGAGTAGATGGAGAGGGCGGGGATGGGCGGCAGCTCCTCGGGACGGTAGTCCTGCTCCCGCAGCTCGGGCGTCACCTCGAACGGGTTGGGCTGGTGCAGGACCTCATACATCAGGATGCCGGTCTGGAACTCGTCAAACTTGCGGTACTGCGCCGCCGAGACGATCTCGGGCGCCAGGCGGGCGTGGTCCCGTCGCAGGCGGGCGGAGTCTCCGCTGGAGGCGGAGTCGTCGGTGCTCCTCTGCTTGGCTTTGGAGAAGTTGCTGATGAGGAGGCGGGGCAGGTGCTGCTGCTGGGGGTCGGCGTGGGCGGCGGCCGGGTACCTGTGGGGCACCAGGAGCAGGTTCTCCAAACAGAGGTCGCGGTGGGTCACGCCGTGGCCCTTCAGGTGCTCCAGGCCGCTGCACAGCTGTAGCAGCAGGAAACAGACGCGGCGCTCGTACACCTCCGGCTGGGCGCGGTGGAACGCCGCCCACTCCCTCACGAAGTCCGCCGCCGTCTGGCACGGCACCTCCCGCGTGATCACCACCACCCGCTCGTGCTCCGACGGGGTGGAGGGGCCGGGGCTGGGGGGCGGGGTGGAGGGGCCGGCGGGCGGGGCTAGAGTCTCCTCACCAGGGAGCATGCTCTGGGGTACGCAGGCAATGAAGTGGCCACAGTCCTGCTGTAGGTTGAAGTGGAGGGGCAGGCTCTGCTGCACGGACAGCCCGTAGAGGTGAGCCTGCCTAGCTTCAGCGGACTGGCCTTTGCAGATCTACGGCAGAGGCAGGAAAACACAGGTTAGGTACAGCTGCAACTACAGTTACTTACTCTACTACAGTCATTACTTTAGAGATCTATGGCAGAGAGAGAAACCAAGGTAAGCACCGTTCAAGACACAATTACAGCTGATTACAGATACAGTTACTAGTGTAGAGAGGCAGGGCTAGGGTATAACTACAGTAGAGACAGGATTAAGGTTCTATAACTGCAGGAGAGAGGTGGGGTTAAGGTTATATAGCTACCCCCCTTTCTCCTCCCTCCTCACCTTCACGGCGTACGCGTTCTCCACGTCGGAGGCGCATGAGGCAGAGTAATACACGGCGTCTCGTGCCAGGCAGCAGGCCGTGTTGCGCGTTAGTTTGAACAGGGACCAGTTGCTCTCGCTGAAGCGCTCCGTCCCCCTCTGGCTGTGCGTGAAGTGGCTCTCGCACTTCAGGGCGAGTCGCCGTAGCGACTCGGCGTACAGGCCGCCCAGCTTGGAGTAGATGCACTCGCGGCTGTCCATGTTGCTCAGCAGGGTGTGAAGCTGGAGGGTGGAGCCCGTGCCCGCGGCCACGCCCCCCGCTGCGGCAGAGGAGGGCGCCAGAGCGCTGAGCTGCGGGGAGGAGCAGGAGGTCAGGCTCCCCCGGCTGTGACCCCCGAGCCTGCCGCGACCTTTGCCCTGGGGCTCGTCGAGGGGGCGGGAGCAGCGCGGGTGACGGCCTCCGTCCAGGGAGTCGCTGGAGGCGGAGAAAGGGCGTGGCTCTACGGGGCTGCACGGCTGAGGGCACTGGAGCCCCACCCCCTCGGCCCTGCTGACGTTGCTCTCGGAGCCGGAGAAGGGGAGGCGTGGCCGTGTGCGAGCCACGCCCCTCGCCCCAGCATCGCCTGGCGCAGATGAGGTGCGGTTCACCAGTTTCTTCTCTGGTAACGGCGGAGGCTGGGTTTGCTGTCCCAGACTGTTGCTAGGAAACGGGTCAGGGTGGGGAGACCCGGGCGAAGATGCCAAGGGGCTGCTGGGAAAAGGGGAGGGGCAAGAGCGAAGTGAAGAGTCCTGAGCACCTGGAGAGAGAGAGAGAGAGAGGGAGAGAGAGAGAGAGAGAGAGAGAGAGAGAGAGAGAGAGATGGGGGGGGGGGGGGTGAGAAAA
>JAOXYF010000021.1:766812-781489 GCA_028565775.1 Sternarchorhynchus goeldii
AGTCTGTCTCTCTCTGTCTGTTTACCCCTTGTTTTCTCCAGCTGTAGAGTCGTAGTCTTTATATCATGCACTGATAACGCTACCTGCCGTCTCATTGGCCCCGCCTCCTCTTCAAGGTCACCTGACTCACCCGACTGGCGCCGGGTGCCGACACGTTCGTCTTTATTTGTCCATACACAATGACATCCTGTCGCCACGGGAACCATATCTACCCTTGCTAGACAAGCCAGTGGACTGAGACAGGGTTTACTGGAAGTGTGTGTGTGTGTGAGCAAATGTGATGGAATCTATGCAAACACATTTGCACATATAGACATGTTATATAGAAAGGTTAATGAGTTCATTACCACAGCTAATCCACCGAAGAGAAGATGTAAACAAAGCCAGGTGTATATCGACATGTGGGTCTCAGACACACACACACACACACACACACACCTCTACACCTACCTCCCTCCTTCCATCTCTCTCTCTCTCCCTCTCTCTCTCTCAATCAAGGTCAGTCTGTTTTGGGCTTCAAGCCACAGTTCTAGATCCACTGCTGCAGTTAACATAGTTGTGGTTCCATTTAGGGTTTCAACGGCAATGGTTTCCATAGTTATAGGCCAGTTTAGGGAGTTAGTTGGGAGGAAATATAACCACATTTGCTGTGTAACCGTCCTCATCACCTTGTATTTTTGGGAATTGACTGAAAAGGGAAAGGACAGAGACTGCAGGGCTAAACACCCAGAACCCCCCCCCCTCTCTCTCTCTCTCTCCCTCCCTCCCTCTCCCTCTCTCAATGCCTAGGTCGCTCTCTCCCACTCTCTCAGAACCTCTCTCCCAGAATTCCTCTCTGTACGATGCTCAACACCAGCTTCCCAGCATGTGGGACTTTAAAAAAATCAATCGCAATAAATACTGATCAATCAACACTGTTTCTGAATGTGTGGAACATGCACTGAATATACTAATCATAACATCAGAATAGCATATTAGAGCCTACCGACTTATAAACCCTCCCAACGAGCCCTAACCCTAATTAAACCTAACTAACCCCGACCTGAACTAAGCCCAACTAACCCCGACCCGAACTAAGCCCAACTAACCCCGACCCGAACTAAGCCCAACTAACCCCGACCCGAACCAAGCCCAACTAACCCCGACCTGAACTAAGCCCAACTAACCCCGACCCTAACTAAGCCCAACTAACCCCGACCCTAACTAAGCCCAACTAACCCCGACCCTAACTAAGCCCAACTAACCCCGACCTGAACTAACCCCAACTAACCCCGACCTGAACTAAGCCCAACTAACCCCGACATGAACTAAGCCCAACTAACCCCGACATGAACTAAGCCCAACTAACCCCGACCCTAACTAAGCCCAACTAACCCCGACCCTAACTAAGCCCAACTAACCCTGACCTGAACTAACCCCAACTAACCCTGGAGGAGCAGTGCTGTAATACCAACGAGTTAAGGTCAAGGGTCATCATCTTTAAACAGGATCCCCACTCATCACTGGATGAATTGAAATCGAAAAGGCCACGAGTCACACACACGCTCATTACAAAAACAAACACACACAGACAGGGTATTTCCAGAAACAATCCCAGACTCCTGTCTGCATTAGTTTAGCAGCATAGCATCAACCTGCAAGACCAGAATAACTAAAGCCAGAATGAGTGGAGGAGGAATTACACTGTAAACATGCTAACCCTCATACTGTGTGTGTCAGTGTTCCTCACACTCAGTACGTGTTGGGGTGTACGTTTGCGCATGTCAACGTGTGTGTGTGTGTGTGTGTGTGGAAGCACACTCAACTCAAGATTAAGCCAGGTGGATCCTCAGCAAGTCCACACGCAAAACGCCCACCAGCCCCTCAGGACACACTGCTCAAACTTTACATAACTAGAAAGACAACTGGTTCTCTCCGACCACCCCCTGTTCTCTTTTTCTGTCTTTCTCCATCTCTCCCTCCCTCCCACACTCACACTCCCTCCCTCTCACAGTCAGTTTCTCTCTTCCTCTACTGCACCTCGCTCCTTCGCTCTCTCTCTGTCTCTCCCTCTCTTTTTCTCTCTCTCCCTCTCACACTGACAGCTCAGTGCAAAACCACCAACAGGAAGAAGAAACCTCCGAGAAACGAAGAGTGTTGCGCATGCTGCACAGTTGCAAACCAGACTCACCCCCAGACGGACCACTCCGCCGCTCACCAGACTCACCCCCAGACCGACCACTCCGCCGCTCACCAGACTCACCCGGAACGCCCAGTTGCTCACCAGACTCACCCCCAGACTGAGCGTCCCGTCGTTCGCACGACTCACCGCGCGAGACACACAGTCACCCGCAAAACTCGCCACGCAACATCACCCCTCGCTGTCCAAACATGCTACATGCTGGCGACGTTCAAATCAAACCTCACATGAACCCCCCCAAAAACCCTGAGGAGCTCATACAGAACAACCAGCCCCGGAAACGCTCCACCCGATCAGGAACAACAACCAAGACGGAGAGAACAGGCAGCACCCACCAGTGTAGGAAACGGTGAAGAAGATACCTCAGTCGCAGCGGACCTCTAGACACCGAGCTGGTCACCTCTCCAGCTCAGACGCAGTACTGCCAGAAGTATTTTAAGTCCCCCCCCTACCGTTGTGTATTAAAATATCCGTATACTATAGCTCACACTGGCTGAGCTCTGAGTGAGGCTTCAGATTCACACCTAGCAACTAGCTGCTATCTTTTCTCTGAAATCTGGGCGGGGGGGCCTGGGGCATGGAGAGACTTGGGCCAGAAACAAACACCAAGGGCAAAAATCTGCCCCATCCTATTTCCCCAGAACCATCTTTAACCCAGCATGGGTTTTTTTGGGGGGTGGGGGGGCTGGAGTTTCAGAGGCTGGTCTGGATTCGTCAGGAAAAAGCCATCTGACTTAGCAACCGTAAAATGGTAGAACATCTGCAACCGGTGAGGTCTATTGTTGGCACGGCAACTCTGCTTCCGGAATGATCTCAGCTTCTAGTGCTGAGCTGATGGGGGAAACAGATTTCTTCCACCATCTGCTTCTTCAATGATTCATCAAGCGAAAAACTGCTTGCTCATAAGCACTTTTGCTCATAACGCATCTTCAATCACTGGGTTAAAACTTTGGGGTCGAAAACTATTCGCCCTGTTTGAAGGTTCTACTGCTCTAGTCATGAGAGAACAGCTGCTTAATGGTGCCTTCATGTGAAGCTGACCTCTGGGTTAACATGTCATTTTCTGTCCTAGTGGACTGAAGTAAGGTTCAACCATTACACACAGGCCATTATGAGTCTCCACACAAACACACACACACACACACGGGATCAACTGGGGAGTCTACACACATGGTGAGTCTCTACACACAAGAAAGAGTGAGATCAGGTATGTAAAGCAAATCTCTACATATCAGGTCCCAGGTCAGGGTCAGTCCTGAACGCCTCCAACCCAGAGAGAGATACGTCTGGTCCCAGGTCAGGACGTGATGGGTGTGTATGTGTGTCCACTCACACAGAAGCAAAACTTCAGCATAGAGGACTCCAGATCATGGCCATCTTAGCAGTGGTTAATGCCCCGCATGTCCTGTATGTCTTTCCCTTGTCCTGCTCTCTGTGGTTTGAGCCGTCAGGGGCGAGACAACCTGAAGCAGCTGAACCTACTGTGGTTTAATCACTAAAAACGCAGGAGTGAGCAGGAGCTAACCTCAAACCCAAAATCAACCTGTTTCAGTGGTTAAAAAAGAAAGAAAAAATGTTCAAACATTTTTAAGAATGACTCGTTTAGGGATGACCGTCTTATCAGCATGACAAACACCTCCCGACTTGTTTGTTTGTTTGTTTTTCTTTCCAGGGGCTTCTTTCTAGGGATGTGCACTTAGCTACACTAAGGACCAGTCCAACGAACACTGTGGTGAAGTGAGTTTTTAAAGCCCACTTAGTTTAGACACAGACCGTGTAGCAGAATCCACTGCTAACACATGAGCATAATGGAACGTCCAGTAATAGCCGTTAATAAAACAAGGGTTTCATCCAGATCCTTTTCAGCATGGAGACAAACTGGCCTGTTCTGGGATACGACGGCAGACACAAAGGAGAATAACCGTCAAGAGAAAGAAAGAAGAGCCAGAAAAAGGAAAGAAGGAGAGAGAGAGAGAGAGAGAGAGAGAGAGAGAGAGAGAGAGAGAGAGGCAAACATGTAGCGTGAATCAGTAGTGAAGTCCCAGGCCGCACAGACTCTGGCCGCTAGATTTTAAAGAGATAATGCCTCTCAACAAGAGGGGGAGGAGCTTTCAGAATGCTGAAAATGAATAAAGAAATACTTCAGCGAAGCGTAAACTGGTACCAGTTAGTCAGGGGAGCTTTAGTGTAGAGGTGATAAAAGTCTGGCCTTCACCTGGTCTTTTCTTTAACAAAACAGCAGTGAACATGAGAAAAGCCAGAACCCGGTCCCAACCAAACCCCGTCAGTTGTGGAAGAACTTGGTCCCAACCAAACCCGGCCCCAACCAAACCCCGTCAGCTGTGGAAGAACCTGGTCCCAACCAAACCCGGCCCCAACCAAACCCCGTCAGCTGTGGAAGAACCTGGTCCTAACCAAACTCACATCAGTCACAAAAGACAAAGTATTTTAATTATTACAATTTTGTTCTTTTTAAATCTCCAACAAACATCAGCCATGAAGGTGAGCTCTGAACATCAACCAAAAGGAAAATTCTCGAGAATTCTCGAGAATTCTCTTCTTGACAAACTTCCCTTTACAGGTTTACAGAATCACAAGCCAAAACACAAACAAAATAGATCACCACCACAGGTGACATACAAACAGAAATCATCACACCCAAAACACATCAGAGCTTATAAACAAAAACAGAACACAACTCCACAATCTGGCACCTGCACCCACACACACGCACACGCACCCACCCACCCACCCACTCACGACCAGGGAAGCAGCACTTTACCTGTGGTGTTTTTTTGGAGGTGGAGGAGGTGGTCTGGTGTCGGTGGAGTCTGCGCTGGCAGCTGCGGGGAGCTGTGCAGAAGAGGTGGAGAAGGCAGCGTGATGGGAGGCATCTCCGCCCAGCACGCCGACACTCCGCATGCCCTCCTGCGCTCGGGTGCCCGTCTGCTTCTGACTGGTGCCATTGTTGGTGCCGGCGCCTGGCACGGGCTCGCTCGAGCCCGCACTGCTCCTCCCACTTGCCTCCGACTCCCAGACAGCAGGGCCATTGAAGGAGCTGGCTGGCCCGTCACCGAGGCCTCCGTCCAGGGCAACCCTTGTCTCGCCATCCCCCTCCTCCTCCTCTTCTTCAATGCGACCCTCCAGGCTCCAGGTGTTGTGCAGCTTCTGTCTCCGCTCCACCGGGGTGGAGGCTGGGCTGGAGGGCTGGGGGTCCCCCTGGACAGATCTGGAGCTCGTCGCCCTGGGAGGCAGTGTGGCTGGGCAGTTGAGCTCGGGGAGAGGAAGGGGAGACAGGCTGGAGGCTCCGAGCTTCGGAGAGCGAGAGCTTCTCTTGGGGGGGATTGGGGGGCTGGACTGGGCGGAAGGAGCTACGGTGGTTGCCGTGGTGGTTTCTGTGGCGCTGGGGGTAGACGGCCAGCTGAAGGCAGGGCCAACGGGGTCGTCGGGGGTGACGGGACCGAAGCGTTGCCACTGCGTGCTCACCGCCGAGTCTGGGCTGCTCAGGTAGAAGATTCGGTTGTTCTCCTCCGTGTGGGCAGCTACTACGGTGATGGTCGCCCTGGGACTTTCGACAGTGCTGCTGACCTCGGCGTTGACCTCTGTATGTTGCTGGGATCGGAGCTTCCGCTTCGAGCTCTCAGCGTAGATTGGCTCACTGCTCACCCTCCTGCCCGGGTAACCCCTGCTGGGGCTGCCCCACCCGGACGGATCGCCTGGGCTCTCTGGACCGCAAGGGTGGAAAACGTCTGCTCCCGCCAGCGAATCTGAACTGCTGCCGAACGAGCACGAGTCTGATAAACTGACGTTCCGGGAGTCCGGAGACGCTGCCGGCGACGACAAGGCGCTCGACATCTCCTTGGACACGCCGTTCCCGAGAGTCGTCTGCACCTCCTGTACAGACGACCCCAACCTCTCTTCGCATCTCTCTGGAAACAAGGCTCTCTGGGCATGACCCTGCACGCACGATTCCCGTGTCCCTGTTGTGGCCACGTGCGGCCCACAGGGGGCGCCACTGCCATTTTCCTTCAGACCCTCCTGCTTTGCAACAAACACGCTCCCGGTTATGGCGGAGGGCCTGGGGAGTGCCGTGGGGGGGAGGGGGCAGGGCGGGAGCCTGCCAAGATTATCCCGTTTCCCTGGGACGCCGGCCTGCAGCAGGACCTCCCGTAGCGCTTTACTGCAGCCGTTGCTGTCCATGCAGAACGGGCTCAGGTCCAGAATCTTCAGCCCGACAGGACTCTTCGGGCTCTGGCGGGGCACGGCGACCACGTCGATGGGAGAGAAAGAGAAAGTGGTTTCAGTTAAAAAGCATTTTTCATGCTTGGCAAATGAAGATTGGTGATCTCCAGCAAGGGTAATACACCCTCCCTCCCATCCCCCAGAGTAAACTCAAGCTTTCATGAGCACACCTCACAAAGCTGGCCTAGGACCATAATTTCTGAAATTCCCACAATGCATCACTGCTTAGCTAATACATGATACCTGTTAATGTACAGCACGAGCACTTGATAAAGATGACCAAGTATTCACCATGGAGATCTCAAGAGTGCTGGTTTAGTTCCTGCATTGTTCATGTGGATGTTGGTTACTATGTGTGGAAACCCCTTCAATCTACTTCAGAATTCATCAAATCAGGTTTGTTACGATCAGCAATAAAAAGTGGAAGAAGGTTTTAGCAACCATGACTGGAACAGCAAAGAACCTCTTTGACAATCAAGAAAACCACAATAACTAAATCCACTACAGCTTTTACATTTTCTGCATTTAGCAGACGTCCTTAACCAGAGCAAATCAGCAAAAGTGCTTTGTCTCTAGTACTAATACACTACAGCTTGCAGCTCACTGCTCTTCATTATCAGCTGAATCAGCATGTGTAGTTGAACTGTTTTTTCCGTTACCTGGTCCGAGTTCATGTTGACATCTTCTGCGGTCTCCATCGTGTTCATCATGGTCGGTTTGACGGCGATGGTGGGTTTGCTATAGGGGGAAGGAAACACGCCCCCACAGTCCTCGTCCCCGCCCACACTGGCCCTGCCACTGGCCCCGCCCACCACGTCGGCCTGCGTGTGGGCGCTGCGTGGGTGGAAGCAGTTCTTACATGAGCCTGGTTTCCAAACGTGCTCGGCAAACTCGCCACACACAGACATCTTAGCACGGACACCGGCTTCCTGTCTGGTTGGGTTCTACTTCCAGGTCGCTGCTGGCCGTCTGGGCATGGCGTGCAGCAAACAGCTGACCCCAGGATAGGCCTGTGGAGAGATGACAGAACTGGATTAGAGAGTCAGAAGAAGAACTGCTTATAAAACAAGTCAAACTAAAACGCCAAAAATGTCCAACAGTGAAAAGTAGTAACTACCAATAACACCCACCCTGTTATACCAGGACATCTGGAGTCCATTAACTCCCATTCATTCCAGAACAACTTAAAAGGGTAATTTCAAGTAAATAAAAAGGTCACTTAGCCACATCAAGCCAACACACGAATACAGGAGCACAACTGCATTGATCCTGGGGGCAGGGAGGTTGGCATGGAGATCTGCATAAAACTACAAACGACCCTTCATACCAAACACACTGTGGTGCAAACATGCACAAACAAATAAATTATTTAAATTCAGTCGTTCTCTGCTCCCACACACACACTCGCTGATGTGAGAGAATTTGGTTTCCTTGGTTCCAGCTAAGCAGGTGAAAGTACCACAAGTAGAGGTCAAAAGCAACAGCTACCCCTGACCTCGAGGGTCCTCTTGGGGCAAATTCAGCTAGGACACATTTATCCAGCAGGCTGCTAGATACTATACTAAAACCTTCCTATAATAGTACACACACCCAAGACATTAAAGTAGAATAACATCACCAGCTGTTTGTTGGGCTACATGAGCATTCCTGTAACCCAACAAACAAAATCTCCTTGACCTGGACAGTCCAGTTAAAGTTTCACCTGCTTATGACAGATAAACTTCTGCCTCACCCACAACAACAACAACATGGAGCTCAGCACGCAGTGGTGTGTTTTGATATTCCTAGTGATGCTCCCAGGGCCAGTGGACCATTAAGGCCATTAACTCCTGACATTCTCCTCAGAAGCATGGAATTCCGACCCCCGCTCATCTCCGGACCACTTTTTTCCCAGGATTCCCAAATTAGAGATCCTTCGCTCCTCTGCATCTGAGTTGACCCCCAGAACCATTAGGGGTTGGCGGCAGAGAATTCCTTGCGCTCCCTGTCGTTCCACCAGGGCACAGAGGCGATGGAAGGTTGGAATCTTTGGAATGTGTGCAGGGGGGGTGGGGGGGTGGGTTCACACCACAACAGTGTTTGTCTGTGTTTCTCACACATCACACACACACACATCACACACACACACACACCCTGCGGTGAGAAAGCTCATACACTGAAGCCTCGCTGGCTTTTCCCAGATGGTGTCCGTTTCTTTCTCCGCCAAAGGGAAAATCTGGCTGGGGCAGAGCAGGTGCTGGGCCTGACATTATTCAACTCCCCTTTAAACTGATCTGAGAGCAGTCTGGCTCTTTGGCTCCCAGTGGAGTAGGTCAAAAGCTTTAATGTGGAGAAGCTGATCCAGGGTCAGTCCACACCTGCTTTATTTACCCCCCAGTAAAAGCAGGGAGAGATATGCTTGGCTCAGTGGGAGCAGCCCTTACCTTTGCCCTCAGGCCACCGTTTTCAGTTCTATCCCAGAAATATGACTCAGGCTGTGAGGCAACTCAGCCCCACCCAGTAAAAACCTCCCATCAAACAAGCCACCAGCCCACCGCACCACCAGCCAGTAACCACGAGTTTTACTGCTCTGCTCACTACTGGGAGAAAACAGCGTGTGTTGCTTGCTTTTAAACAAACTACATGCCAACGTCACATGCAGTGGGACTGCGACAGCAATTCCAGGAGGGGGGGGGCACACAACCTGCTTTGGTGGTCATGAGTCATCAGGGAAAAGAAAAGAAAGAGAGACACCATGGCAGGGGTTAGAAAAACCAGTCTGAGAGCAGCTCCATCTCCAGGGTAAATCAGTGCAGAGTTCAATTCCATAAATCATGACTCTGCCATGTCCCAGGAGCTGAATCCCCCCCCCTCCATCTTTGTTTCTTCCCGTGCTTCTGTCATAACTGAATTGATGGCGAGTGACTCAAAGCTCCAGGCTGGGAGCTGGAGGTTTGGGGTTTGAACCACAGCTGGGCAGTGTGCTTGCTGGGTCTACCCTGTCCTCTACTGGTGTAAACTTGGCACACCTGTCAAAGTTACACCTGCGCCATCCTCTCTCAAAGCCAGGAACGCCACTGACCGGCATCACAGTAAACAGATGCATGTTGTGAGGCGTCACAATTTCGGTGGTTGCAATAAGCCGTTTCCTGACGTGTGGCACTGTAAAATGTCTTAAGGTTTACGGTCAACTTCGCTTGAATGCACATAAAAAATACAAGCGTTAGTCATATTCTTTCGAAAGCTACGGTCAGAAACCTCAGCCACAAACAAAAAAAAAACGACACAATTAAATTTGACCGAAGATACGAACAAGCACGAGTTACGAAGCACCGAATTAGGCAAAAATAAAGTCACCTGTCTGAGCTCACGGCAGCTGCTGTCTGAGAAGAACAACACGCCGCAGGGGTTAACTGTCTACCGAGAACAGCCACAAACAGACCCGCCGTGTTTGCTCAAGCCCGGTGTAGCGCTGAGCGGAATGCGGGTTTGCGTCGTGATGTTAGACTCTCTGGCTACAAGTCTGACAAGTCGATAGCCAGGACATGAAAAAGGGTGAGGCTTCTGTTACACCGACTCTCAACAGCTGACAACACTTCCGCGCACTCCTGAACAATGAACGGTTTTTCACTTCGAGACCTGGACAGGATTTACCGTTGCGGGGGAGGGAGGAGGGAGAGAGGGGTGAAGGAAAAAAAATTTCCGGTCTAAAACTAGGGAGAATTATTCTGGACCACGGTTTTCACCTCAGACCCATTTACACTGGTCTCGAATTCATTTCCCTTAGACATGAGGGCAATGACGGGAAGCGGGTACTTATGACTTGTTTATCCATCATCATATTTCTCAATCGGCTACAAAATAAAGGGATGTAAAAACCCCAACAGTCGGACGCAATCAAACTTTTTTCGTCACGATTTAAGGTCTGGGACTGTAACCGAATTCCATAAAGTACCTTGCGTCATGACACATAAAACTGTGTTTCTGTTAATATGTCACGGTGCGGGTTATTCTGCCAGGTTGGGACCATTGATAATGCCGGACACACCGTCGCTAATTGCACTGGAAAGCGTCTTCCACGCGCTGGACATCGCGTTAGTCGTGTTTTGCTGCTGGCACGTGTTTCAGTTTTCAATGATTTTGGCAGCAGTGCTGGCTGCAGTGGTATCGCGCGACCCAGCGTGCCGATGGCTCACGTCCAACCGACTACCCACGCGGTTTTGGTGTGGGTTAAGTCTGTTAACGGTTGGTTACCGTGCGAAATGATATTTTTGTTTTATCAATCTGCAACGTTGGCTTCTGCAGGAAGGTGCCAGGAAGGTGCTGTTTGGAAAGGTGTCATTTTAACCAGTCTTCAACCAGTATACAATCTTTGCTTTTTGTCGCTTAACTCAAACAAATGTTAATGTAATGCTCTTTGATATACAATTTTATGTGCTTAAAACAAACTAAGCGAAAGTCAGCACCTACAACGGGCAAATATAACCCAAGACGCAACTGACAGATTTTGTACGTATACGAAGGATCAAACGTTTCGTATTACCTGCGGAGTCTGTACTCGTCCGGTCACACTAAGCCGTCCCACAACTGTAAACCACTCCAATTACCTTAGATTTCCATACTAGGGTGCAACGATGGAACGAAATCCAGCTTGGTCAGACTGCCGAGGAAAAACGCTCAAAGAGAACGCGTGCGGGCTCTCACGGTACGCTGCTCTGATCCGTGCAGGCTTCTCGGAGTAGACTAGACTGAACAGAAACCGCGAACAGTCAGGCGAAACTCCTGCAGCGGGCGGAGCTCCAAGAACCCGTCAACTCCCCTCCTCCTCCTCCTCCTCCTCCACCACCCCCCCCAACCTGACAGAGCGCGCACAGCCCGGCGGGGTCCCGCGTGCGAGCAAAATACCCAAACATTCCAGAAACACCAGCCTGCCTAATCGACCGTTAATAACGGCATATTTCAGCTACAAACGCTGGAGGCTTTATGCTTTGGATACATATTATTTTATTAAACACTTTGTGGGTGGGATCGGAGGTAGGAGAATGGGATCAAACTAAAAAATAACAATATTTTGTACTTCGGGCTAAATTAACCATCTGAAGTATGTTATCCTCCTCTTATATACAACCGACAGCCCTTATTGGAGATGAACCAATGAACTCTCAAAAGCGGAGAGAGCAATAAATAAATAAATAAATAAATAAATAAATAAATAAATAAATAAGCAGACCCAAACTAATTAAAGTTAACATTTAAGAGGTACCCCAGGGTGTTTGAATGCTCTACTGTTTGTGATAGTCAAACTAGTAGAGTTTCCTCGACTCCCACCCTCATCCTTCAGGCAGAATATTCCTTCTACACTCAAGACTGAGAAGTCAGAAACTCCAGATGACTCCTGTTGGGAAACCATGTGTAAAAAAAAAAACCTAGGTGACAGCAAATGGCTACTGTACAGAGGGTAAACACATTACTGGCAGCAGGGAGAGAGGGATGGATGGACAGAGATTGAGAGATAGATAGATAGTAAACAAAGAGATAAAATTAGACAGAATAAAAGAATGACAGACAGAGAACACTTAACCAAAACTCTTGAACAACCAGAGATTTGACAGTTAGACTTCCCTTTATTACAAGAAAAGAAAATGTGACTATCATTTTGAATGAGAGAGAGAGAGAGAGAGTAGCTGAACAAGAGGATGGGTCTAGGAGAGTTTCTACTGAAACTAATGTAATGGGAAAGTACTCACCTGTATCGAATTGCTTTAATTGGCTCAAATCAGTGACCGTTAGGCCATTCTATTAACATGATCAAAAGGTAGTAACCCTCCTTAATAAGAAAGTCACCAGCCATCTAAAGGAGATCAAGACTAATCTCCGCAGGCTCAGATTAGCTAACGGGAATGGCAGTGCTGTTTCAGGCTGTGTCTGACACACATACACACACACATTACTGATTACTGTTTGTAACTCTGATGGGAAACAACAAAATGAAAGAATCCCGACCCATCTCAGGCTCTGCTCTAGAACCCTTAAGTGATTATGGAAAGTTGTCGGATGCAGTTTATTGTTGTGGTTCATCATATTTGGTTCATGCTATTGGGTCCTGGCTCCTCCTCCTCTGGTTCATCAAGGCTTGCTGTGAAAAACATGCTCCAACACACTACGACATGCTCCAACATGCTCCCACATGCTCCAACATGTTCCAACATGCTCTGAACTGCCCCAATATACTCTAACATTCTCCAACACGCTCAAATACACCCCAACATGCACTAAACTGAGCCAACACACTCCAATACGCTCCAACGTTCTCCAACGCTGTCCAACACATTGCAAAATGCTCCTATGTTCTACTCTGTCTGACACTAGTGAGAGCTTCCTGAGATGTACCAACTTCCGAGGTTTTGAGCATGCCCAGAACCCAGCTACCACCCACCCAGAACCCAGATGTTATACAGACAGTTCATCAGGTGCACATACACAGTCCAAAATCTTGATGAACAAACCTTGATGATGTGGGATGTTGATCAGGTTGATTTCTTGGGTTGTTGTCTTTCTTTCATGAGCTTAAAACCTGATGGTTCTCATCATGACCAGCTTTGTCAGCAGGGTTCTTTTGACCTGTGCCCTGACCTCTGACCTTTGGGTTAATAAGTCAGAAAATAGGCTTTCCCTTTCCACTCTTGGGGGTGAATGATGATGGTTCTGTGAGTCACAATGGCTGAAGGAAAAAAAACCCAGTGAGCAGGAGCCAATCACATGCCTCTGTCAGAGTGTGGACTGGTTTGAGTGGAGTCTGCCAAACACTTGCCTCCATTTGAGTGGAGACAGCTAATTACTTGCCTCCATCTGAGTGTGGACTGGTTTGAGTGGATATAGCCAAGCATTCATTTTCCCTTACTCAGCTATTCCATCCTTATCGAAATTCACAACATACAGATATAGCAGTGCACTAGGACCTAGGGGAGGACCTGCAGACCCATAACTGCCCTGAAACTGGAAACATAATTTTGGGTCTGAAAGGGATAAATGTGTAGGTAATATCAGTGGATACTGCACTGCTAAAATCTTCAACCTGGCTGGGTTCTTCTCTGTGTGAGATTTGCTGTGTGGAGTGTGTCACTGTGGATGCCATTCTGGGGTTAAACTACGAAGAAAAACCTCTACAGAAAATGGTTTCCTTTGCCCTAACAGGTACAACAGCACATTTGACAGTAATACGAGACTTTACCTGATTGTTGGCTCCAGCGTTAACTCCGTCAGTACTGATTTAGTGCAAATGGTGATCATGTAAATCCAGTTAGACACATGAACTTGGAGAGTTAATTCCTCTCCTCTCCTCTCCTCTCCTCTCCTCTCCTCTCCTCTCCTCGCCTCTCCTCTCCTCTCCTCTTCTCCTCTCCTCTCCTCTCCTCCTCTCCTCTCCTCTCCTCTCTCACAACACAGGTACCAATAAAGGATGCATGTGTTTGGGGTTTAAAGAAGCCTCAGGGTGGGGCCTGCACAGAACAACTCAGGCCACGCAGTGCAGTGGTGGCAATCACGTGTGGTTAAGTGCGTGTGCCTGTGTGTGTGTGTGTGTGTGTGTGTGTGTGTGTGCCTGTGTGTGTGTGTGTGTGTGCCTCATTGCTTCTCACTGCCATATAGTCTGTACATAGTGTTCTATTTCTTTGGGGACAAAAAAAGCTGTGTGAAAGAGGATGTCAGCAACAGAAGACAAAAATACACTACACACACATGTGTGTGTTATACACACACACACACACACATGTGTGTGTGTATAATACATGAGACTGAATTAGAGTGCTCTTGACTTTTGACACTGCGGTGTGACTAGAGACAAGTCATCAGTTATAAGGCCTCTCTTTCTCTCTCTCTTCTTCTTCTCTCTCTCTCTCTGTCTGTATCTCTCCATCTATCGCTCTGTCTACCATCTGTTTGTCTCCCCCCTTTTCCACCTCCCTACCTGTCTGCCGCTCTCCATCTCTCTCTATCTGTCTCTTACTCTCTCTATCTCTCACTCTCTCTATCTGTCTCTCACTCTCTCTATCTCTCACTCTCTCTATCTGTCTCTCACTCTCTCTATCTCTCACTCTCTCTATCTCTCACTCTCTCTTCCTTTATCTTTCTCTCTCTTTCTTCTCTCCATGGGAGTTTGAGGGTGCAGTGCAGTATTTTCACTGTTCCTGGAACTACGCCCTGGACTGTTGGAGTCCCTCCTCCATCTTAGGAGCCACAGCCCCAAGTGCCTCCATCACCACTGGGGCAGCCCTGTTG
>JAOXYF010000021.1:794926-809859 GCA_028565775.1 Sternarchorhynchus goeldii
CTGCGTTACCACTACTCTCTGCCTTTTACACCATTTTCATATAATTGCATCACTCCTTTCAAAGTGATCATAGTCTGCTGCTCTTAACGAGGTATTACCTCGTCTCGTGCTCCCAGAAGGCTATTTTTAGAACTGCATCACTCCCTTTACCTGAGAAACAGCTCATGGTGCTGTGACCCCCCCGCCCCAAAAAACAACCCTCTTCCTACAGAGTGGAGACAGTTTTTCCAAACCTTCTCCTTTTCTGACTTTTATTGTCTTCTGTAAAAAAAAAAAAAATACAGTCGTTGTTAGCTGGGATGGGGGGATGCAGACGTGTCTCGATTCTTTGTCTGGAAAGGTGAATGTGTTGAGAGTTAATAACGTCGGGACTGTAGTTATATGTTCAGTTGTATGTTCAGTGATGGCTTGAAACAACTCAAATGACGTTTTTATTTCATACTAAGGAAACACGTTTGAATAATACGAAAGTATGTTACATGTGAATATGTTACATGTAAATATGCAGAAACGTCTCATTCTATCTTCCCTTCCATTTTTCTCTGTTTATTTTTCTTTTTTTTCTCTTTTTCTGTGATCTCCTCTCTCTCTCCTCTCTCTCTCTCTCTCTCTCTCTCTCTCTCCTCCCTCTCTCTGTCTCTCTCCTCTCTCTCTTTTTTCCAGGTGAGGATGATGATGATGAATTCCTCTTCCTCTCCATTCGCCCACGTGGAGTCTGCCTTTCACAAAATCTTGTTCGCCCGACCTCTCACCTCCACCCAGCCCCCTTGCTCCGCCCCTACCCAGAGCCCCACCCTGGGCCCCACCCACATCTCCAAGACGCCGCGATTGGCTAACGGCTCCGGTCCCTCCCACGGTACCGGCTCTGACGACGGCCACAGAGAGTCTGAGAGCTCCAAGAAGACCAACTAGTGCCTGCTTCCTCCGCCCTTGGCCCCTCGCATGGCTCAGCTCTCTCCGCCCCTTCAGCGTGTGGCGTGTGCTGATAGGCCGTCCAGGGCATGTGTGACTGCTTCCTGCTGTCTCTACCACAATCACATGGCTGACTCCCTAAATCGTTTGAGGACAATTATTTAATCATCCTTGAATTCTTTTTCCAAACTTTTTTTTTTTTTAAATACTGTAAATTTTGTCTGGATCTGTATATATTTGCTATTTTGAAATGGCCACAATTTTACATCGACAATTCTATAATTGTCATTTATATTTTCTATTATTTATATTCAGAGGGACTCATTTATCAATGTGAAGATTTAAAAAAATGTTTTTGTCAAACTTGGCTTTATATTCTGTTTCCAGTTTAATTGAAATGAAAACAGTGATGGAAAAAAAATAAGTGCATCTGTTTGGTCTAATTTATGTCCACAGGTCCCTCGCACATTCGCTCGTGTAAACGGGACAGTCGCGTCCTGTTCGTGTTAACGGGGCAGTCGCGTCCTGTTCGTGTTAACGGGACAGTCGCGTCCTGGTCGTGTTAACGGGACAGTCGTGTCCTGTTTGTTTTAATGGGACAGTCGTGTCCTGTTTGTGCCAGTCGGAGTTTGACCTCCCCGTTAATGCGCTATTCCGTCACCTAGCAGCTGGAGAGCAGTTGATCCCTCGCCATCCCGATAAAACTGGTGAAACAGCTCAGCATTCCCAGGGGGGACGGGGAAACAGCTCGGTGTTGCCAGGGGAAACGGGAATTTGGAGCCGACGTTCTTTTTTCGGTTGTTGGAGTGGGGGGTTGGGGGGGGCCAGACTGTCTGTAGTGAGCGTGTCAACAATGAAGTCAGAGCTGCATAACAATTACATATTCCTCTATCTCTCTCTCTCTCTCTCTCTCTCTCTCTCTCTCTCTCTCTCTCTCTCTTTCTCTCTCTCTGTGGAGCTGAACTATAAGTTGTAGGAGTGTATTTAGTGTAGGGCTCTACTCCCCTTCACACTGTCTCTCTTCACACACACATTAAAGACAAACTTTTCTTCCCTGGCCTCTTTTACACACACATGCACACGTGCTTTAGGATGTACCTTGACTGCCTTTGGGTATATGATTCTCTTATCCTGTCTAGTCCCTTTCGTTCTCCCTCTCCCAGTCCATCTTTCTTCTATTCCTCTCTCTCTCTCTCTCTCTCTCTCTCTCTCTCTCTCTCTCTCTCTCTCTTTTCATCCCACAGTTCCTCCATCTACCCAATGCCCACCTTAGAGACACAGGAGCCGTGCAGGCTCCGCCCATCTCAACAGCGCAGGTGCAGTGCAGGCTCCGCCCTCCTCAGAGACACAGGAGCCGTGCAGGCTCCGCCCATCTCAACAGCGCAGGTGCAGTGCAGGCTCCGCCCTCCTCAGAGACACAGGAGCCGTGCAGGCTCCGCCCATCTCAACGGCACAGGTGCAGTGCAGTCTCCGCCCTCCTCAGAGATATAGGAACAGTGCAGGCTCCACCCACCTCTGAGACACAGGGGGTCATGCAGGCTCCGCCCACCAGAGAGACAAAGAGTGGACCTAAACTAAGAACGTTACTTGGCCTGTGGTACTGATGTCTGGCACTCTTGTACACACACACACACACACACACACACACACACACACACACACAAGGATAAATAACTCCCCACAGTGTTTAACCAGACTCAGAGTCACAGTGAAGAGTTCTAGACCAGAACAGCAGGAATTCGACTGCTGGTATAAATATGCCACAGTAATTACTGGAGTTCATTGATCTCAGGTAATTCTGTCAGTTTCCGTGCTCCGCGTGGACAACGCTCTGTGGGACGTGTATTAAAACGCACACATTACGGAAGATTATCATAGCTTATGGTTGTTAATAAAAAATAAACACATAACATAATCAGGTTTAGTCAGGACCAGCACTGAAACGCCACATCCGGCAGACGCCGCTCAGTTAATTACATCATCACGTTCTGAACACGCAGCACAATGGAATTAGCCTGCAGCAGCCAACAACACTCCAGCATTATGGGCTTTCTGTGCCAACAGCATTCAGCGAGGGAGAGGGAGAGAGAGAGAGAGAGTGAATGAAATTCCAGATCAGTTTTAATAGATTTAATGGATTGTTGTCATAATCCACTCTTGTGTGCGCTCGCTGATATAAAATGCAAATACATATATAAACACATGATATAAATACTGGAAATACAAGGAAGAATAAATAAACAAATATTACGAATGTAGAGCGAAGGAGTGGTCATGGGAGTGTCTGGTGATGAACAAGTGTGCACGACTCAGCTTAGTTACGGAGCAGAGTTACTGAGCAGAGTTACTGAGCAGAGTTACGGAGCAGAGTTACTGAGCAGAGTTACTGAGCAGAGTTACTGAGCAGAGTTACGGAGCAGAGTTACGGAGCAGAGTTACGGAGCAGAGTTACTGAGCAGAGTTACTGAGCAGAGTTACTGAGCAGAGTTACAGAGCAGAGTTACGGAGCAGAGTTACGGAGCAGAGTTACTGAGCAGTTACGTAGGGGATTCGCAGGGAAAACATCAGGAAATTGAGAGGCACTACTGGGAATCCCTGCTTTAGACTTTTTGGTCTTGGAAAAAAAACCTTTAAAATAATTGTAGATCATTTGTATATTGTATATTTTGTAAATTATCTGGATTTAATTGTTTTTAAGATAATACAATTGAGACCTTTAGTGGAGTAGCAGTTAAATATATGGGTATATGTTACAGAAGTTGACTAACTTGGGTGTTGAAGGTTGGGTGTTGGGTGTGTTTGGTTGTAGGTATGTTGTGGCTGGAGTTGTGTTATATAGAATGTTATGGATGGGATTGTACTGTAGTTTTTATGTTGTGGATGAGGTTGGGCTGTGTAATTTGTGCATTAAAGATGTGTTTGTGTTATATAATTTGTTTGTTGTAGGTGGAGCTTTGTTGTTTGTGTGATATGAGTGTAGTTTGTGTTGTGGTGGTGGTATGTGGGGTAGTTTACTGTAGACATGGTTGGGTTGGGTTGTGTAGTTTGATTAATGTGGATGGTTTTGTGTTGCGTAGTTTGAGATCGTGGACTCACCTGTTTTGTGTAGTTTTTGTGTTGTACATGGATATATGTTGAATAGTTTGTATGCTGTGGATATGTTCGTGTTCGCGTGTTGTGGACACTGTTGTGAAGTGTAGTTTGTGTGTTATTGACATTGTTGTGTAGTTTGTGTGTTGTTGACACTGTTGTGTTTTTGTCCATTGTCTTGGTAATGTTAGTCCATTCTCCTGGTGATCTTAGCCCATTCCCTGCATCGGGACAAGGAAAGTGTCTGGGAGCTATGTGTGTATGTCAGAGAGAACTGGGTGTGTACCATCATGTGTTGTCCACTAGGGGGTGTAGGGTCCCTCTGGAGCAGTCTGGTCTGCAGGGCAGATGCCCCCCCCCTCCCCCCCACTCCCAGAGGAATGGTAGGTGCCTAAGCACACAGAGTGGCACGTCCCGAACAACAGCAGAGTCCATCAAAACTGACACAAAGAGGATGCAACACGCGTACGCACGCACACACACACACACACACGCACACACGTGCGCGCACGCACACACAGCTGTTCTGAAACCCACCCCAGGCCTGCATTCTTTGTCTTCTACACAGGAACAGAGAGGGAGGAGAGATGCGGATTAAAGCACAGTGTGTCAGCAGGTTCTTCTTAGCTGCAGAGATGCTGAAACGTTCCCATTCAGACCTGATGTGTATTATGAGTCAATTACTCCTCACTAAGATCCTTCAGTAAAACCGCTTTTCTGTGCTGCCACTGACCTTATGCTTGGTGCTGGAGTGAGTTTGTTTAAGTGTGTTTTTTGTCTGTGTGTGTGTATGTGTGTTTAGAAGGCTCACTGAGCAGAGCGAATCTGAGGAACACAAAGGAAGCATCAACTAACTCAGCCATGAAACGGAGCGAGAGCGAGAGCGGGAGAGAGATGGGTAGATAGGGAGAAACAGAGATTTTTTTCCCTCTTTTTTCATTTTTTGAGTGCTTCCGTAGACCCTTGAGTTGTCGAGGTAGGGAATATACTGCAACTGACCTCAGCCAGGTATTTGTAGAGATTTTACTTTGGTCCTGCTTGGTTCAGAGTGTCCTCACACACACACACACACACACACACACACACACTGACTCAGTGTAAGAGTGGAATGGACCTGAAATAAAACCCCGTTTAGTTTTATATTTATTTTCTGCATGAATGTTTTTTCCCCTCAGCTGTGCTGTACGGTGTTTAAAGTCGAGCGTGAAGATGAAGGAGTTCAGTGAATTCCGCACTTCAGTTTACGTTGAGCTCTTATGACCAGGTTCACCAAGGACAAACTTGCAGGATTAGAAGAAAGAAACTTCACAGATGTATACTACACCTGTGCTTCACACCCTGTACACACACACACACACACACACACACACACACACACACACACACACACACACACACACACACACACACTGCTGTAGGACCTCACTGTTGTGCATGGTAAAAACAAAGCAGAAAAGCCTCTGGAAACATCTGCTGTCAATCTTTCTCTAAAAATATTAAATAAATCAAATCAAACCAATCAAACAAAAAGCCTTTCCATGTGCATCTCTTTTGTGCAGTAGGTGATGAGCCATGTATAAAGATCTGAGACAATTCCTCCATGTACCACTTTTGCAGATCTGAGACGATTCCTCCAAGCACCACCTCTCCAGATCTGAGACGATTCCTCCACGCACCACCTCTCCAGATCTGAGACGATTCCTCCATGTACTACTTTTGCAGATCTGAGACGATTCCTCCAAGAGCCACCTCTCCAGATCTGAGACGATTCCTCCATGTACCACTTCTCCAGATCTGAGACGATTCCTCCAAGCACCACCTCTACAGATCTGAGACGATTCCTCCACGTACCACTTCTCCAGATCTGAGACAATTCCTCCAAGCACCACCTCTCCAGATCTGAGATGATTCCTCCACGTACCACTTCTCCAGATCAGAGACAATTCCTCCAAGCACCACCTCTCCAGATCTGAGATGATTCCTCCACGTACCACTTCTCCAGATCTGAGATGATTACTCCACGCACCACCTCTCCAGATCTGAGCCCAGCCCAGTCTTGTCATCCTACCAGAGGGATACTGATTGTGATCAACAATCTCCTGGTATTTGAACAACATTGCATGCTGGGAAGGATGTTCTCTGTAATCTTGAGGGCCTTATTTTTGTTACCAAACCCATAAATCCCGGGGGTGTTGTGCGTGGATTCAACACGTATATGCGATGTCGGTTCTCCATCAGCGCAGGTTAGAACGAACACGTTATCCGCTCAGGAATACGTTCCGAATATCAGCCAATGCTAAACTTTTCTGGTGCAGCATCCAGTCATATTAGCTCCACTTGTTTATTCACAAAACCCAGCATGTAAGTGAGCTGGTGGCCCCAGTGCGGTGCTGCTGTTATAATTACATGGTCTATGAAGGTCAGGTGATGGAGGTCTATGAAGGAGTACGGGAGTGTTATGCACCCTCACTTTGACATGCTGCAGCAGTGAAATGCACATGCACTTTATTACAGTCTCCATTATCATAATAACATGGTTTATGAAGGTCAGGATATAGAGGTCTATGAAGGGCTATGGCAGTGATATGCAGGCCTTGTTTTCCCTTAGTGAAAAGAAGTGATTGTAGTATAGGTTTTACGTCATTGTTTTAGTGGTTGGGAAAGAGAAACAGGTCCATGGTCAGGACAAGGTCTAGGGACCAGGCAGAGTTTGGTAACCGGCTGAGCAAGAGCAAACAGGAAAGGTTCAGTATTTGGCAGGAGAACAGCAACACCTTGCAGAGAGACTGTGGAAGGGGTGGGGGAAGATAAATTTGTACTATTGTAACAGGTGTGTCTTGTTAATATTCAGGTGAGCTGGATCGACAACGTGGGAAGAGGTGGGCGTGGCAGTGCTGGGAAGATCGTAGTCCGCGGGATCTGTAACAGTGGGCGAGAGAGGAAATAACATGTTAGATAAATAGCAAGCCGAAACCCAACTCTATATGAAGAGATAATCTACACACAAAGACAAAAACAAATCAGCTAGTATTTCTTTTATTCGTTTTCGACATTGTGTTCAACAGTTATATGAAGCATACATGTAACTCCTTGCCTGAGGTGGTTGGTCAAAGGAACTTGGCCAAAAGAGCTGTATGTCTTTATTTATTACAAAGAAAATAATTCAGTTAGGGGTATTTAGGCCTAGTGAGAAGCTGTGTGATGCCAATCTCTTTAAATTACAGCTTCCTTCTTATACCATACAAATTCATGTTGTGAGAAATAGAAGAGAACCGTGTTCCACTGATGTCTGGAGACCACTGCTGTGTTAAGAGCGGCTCTGACGAAGCAGCAACAGAAAACGCACCTCTGGAACAGAGTGGGTTTGCGAGCGGACCGGCGCCAGTGGTTTCCTGTCTCCACGGCAACGTGTCCACTTATGTTCACGAAAATGGAAATTGGTCGAAAGCGTAAAACCAGCTTGACTAAATAAGTGCGATATTCACGCAAACCCACTCCAGGGGTCACTGGCGAAAAGGCGCTGAATTTTTTTCATGTGATCCCAGAATTCACCATGAATGGAAGTTTCAGCAAAGTTTGCCAAACTCCAGTCTTTCATTTTCTGAAAATGTTTGCTTGTAGTTTTGGTGACCCCAGAATGCAACCGAGTGTCCTGCCGTGATTCACTTCCTGAACCATCCTCTTCACTGTGTGCTAGAGAGGAAATACAATCATCTCCTCAGATAGATAGAATACACACTTCCTTCTACAGTTCATCATGGCACTAGCTGTGGGAAGGTCTTTAATTTTTACCTAAACAGTAGACTGGAGGTAATTCTAGAGCATCAGCAGCAGTGGCAGTATCGTCATTATAATCATGGACTCAGAGCTTTCACTGATATCTGCCTTGAATGTTGAGAATCCAGAGAGAGAGAGGAACCCAACCTGGAGAAGTCATGTTTCACTGGAGGTCTTAGAATTCTTACAACTGCATTTTTAAAATAAAAACAAAGTAAATTAGTGAACAAGGCTCAATCCTACACAGCCTTCAAGAAAGGGGGGAATTTAATTTGGAGAAAGAATCTTAGCAGTACGAGAAGAAAGTGCAACATCAAACAGGAGTAGAGCAGTGTTAACTTACAGACGAGGACGGTGGGCAAAGAAAAACCTGAGGCATAAAAGGATGATCCACAATGAAGCGTTTTATCAGGGAATCTCAATTAGAAAAAAATAACAGAAGAAATTTTACTTCTTTAACCATCCAAAAAATTTACTTGTGTATTTGTGTCACTAATCACAGGTGAACTATGAACGACGTAATGGTAGGAAACCTCCACCCCCACAGAAAAAAAAAAATCCCCAAAAGAACAAATAAAGTGCAGAGATTTTCTGAGAAGACTGTTCAATTCAAGGAAGCTTTATTGGCATGACTATACCTGGTATAGTTTTGACAAAGCAAATCATGTTCTTAGTATAAAGATGATATAATGAGAGATGTGCTGGGTATAGTAGTGCAGAGTGTGGTGCTCATTGTCTCTCATGTTGCCACATATTTTGCTGTGAGGGGTGACATGTTGCTGTCTCCAAGGATAATTTGTCTTTTTTTATTTTGTGGTTTCAATCTCTTGCATTATACAGACTGTGCTGAAGCCTGTATTAATGCTGTCTGTGCCCACTGCCAAAAAGATAAAAAGAGGGAGGTATGTAAGAGGAGGCAGCAACCTGATGGAGAACACCTCCTGATGGAGAACACCTCCTGATGGAGAACACCTCCTGATGGAGAACACGTCCTGATGGAGAACACCTCATGATGGAGAACACCTCATGATGGAGAACATATCCTGATGGAGAACACCTCCTGATGGAGAACACCTCATGATGGAGAACACGTCCTGATGGAGAACACCTCATGATGGAGAACACGTCCTGATGGAGAACACCTCCTGATGGAGAACTCCTCCTGATGGAGAACAATTCCTGATGGAAAACTCATCCTGATGGAGAACTCATATCACACTGGGATTATCGTGTTTCAGCCTCTGCTCTATTCAGGAGGAGGTTGTACCTGAGCACCAGCGGAGACTGAGGGAGTATCTGAGGAGGGCGGGGGGGGAGGGGGTAACTCTCATGTCGTGGGAAGGATGTGAAAGTTCCTCATAGCCCAACGCAATACAGGACCGTCCAATCATAGCATGACTGGAGGATGCAGCTTCCCTGGTGAGAGAATAGAGCTCAGACATCATCTACTGTCCAACCCACCATCCAGTGACTTCTGAACCTGGAGCTCCAGCAGGACAGAAACACTCTCACAGGAGTTCAGTGCAGTACATTGCTGTGATCAGCCTGAGGAAGGAGCTACAGAGCCTGAAAGCCAACCAGCAGTTGTCCTGTTGTGAAAAAAACCCCACACAGTCCAGTCTAAGCCACAGACCGCCCATGCTGAGCTCTGCCTAATCCACTCTGAACCCCACCCAGTGCACTCTGAGCTCTATCCAATCAATTCTGAACCCCACCAAGTGATCTCTGAGCTCCGCCATGCCCAGTCTGGGTACTACCACTCCCAGCCAGAGCCACACCCCACCAGCTTTATGACATGTCCCACAAAATCTTAGCCCCACCCGGCCCAGCCCAGCCTAGCCTGAGTTACACCTTACATATTCTGAACTAGCTGAAAACCCAAAAACCATCCAACCATCCAAACAGTGTGTAACAGCCATTAATTGAATCTAAAGGAAAATTAGTTAAGATTTTATTAAAGGGTATTGTTTCCAAGGCTACAAGACTACATAAACGCTTCATGACAGCTGACTTGAAGATAGGTGCCAATCTTGTGAAGCATGGGGGTGGCAACATCATGCTTTGCGGCTGTTTCTCTGCAAAGGGACCAGGACGACTGATCCGTGTACATGAAAGAATGAATGGGGCCATGTATTGTCAGATTTTGAGTGCAAACCTCCTTCCATCAGCAAGGGCATTGAAGATGAAACGTGGCTGGATCTTTCAGCATGACAATGATCCCAAGTACACTGCCAGGTTAACAAAGGAGGGGCTTCGTAAGAAGCATTTCAAGGTCCTGGAGTGGCCTAGCCAGTCTCCAGATCTCAACCCCATAGAAAACCTTTGGAGGGAGTTGAAAGTCCGTGTTGCTCACCGACAGCCCCAAAACATCACTGCTCTAGAGAAGATCTGCATGGAGGAATGGGCCAACATACCAGCAACGGTGTGTGTCAACCTTGTGAAGACTTAAAGAAAACGTTTGACCTCTGTCATTGCCAACAAAGGATATATATAAAGGTTCTGAGATGAACTTTTGTTATTGACCAAATAAATAAAAACTTATTTTCCACCATTATTTGCAAATAAATTCTTTAAAAATCAGACAATGTGATTTTCTGATTTTCTTTTCTCATTTTGTCTCTCATAGTTGAGGTCTACCTATGATGTCAATTACAGGCCTCTCTCATCTTTTTAAGTGGGAGAACTTGCACAATTGGTGACTGACTAAATACTTTTTTTTCCCACTGTACGTAAGCTTTCATAAAAGCTGCTTTTGTTAACTTTGATGCCAAGTGGACATAGCGCTATGTCAGGCATTATGACAACTGACATTGCTACACACTGTTGTTTTTTCACGACATCACACAGAAAAGAACCTCTGCTGGTGATGGAGTCTGTAGTGCTTAAACGGGACAGTGATGGAGTCTGTAGTGCTTAAACGGGATGGTGATGGAGTCTGTAGCGCTTAATGGGACGGTGATGGAGTCTGTAGTGCTTAACGGGACAGTGATGGAGTCTGTAGTGCTTAACGGGACAGTGATGCAGTCTGTAGTGCTTAATGGGATGGTGATGGAGTCTGTAGTGCTTAAACGGGACGGTGATGGAGTCTGTAGTGCTTAACGGGACAGTGATGGAGTCTGTATTGCTTAAACAGGACAATGATGGAGTCTGTAGTGCTTAAACAGGACAGTGATGGAGTCTGTAGTGCTTAAATGGGACGTCTTACTGCTGTGTGGGAAATTTGCAATAGTGGCACTGCATGAAATCTACACCATGATTTGAGAATTAAACACCTGTAATGAAAAAACCCCCACAAAAATGGGTTACTTTGTTAATCACCGTGTGGCAGGTTGCCAGTTTGTTGAAGTTGCATACAAAGCTTACAAACTAACAGATTAATTACCTATCCCTTATGCCAGGTTTTCCTGGTTTTTATCTCATTTTGAATATATTAGTGTTTGTATTTTTATATTCTATACCACATTTGAAAAATGAAGGCCCAGTGTCTTTTTAAGCGGAACATTCAGATCGTAAAGTCATTTGAAGAATGAAGCCTCTGTATCTTTGTTTGAGTACATAAGTGAAAACACGGAATTGCCAAATTCCACAAATAACAATGACATCAGAATTCTCCAGGAAGCCTGGTAGAGTTCAGGTTTGATCACTCACTGTCCTGCAAATTACCTGTAAATCATATTCTCCTCTATTAAGCACCCTAACTTTGGGGAGATGTATTTTTTGCTTCTATCTTAGCAATACCACGGTCGAGTATATAACATATTTATATCCTCTCTCTCTCTGTCTCAGTGCATTCATTATAAAGCCACTAACCCTTCTGTTTGATCACAGCCAAATTGCTGTGTTTATTGAAAAGACTGACTGTACTACAGTCATACAAATAAAACAAAAAAAGAGCTGATAATAGATTTGAGACAGAATGTCAAATTTTTTTTTTTAAAGGACTAATGACATTATCGAATCGACAACACACTTGGGTTCAATTACTGCTTAACCTGCCTGTTTGTATCGTTGTGAGGTATGAGCACGTCTCGTAGCCGAGTGGTTTCTGCTCACCATTTATCCTCAGACAACTGCTTAGTTTTGTGTTGTTCCCCACAGCTGACATTGACTCAGGACTTCGTAAATACAAATAGTTTTAGGGAACTGGATCATTTAATAAACCTAAATCAGGAGTTGGCTATTCAAAACCCTGATGTATGGATTACATGTTTTAAATCAGCTTATCAATAACCCACCAACACAATACCCGAGCAGAAGCACTGAACGGACAAATGGAAGACATTGAAACTGACAATAAAAGATTAAACCACAGTCCATATGTACTGAGCAGGAACTTAGAAAGTAAAACATCTACCCCAAAACATAAAAGTGTAAATGTTATGATGGCATTTTTGAGCGAAATGATCAAGTACACAAGTAAAACATTGGAATTGGTCATTCTCAACCAGCATGATTCGGAGTTACTTCCCGGACATTTGGAGTTCAAGGTCTTGTAACATCCATTTAAAAAAAAGCGGAGATAAATCCGACCCCAATAATTCCCAAGACATTTCTGTTAACAGTACTCTGGGAAGGCGCTCTGCAGGATTATTAATTCAAGATTTATAGACTTCCTTAGGAAGGCCAGTGTCTTCAGTGTAAGTCCGACTGGATTCATACTAAACCAAAACACATCAGACCATATTTATGGCCATATTTAACCAGAACAAACACAAAATATCTGAATGTTTCGCAGACTTTTGAACAGTTTGGTTCAATGGTTTATTCTACTAGTAATTGCAATAGTAAGTGTCATGGGGGTAAAACATATAACATTAAATCTATACACCAACAATAGGTGATGTATACAAAATATTGCCAACAGTAGGACTGTTTTCTTTTCTCGGAAGCATGGAGTGACACAAGACTGCAGCTTAAGCCAAACATTATTCAGCATGTACATCAACAAACTGGGCAGCCATTTTAGAACGCTCTGCAGTGCCTGGTCTCATTTTCCACAACTCAGGAATCAAATTTCGGCTCTGTGCAGATGACCTGGTTCTGCCACCCACCACAGAACAGGAGCCACGGCAGAACCTGGATCTGCTCGAGCAGTGTTGTCATACCTGGATCTGCTGGTACTTCTGTTTAGTAGTGAGATGCGGGGCCTGTTGCAAATCAAATATTCGACCAATGGAACATACGCCCCGCTGAAATTACGCACGCTGAATTTTGTAAAAGTATTTTGAAAGTGAACAAAAAAACAACAATTAATGCCTGTAGAGCTGCATTAGGCCAATTTTCACTATTATTCAAAATTCAAAAAGGTCATTAAATACTGACTATATTAAAAAGCCAGTGACCAACCCCCATCCCCCTCTATCGCAAACTGTGGGAGCTTTTTCTTGTAGAGAACCTCAATTATGGAGCGCTCCAACTCACCCTATTTGTCACGGTTCCCCTCCTCTGGCGTCGAGGGGTTCCCATGGCAACTAACGCCATGTGCTCCTTTGTTTTGTTTTGGTTCGTTTTCGCCCCTTGTCTCATGTTGTTGTTTTTCTCCGTCTACGTCTCATTGTTTTAGTGTAATTCTAGGGTGTACGTACACCGCGTGTCTCTTGTTTCTAAGTATCTATGTGTTCCCTAGCGCTCACCGTTTGTAACCTCCCCTGCATGTTTGCATTCTCTCTGTCGTCCTTTGGGTTTTGCCCCCATTTGGCGCTTTGTTTCTCTCTTGTTGGGTTACTTTTCTTCTGGCTCTCTGACCTCCGAGTGTTTGAATACTACTGATTGTCTAATAAACGTGATTCAACCCGGTGCGTAAGTCCTGCCCCAGCGATCGCTTCATTACAGGATAAGTGACCAGTATGGGTGTAGCGATTTTCTGGAAATTTTGATTTATTGCTGTGAGGATTTTCAGCTTCTTCGCTGAAGCAGCCTGAGCAAACACAGCCCTGCTTACACCAGACTGGAGAAAAGCTAAATCTCCGGGGTCTGCTGGGACAAGGGTTCGCCCTTGACCCCAGAAGTCCTTCATGGGGATTTCCTCATGGGGATTCCCTCTCAGGGATCCCCCCTGGCAGGTTTCCCCACTGGACTTATGACATACAACAGGGAGCTCATGTAAGAGTATAGAGTAGTTTAGGAGGCTGCTTTGATCCTCTAACAGGGCGGAGAGGTCACTCGAGCACCACTGCCATGTGCTGCTGGGTTCTGCTCTCTGGTGGCCTCCCACTCCAGGCCTTGCTTGGAGAAGACTGTTGGCCAAACAAGGGTTTTCTCTATTGGCCAAAGAAGGCAGTCAGGGTTTTCTCTGGTCCAGCCTCTGCTTCAAGCCTTGTTTCCCAGCCCCATCTCCTGCAGTCCCTGGAACACCGTCACCACACCCTCCTCTCCAGAAGATGCCATCTCTTCTCTAGATTTTTTTTTTTTTCTGTATTTTTCGAGGCTAATTAAGGTTCTATACATGTTAATTATTATTAACGCATTGAATAGTTCTTCATTTGCTTAACACTCTAAAGGTTCATTTATTTTTTTTTATGTTACTATGGCAATAATGTTAATGAATATGTTTTGCCAATAAAGCCTATTGAATTGAATAGAGAGAGAGGATGAGTTTTCGACAGTGAGACCAGGCTCTGTGGAGACTGTGCTGATATAACTTCAGTGAGACCTGCTGACTCAAGCCCATTCTTCCAGAGACCAGATCCACAAGCAGAAAATGGTCAGCTCTTTTCCTGTCTCTCCTTCCTTCTCTCTTTCTCCCTCTCTCTCACTCTCTTTCTCTCTTTTTTCCTCCTCTCATCAGTGTCGTTTCCATGTCCCCAGACTCTCCTTTCCTCTCCTCTGTCCACTCCAGACTTTCAGTCTTACTCATCTCTTTTCCTGTCTCCCTCTCCCTTTCTCTCCATGTTACTCTTTATGCTTTTTTTATTTCTCCACACACTGTTGTTTTTCCAGTGCCCTCTCTCCCTCTCCCCCCTCCTCTCTCTCTCTCTCTCTCCCCCTCCTCTCTCTCTCTCTCTCCCTCTCTCCTCCTCCTCTCTCTCCCTCTCTCTTTCCTCCTCTTCTCTCTCTCTCCCTCTTTCTCACTCTCCCTCCCCTCTCTCTCTCTCTCTCCCTCTATCTCTTTCTCTCTCTCCCTCCTCTCTCTCTCTCTCCCCCTCTCTCTCTCT
>JAOXYF010000021.1:832097-845305 GCA_028565775.1 Sternarchorhynchus goeldii
TCCTAAACCTTGTGGACAGCCTTCCCAGAAGAGTTGAAGCTGTTCTAGCTGCAAAGGGTGGACCAACATCATATTGATGTTGAACCCTATGGATTAGGAATGGGATGTCACTTAAGTTCATATGTGAGTCAAGGAAGGTGAACAAATACTTTTGGCAATAAAGTGTATCTGATGGTGCTTTGGATCACAGTCCTGCTGTCTCAATCCCCTGGCAGAAGAAGGTCCATGAAGACAGGTATCCTTGCAGTGGCATGGTGGTAATGTTGTGTCCTCTATCAGGCAGCTTCTTCACCACTCCAGCTGGATGGTTCAGGGAAAAACAACTCATGGTGACTGTAACACAGCTTGTGTTGACTGTAATACAACCCATAATCACTTTAATACAGCCTGTGTTGACTGTAGTACATCCCATGATCACTGTAATACAGTCTGTGTTTACTGTAATTCAGCCCATGATCACTGTAATACAGCCTGTGGTGACTGTAACACAGCCCATATTGACTGTGACACAACCCATTTCCTTTATTACACAGTGATAGTCATAGTCATGGTAAACGTTTCATCCCAGATTAAAATGCCTTCAGTATAGAAATACTTTGAGTGCTTTCATGTTGTCCCCACAGAGAAATCGTTTCTGGTATCAGCTCTGGTGTTTTATAGGAATGTGATCACGTGAGGTTTGCCTGAGTTCTTTCATGTCACATCCCAGTCAAGGACATTCTGTTGAGTCCCAGAATCCAGCTGAAGATCTGGAATATTAGCAGCTGCAGGGCTCTGACATTTTAGCTTCTGTCTTTGTGCTCCACGATGGTATTTGAACATATTAAACCTCCAGGAGGTTGTGTTCTGCACTCCTGTAATTATTATTATTATCTTTGCCAGGTCAACATGGGCTCTACAAGCGAAGTTTTCAGAGGAGGTGAAATCACTCGCTGATGTATAAATAACACCCTAACCCCGTCAAGGTTCTCTTAAGAACCCTCTTTATTTATGAGTGTAGCTCCGTGGAACTGTTCTGCTCCGCTCAAGCTCAGAGGTGGCCGTAGTTCAGGAGCACACTGGGCTGCTGTAAGAGAACACGTGACTCTAGTGACGAACACAACTGCGCTTAACAATACAGAAAGAAAAAGAGTCAGAGAGAGAGAGAGATGGATGATGTGTCTGTCTGATGTGCTGATGGCACATTAGAGCTGTCTGATTTGCTGATGTAACACGTAAGGGCTGCCTGTTTTGCTGATGTCACATCAGGGCTGTCTGATTTGCAGGTGTCACACGTAAGGTTTGTCTGATTTGCTGATATTACACGTAAGGGATGTCTGATTTGCTGATGTCACATCAGGGCTGTCTGATTTGCTGATGTCACACGTAAGGGGTGTCTGATTTGTTGATGTCACAAGTAAAGGCAGTCTGATATGCTGATGTCACAAGTACAGGGAGTCTGATTTGCTGATGTCACATCAGGACTGCCTGATTTGCTGATGTCACACGTAAGGGGTGTCTGATTTGCTGATATCACACGTAAGGGATGTCTGATTTGCTGATGTCACATCAGGGCTGTCTGATTTGCTGATATCACACGTAAGGGATGTCTGATTTGCTGATGTCACATCAGGGCTGTCTGATTTGCTGATGTCACACATAAAAGCTGTCTGATTTGCTGATGTCACATAAGGACTGTCTGATTTGCTGATGTCACATGCAAGGGCTATCTGATTTGCTGATATGACACGTAAGGGCTGTCGGATTTGCTGATGAAAAGCTGAAAGGTGAACCTTCAGGACAGCCTGACACCTGACACTGAGGAATCCGTCCTGCAACCTGACACTGCAAATGTAGATCTCTCAGCTCCTATCATTAACGCATAAATGACAAAAAGAAGGTCTCCATTGGGGCGAAGTTCACATTGAGATCATCCTTACACATTTTATTTGAACTGTCCTTGTTAAACAAATACCATGTGTAGGCCAATACAGAGCGATTAGACGTTTAGACGTAGCAATTATTTACTGTTTAGGTGTTCATTCTGACTGAGGAGAAGAGGAGATACAAGTCCTTGTGAGGAGAATACTGAAGGTTGTGGGCTGATGTGTATCAGAGACAGAAGGAAGAGATGCTGATTACCCCCCCCCCCCCCTACAGTGGGGAGACCTTGACACTTTACTTATGTGGAAGCCAAGGTATTGAACTGGACTTGAATTAAAATGAAACTGCTGGGTGACCTAATTCTGTATTCCTCAAATATCAGCTTTAAGTTAGAGACTCTCTCTCTCTGTCTGTCTGTCTCTCTGTCTCTATCTCTGTCTCTCTCTGTCTGTCTTTGTCTCTCTCTCTCTTTGTATCTGTCTGTCTGTATGCCTCCTCCAAAGCCCTTAGTTTACAGCAGTGGCCTTTAAACATTCTGTAGGTCCTTTGAAGATGCGACATTTCAAGCATAGTGGAATGTTCCAGAATGATAGTGGAATGTCCCAGAACGATAGTGGAATGTTCCAGAATGATAGTGGAATGTCCCAGAATGATAGTGGAATGTTCCAGAATGATGCTCGTAGATACTGGCTCCTTCTCCCCAAGTTTACTGGAGCTGATTGGTGGTGCATCTCTAAAACATAATGCTCCTCAGTGTTCAGACCTAATGACTGTGGATGATGCAGCATTAGGCTGGCAGAGGTGTTTAGACATCCTGTGGTTTTGACTCATGGTGGTGTTTAGACCTCCTGTGGTTTTGACTCATGGTGGTGTTCAGACCTCCTGTGGTTTGGACATTCAGTGGTGTTTAATTATCAACAAGCCTAATGCCTACCATGAAAACACACCTCACAGTACTACAGTCCTTGTTCATGCCGTGAACCGGCCCCTCAGTTTCAGTGTGATGGTGGTCTCTTGATGATGAAGATGATGGCCAGTGTGATGATGAAGGCCAATGGTGTTAGTGTGATGAAGGTCTGTGATGATGATGATGTTGATGATGGTCACTGTGATGATGGAGGACCTTGGTGTTAGTGTGATGGAGGTCTATGATGATGATGATGATGATGATGACAACGATGATGATGATGGTCAGTGTGATGATGAAGGCCAATGGTGTTAGTGTGATGAAGGTCTATGATGATGATGATGATGATGATGACGACAACGGTATGATGATGGTCAGTGTGATGATGGGGCCCTATCATTAGCTGGAAGGTAGATGACAAGTTTTAAACTGCGAGCACGTGCCAGAGGAATGAAGAAACAATACAAATTTAAACATCTCTACTTAGCAACATAACTCTCAACATTTTTAATTATACTCTCAATGAATACATACTCTAGGGTAAATATACGCTCTGATTTTATATGTAGTCTGTAGTTAGAAATATACGTTCAGTTTAGATATACTGTCAGACCCTGATGTGTCAGTCTTAGGACAGGAGACACAAGATACAATAAAAGTATAATGGATTTTGAAGGAGAAGATAAAATGGTTTGACCACAGGGATGAAAGAGAACCCTGCCTGACTGAACTGTTTCAGAATCGTCACATATCCGTCTCTATTTCTGACAGTTTTGTATAATTGATACAGACAGCACTGGGCTCCCTGTTTAATAGGCCTTATTTGATTTTGAATCTCAAAATATTCAGGAGACCCGGTGTTGCGAAAAAGCCACACAGGGGAATCTCATTATTACTGTGTACGGCGACCTTTTCCAAGAGCGGGATTTGCTTAGAAATGCAAGGTGAGACTTTTCAGCCCCAGCTTGCCTTGTTCTCCATCTCTGGTGGGATTTTCTTTGTAGACTGGGGACTTTTGATATGAGAAGAGAAAAAATATAAAAGACCATCTCGTGAGATAGGGAGAGGTGACCGGCAAACTCCTTAGCTCCTGGATTCCTTATCTCCTGCACTGTTTTTTTTCCTGAAGCTCCTTTAAAATAACATTCCAGAACAAACAGGTGAAGCATACAGTAGTGATTACAACCCTTGCTCAGAGCTGTTCCTCGTTAAGATGGAAGGAGTGTTCCCAATGCCTTTCCTATACCTTCCCAATGATCCCCTTGACATTTTGGAAAGAAAGTCCTTTGTTAAATCTGTAAGGGATTTAAGCTTTTGTCTTCAAAATCCAAAACTCCTACTCCTTTGTTGGAGTTGCTGAAGTGCAAGATTACTGTCTAAAGAGGATACATTTGTAAAGTCTGAAATCTGATAAGAATTCTTATTCACACTGTGTTGAATTCATATTCACAATGTCCAGAATTCATGAGTCTTTCGGCTCAGAATGCTTGTTTTTCCATTGCAACCAGAGGACTGAAGTTCATAAAAAACGTTAATCTCATAAACTCCAGTTCAATGAGTTATATAGTATATAATACAGTAGTTACACTGAAATAAATAAAAGTCATGTAGTTAGAGGAGTAATTACTGGGATCTCTTGTGTGTGCAGATGTACTAGAACCTAGATGGAACAGAACTGAAGAGCACATTCCTGTCCAAACACAAATGCTAAAAGCAACACCACAACCAAAATAGTCTGCTTAGTGCTCTAAAACTGTGCACACACATTGTTAGTTTCATAGAGACTGTTCAGAGAATCTTCAGAGAGACTGTTCAGAGTCTTCAGAGAGACTGTTCAGAGAGACATACGTGACACCTCAGCTGTGTTACATTTAGTGGTTTTATACAAACAACTAGGGTTATGCTATATAGAGTATGTTGTGATTCAAAGTCACATCAGAGATGCTTGTGTCTGTACTATTAAAAAAGTGTATATGTCAGAAAACGACAAAGGATGGGATAGTGTGATGATTTTGAAACAGTTCAAGCACATGAGTTTCTACACCAAAGTCACACCTAATTCCTAATTAATTCTTTATTCGTGGTATATATGAACAAAAAATATTATGACTTTTTTTGTGGAAAAAATTAGGACACCCCATAAAATATTTTGTTCTTTATTTAGACATAGGGCCAAATCTATAGATAAACGTAATGGAACTGCATCAGCTTTGCAAAAACAATGAAACCTTTGTTTTGTTTTAACTTTGTTATGTCTTACTTAACATGAAAATGAAAAAACTTCTTCACCACCCCTCTGCCCTAATAGCTGGTATTTCTTCTTTTGGCTGATATAACCTCAGTTAGCCATTTCCTGTAACTATCTACCCATCTCTGATATCAACTGGAAGAAAGTTTCCCCACTCCTCCATGCAGAGTCCTTTCAGCTGTTTGGTGATTGAGGGGGTTCTTACATGCACAGCCCATTTAAAAATCACTCCACAGCACCTCAACAGGATTAATATCAGGGCTTTGACTGGGTCTTTCCAGAACTTTCCACTCCTTAGTAGATTTACTGGAATGTTTTGGGTCCTTGTCATGTTGCATGGTCCACCTCCGCTTCAGCTTCTGGTTTTAGACAGGTTCTGTCACATTTTCCTCAAACTTGTACAGTTTCTTTGATGGTAGATGCATGCACTTTGACATCAACTGTGGCAAGAGCTACCTGTAGGTCCAGTGAAGACATTTTAGGATTATTGGAGATTTCTCGGTCTGCTCTTGGTTGAATTTGATAGGACGACCTGGCCACTGTTTTAAATGTTTTACACTTAGAAATTATTTACCAGACAGTAGAATGGCTGATTTCTAGTTATTTTTAAATTCCTTCCCTGACTAATATGTATTTACAACCTTCTTTCTGAAGATCTCAGAGACTCTTTGGATCTCACCGTGGTGATACTATTCAAGTTATATTTGTCATATATATGTGTGTGTGTGTGTATATGTATATATATATATATATATATATATATATATATATACACACACACACGATATGTATATAGACGTATACTCTCAAATATAAATAAATAAATAAATAAATAAATAAATATATACAGTTGCTGGTCATAAAATTAGAATATCATGAAAAAGTTGATTTATTCCAGTAATTCCATTCAAAAAGTTAAACTTGTATATAATAATACAAAATGGGTTTTTTATGATTCAGTATCTCTGAAAATTTGAATATTACTTATGACCAATACAAAAAAAAGGATTTTTAGAAATGTCGGCCAACTGAAAAGTATGAACATGAAAAGTATGAGCATGTACAGAACTCAATATTTAGTTGGGGCTCCTTTGGCCTGGATTACTGCAGCAATGCATGGAGTCGATCAGTCTGTGGCACTGCTCAGATGTTATGAGAGCCCAGGTTGGCCTTCAGCTCTTCTGAACTGTTGGGTCTGGCATATTACATCTTCCTCTTCACAATATTCCATAGACTCTATGGGGTTAAGGGCAGGCGGGTTTGCTGGCCAATTAAGAACAGGGATACCCTGATCCTTAAACCAGGTACTGGTAGCTTTGGCACTGTGTGCAGGTGTCAAGTCCTGTTGGAAAATGAAATCTGCATCTCCATAAAGTTGGTCAGCAGCAGGAAGCATGAAGTGCTCTAAAACTTCCTGGTAGATGGCTGTGTTGATCTTGGACCTCAGAAAACATAATGGACCGACACCAGCAGATGACATGGCACCTCAAACCATCACTGACTGTGGAAACACTGGACCTCAAGCAACGTGGATTCTGTGTCTCTCCTCTCATCCTCTAAACTCTGGGACCTTGATTTCCAAAGGAAATGCAACATTTACTTTCATCAGAGAATATAACTTTGGACCACTCAGCAGCAGTCCAGTCCTTTTTGTCTTTAGCCCAGGCAAGACGCTTCTGACGCTTGTTGACGTCTCTTGTTCAACTGTCAAGTCAGCAGTCTTCCCCATGATTGTATAGCCTACAGAACTAGACTGAGAGACCATTTAAAGGCCTTTGCAGGTGTTTTGAGTTAATTTGCTGATTAGAGTGTGGCACCAGGTGTCTTCAATATTGAACCTTTTCACAACATTCTAATTTTCCGAGATACTGAATTTGGGATTTTTATTAACTGTCAGTTATAACCATTAAAATGAACATAAATAAACATTTAATGAATAAATATAATATATAAGTTTCACTTTTTGAATGGAATTACTGAAATAAATCAACTTTATCGTGATATTCTAACTTTATGACCAGCACCTGTGTACTTCTAAATGGTGGATCATACCTCCATTAAAAATAGACTTCCAAATCTATCTAAACTGAGTACTAACTAACACCCAAGTATATTTAACTAAACTAAACCCCAAGTATATTTAAATTGAGAACATTATGCAGCAGACCACAGAGTGGTGTTACGGTGGGATTCTGAACCCTTGTGGAAGAACTGATGCCTCCAGTTCTTTCAGGTGTAGTGAACCCTAACCCCACCCTCCTTCAGGTGTGGTGAATCCTAACTCCACCCTCCTTCAGGTGTGGTGAATCCTAACTCCATCCTTCTTCATGTGTGGTGAACCCTAATCCTAAATTCTTTCAGCTGTGGTGAACCCTAACCCCACCCTCCTTCAAATGTGGTAAACCCTAATCTTAGGTTCTTTAAGGTTTGGTGAAGGAGACCAGGAGGTCTTCACCAGAAGAAATCCCTGCACCACATTGCAAACTGGTTTAGAAATGTTTATATCTGCTGACTGAAGAGACCATGTGAAGTGTGTAACTTCACCCTGGTGTACATGAAACCAAACTACTCTTAAATGTGTTTATCAGTGTGAATGGGGAAATTATGGCCGAGGGTTTGGAATACGGCAGAATCATAAAGTAGCAACATTACAGCTCGTAGGTCACCTGGTCAATAAAAAGGGTCTCATATTCCTGGGCTGTTAAACAACCATCATACAGAATGACTCCCCCGAGATGGACGATCAAACTGTTATAAATCCACCATCACGTTTAGAAGACCTCCTTTATCTTTCTCCAAACATAAGTACACGTGAATGTGGGGGAAATTGTGAGTGTGTGTGTGTGCGCGTGTGTGCGCTTGCGTTTTTGGGGACATGGTTATTGTGGAATATGGGAGAATCATGAATACACCACTAGAGTGCACCTGCTGCTGTAAAATGGCTTCCTATTTCCTGGTCGTTATAAGGTCATATAGAGTTATCACCAAACCCAGTGACTGATGTGAGATCACGGCCTGAACCGTTACGGATTGACACTGTGGGTTGAAGGCCTACAGTGGTTACTGCAGTTTTCCAAATGCAAACACTTTTGGCAAAAAAGGGTGAACCAGGCATCATTCAGAAACCCGGGTCTCACAGTCCTTATAGCTGGTCTGTGTATATTGATCTAGAAGTGAGTCCTGAAGGGGTAGTTGTTCAGAAGGGAATAAAGAGGTGCTAATTCAGTTTTGTGGTCATTTAGTAACACAAAGGTACTAATTCAGTTCTGGGGTCATTTAGTAACGCAAATGTGCTAATTCAGTTCTGGGGTCATCTAGTAACGGAGAGATGCTAATTCACTTCTGGGGTCATTTTTAAAGCAGTGTTTAAAAGTGAACTCTGTGATTTCTTGTCTTGTTAACAGTGCTGTTTGCCCTGGTTACACTGCCATGATGTTCTACAATGGTGACATGATGTCACATTATGTTGACACGTTACAATGTCATGGTACATTTTCACAGTGTCATATTATGATATCATGGTATGCCATTATGACATGTTACCATGTCAGTATTACATTGTCAGCATTACACTGTGTTCTATTGTCACAAAGTCACTTTAGGAGTGTTGGCACTATCCGTCATCCACTGATATGCCACACCCACAGATGTGAGATGCCACACCCACAGATGTATGTGTATTTTAAGGAGTGTTAAGCGTCATCCAGTGACTGCATAAATGAATGATGGTTTGTTCTAATTGAAGGTTATAAAATAAAGTCATATATAATATAATATCTCCTTGTACCTGATTTAAAGGAAAAATATTTTATTCAATCCCACTACCACACAGTGAAAGCACATTTTAATTTAGGTATTTAAAATATTTTAAATTTATCTGCCTTAACCAGACTTAATAAATCAGGAGTGTCTGTATCTCTAGCTGCAAAACTGAGGATTTTAAACATACCTACAGAGCACAGCTCTGCCATTGTCTGCTATACCTACCCTAAACTAATCTTTCCTAATGGTTATGTTGCACTATGCTAGGTATGATGGCAGCGTAGCGTATTCCTGGGGATGGTGTCCACACACATTGTCATGATTCATCATCTGTCCATCTTCAGTCCAGATTACATCAGCACAAATCCTGCACACCACTTCAGAAGTGTCTTTTGGCTGTCCTGTTTCGTTTGGCTAAAACCCAAAATACTGCCAGATGGGCGAACCGGTAGCTTTTTCACCAAGTATCCGAGACCGTTATTACATCACTACGGCTAGCGTGTGTTGGTTCAATGAAAGCCATTATTACATCACTATGATCAGCATGCATAGGCTTTGAAAGAGCATCTTTACATCACTGCAACTAGCATGCATAGGCTATTAAAAGACAATAATTACTTTGCTACAAGTTGCTACAATATTGGAGGCCAGTAATGCATCACTATGACTAGCATACATAGGATAAGTATAGGCCAGTATTGCATCACTGTGACTAGCATACATAGGTTAAGTAGAGGCCAGTATTGCATCACTATGACTAGCATACATAGGTTAAGTAGAGGCCAATATTGCATCACTATGACTAGCATACATAGGTTAAGTAGAGGCCAGTATTACATCACTATGACTAGCATACATAGGTTAAGTAGAGGCCAGTATTACATCACTATGACTAGCATGTATCTATGACTATGACTAGTGACACTTTCTCTTCACACATTAAACTCACATGAGAAAGTATTGATGTGTTATTTGCATGACTTCATCCACTCCGATGTGCAGTATTAGATATTAAACAAGGATCCATATCAGAAAGGATCATACAACGATATCACCTCAATACAAATGTAGTACAGAATGGGTTTTATATGATTATATGACTGTCACTTTAACTGACTATAACTCTGTCACTATAAAGTAGGATTGATCAGTGCGCTACTGAGCATGTGTGTGTGTGTGTGTGTGTGTGTGTGTGTGTGTGTGGTGTAAAAGTATTTATTTGTGTGTTGTGTTAGAAAGCTTGTGTGTATGTGTGTGTGTGTGGATACACTATCATGCATACATTCACTCACATACAAACACATCTGCATATACATAAGTATACATCCCCCTCCTACACTGATGGACACACATATGTTTTTGGATGAACTAGTGAACTACTTCAGAATGAACTATTTGAACTATAGTAGTGAGAAGATATAAAGTATAATCTCTCTTCTTCAATTCATTTGTTTTAACTACATTCAATTTTGCAGATATCATCTGTGACTAGTTAATTAGTTTTAACTACATTCACTGTTTTACTGCCTGTGAATTTAGAATTGCAAAGTGTCTGTGTCTTTTAATGCTAAAAGCTGTTGTATTTCAGTTCAAAATGGCAAAAAAATATTTTTCTTTGTGTTGCTACGACCAAAGTGACTTTAAAATAAATCACAGAGTGGTTTTAAAACCACAACACCAGTAACCTTTGCATACAGTGAGGTTGCAGTGAGATTTCTCTCTTCCACCTGGACAAGGGACTTACACAGGCAAATTTACATGACGCCTCTCTAGTGCTCTCTCTCTCTCACACACACACTCATTCTCTCATACACACGTTCTCTTTCGTTCTCTCTCACACACTCGTTCTCTCGCACACACATGTGCTCTCTCTCTCTCTTACACACTCATCTCATTCTTTCTTCTCTCTCTCTCTCTCTCTCTCTCTCTCTCTCTCTCTCTCTCTCTCTCTCTCCAGAATGCTTCTGTCACTGTCCAAAGGCAGAGCTGTGATCTACCCCTCTCTCTCTTTCTCTCTCTTTCTCTCTCTCTCTCGCTGAAGACCCCAACAAGCTGTCCTTTCAGACCCAGAGGAGAAATGTGCTGACATAGCCCTCAGTTCCACTGAATTCTGGCACGGCTGCATTTTGCTGACATCCTGCTCTGTCTTCTGAATCCCAACCAAGTGCTGAAATTAAAATGCCGACTTTTGCCTCGTGTCCCTTCCCTTTGTCCTGTTACCCTGTTGTCTTGTTGTCCAGCTTCCCTACTGTCCTGTTGGCTTCCTGTCCTTGTTGTCCTGTTGTTCTACTGCCTTGCTGTCCTCAAGTCATGGTACCTTTATCTCTTGTCTTGCCGTCCTGCTGTCCTGTTGTCTTGTTCTCTGATTGTTTTGTTCTTCTGTTTCTCCACTTTGCTTGTTTTGTTTCTGTCTCTGTAATACCTGATGTTCGCAGACCATCCTATTTACCTCTGAGGTAGAGGAAGATTTTAACCTTAATGCGTTGCCTTTCATAGCCGTTTGGAACATCCACGTTCAACCCAGACCTCAAAACTAATGACGTCTATCTCCTATAATCTAACAAACAGAAGCTCTTACACTTTTCACGACTTTTGCAGTTTTATGATGTTGTGTGTGGGTTGTAAGATGTGACCTTCAATCCGTGGCAGTCAAATACACACAAGGTAAAATATCAGCTTTAATGATCCATTTCAGTGGAAATGGTTCTTCAGTGTCTACCAGAAACATAATGCTCCTCTCAGGAACTCTTGGGAAGCAATCAGAAACCTGCCATGATCGTTTATAAAAAGGCCTGGTATGACAAATTTATCATTCACTTTGTGTGTCAGTGAGCGAGACGGAAAGAGAACAGGTGAGTTGATGTTAGTGTGTGTGTGTGTGTGTTAATAAGTGAGTACATGGGTATTTGTCGTGGCTCTATTACCCTCTTGAACTACTCTATTGCCCATTTCTTACTATTCTGTTTTATTTTACTGCTCTACTAACGCTCTTACTTTTCTGTTACTCTGTTACTGTTCTATTACTCCTCTTACTTCTCTACTACCACTCTGTTTATTACCCTCTTGGTGCTCTTGTACCCTTTGTTACTGCTCTATCATCCCTTTGTTACTGCTCTATTATCCCTTTGTTGCTGCTCTATAATCCCTTTATTACTGCTCTATCATTCCTTTGTTGCTACTCTATTATCCATGTGTTGCTGCTCTCTTACCCTCTCTTATTGCTCTACTAGTCTCTTACTTCTCTATTACCCCCTCTTGCTGCTGTATTGCTCTTACTGCTCTACAACTCCTCCTTTTGCTGCTCTAGAGTTGACCTGAGTTCTGAGTCAAAAGTGTTTTACGATGTAAAATCGAGACCTGCATTGAATTTGCATGCTGGATGCTGCTCTCCTAATAAACGCACAACGTTGAAAGGCTTCCATTTGTTATGTTTGAGCCCTGGCACGCCACCTCAGCTCTAGCTTTTGTCCCGATTCGCAGGTTCTCATTAAACTAACAGCGGGAGGAAGGCGCCGTTTACGGGCGACTTGCATATCGTTCGCCTCCGTCCTAAAAACGCTACATTTTCTGGAAAAGGACCATTTTTCTTATTTATTCTTTCTCTTTACTAACTGGTTGGGTAACAAACACACACACACACACACACACACACACACACCACACACACACACACACACATACAAAGCGACCAAATTTGTCTGAAAGCTACAGTGTTTCTGCTTGTGCTTCTGCAGGGCCGCCCACCTTCTTAAAGCACCTGAGAGCAAAATGAATTAAAAAGAGTTTGCTGACGGAATACATATCAAACCTGCGGCTCGCCGCCGGTGGCCAGAGCATGTCTCCCGCTGAACGTCCGGATCAATCTCATCCACTTTTTCAACCCCTACTCCTCCACTCGCTTTCTCTCCCTCCGTCGACACCCTTTCCTCCTCTCTCAATATCCCCTTCTCCCTCTTTTCCTCTCTCTTTCAATCTGCCTCTCCCCATCTCTCAATCTCCATCTCTCTCTCTCTCTCTCTCTCTCTCTCTCTCTCTCTCTCTCTCTGTTGATCACCTGCTTTGTCTGGAGTGAGTCACCTTGCAAATATATGAATAGCAAATGCAGGGAATGTAATCTTCTGCCTGCCTGTTACATCCTTCCCATTTGCATTAGCTGCCAGCCTCTGTTGTTAAGCACTGCATCTCGGGCCTCTGCTCCCAGAATACGCAATAGTACACCCCCCCCACCTCTCGCACCCCTCCACTCACTCCTCACGCGTCACATGTCAGCTGGGGTTTTTTTTGTGTGTTGTTTTCCGTCTTCTTTTTGCGGTTCTGTCTCTTTTTTTGGCTAGATGGAGTGATAGGATGCAGGGGAGCAGGTGGGGGGCTTTAACAAATGACATGTCTCTCGCCGTCTTGCCCGAATGTGCCACTCCTGCCCCCCCC
>JAOXYF010000021.1:880085-894329 GCA_028565775.1 Sternarchorhynchus goeldii
GAGGGTTGGAGTTAGGGTCAGCCTATCATGGAGAGGGTTGGAGTTAGGGTCAGCCTATCATGGAGAGGGTTGGAGTTAGGGTCAGCCTATCATGGAGAAGGTTGGACGTCTTTGGTATTCAGCGAGATTTGAACCTAAAACATGGAACATGAAACATGCCTCAGAGCACAAATGACCTGCTGAAGAGAGGATGTGAACAGCACTGGCCGTGCAGACGGTCGTCTGTTCCGTGATCAAACGTCACCGCTGACGCTGAGAAAATAGGGCACAGAGATACCGAAGGAGTCCTGCGTTAGAGGCCGGTTTTATCCACCAGGGTTTGGAGTGTAACATGTTCACGTTGAAGTATTTGCATAAACCTGTGCACCAGAAATAACAACACTACATATGCAGTTACACAGGCCGCCCGTGCCTAGTCGAATGGCGCTAATATGTGTTTTTGTTCGGGTGAGGGCTAATCTTCTTTCTCCGGCGCTGAGAGAGCATCTTGAGGACAGGCGGCGAGGTGAAAAACTGGAAGAACTGGAATACAGGGATCTTGTGTGCGGCGTGGGAAAAAAAAGAGGAAACATGCCTGCAGCACGCTTCTGTTCCAACGGGAGCAGGTCGACGGCATGATTGTTGGAGCAGCTTTTCTCGTGTCAGTTTGGCGCTTTTGCGGCGATGCAGGTGCTCTCCCCAGCGCCGAACATCTCGCAGCTCACGTGTGAAGCTCCAAGCCCCGTCTCCCCAGAACCCCCCCCGCTGACTGCCGTGACAAGCCACATGGCGGTACCGTGTATCGCTACAGTAGGGACCGGAGCTCATGGACATGTCTGTGCCACGCGTTGAGAAGTCAAACCTGATTTTCCGGGTGTTTTTCATGGTGTAGTGGTCTTCTAACTACAGACTGTCTGCTCTCCATAGACTATCTGCTGTTCTAAGTATAGACTATCTGCTCTTCTAACTATAGACTGTCTACTCTCTACAGACTATCTGCACTTCCAAGTATAGACTCTCCTCTCTTACCATCTTCTCTGGCAGGTTTGCAAGTTTATAGGCGTCTTGTGGTAGAGCAAGAATATGTCGATGGACCCAGTCCTTCAACGTTCAGCATTTAATGTAACAGGACTCAACATTAGCGTGTAATAAACACTGTCCCCTAAGGGAAGGGCTAGTGGACACTCTTGCAGCCAAGCTGGGTTTTTTGTCCCCCCTTTTAGTGTGTTAGTCATAGCTAAAACAGTTTATGGCTTTGAGTACTGGTTAAAAGAGTACTGGTCATGTGACTTCAGCCAAGGCGCTTCGGTTCCTATGTGAGAAGGAATGAGGACAGTGGTTAAAGGGCTGGGATGGGCAGGTTTTGGTTTTAACATTAACAATTTGGTGTGGTTTTAAGGTGACTTCCTGTTTTCTAAAGCATTTGGATACATGGTCTCCTTTTACTGGTCTTCTGAATCTTACAGTAAGTTTGTAGAACATATTTTGCGTTTGTCTGGTAGGAGAACACACTTCTTAAATTTTTTTTCTCTTTGGCGCTGGTCGTCCTTGTGAACTAACCACACCATTAACAATGCACTAGAAAAAAATAACAGTTTTATTATTATATTAAGCCTCCAGTTTTATCAGTAAGTCATTCATGTTTTATTGTGGTCTGTGAGAGATTATTTAGATGTTGAGACACAAGGCAGACGAATGAAAATCTCCAGACAGATCCAGTAATCTGGGTCCACATCCAGTAATCTGGGTCCACATCCAGTAATCTGGGTCCAGATCCAATAATCTGGGTGCAGATCTAGTAATCTGGATCTAGATCCAGTAATCTGGGTCTGTAGCCAGTAATCCGGATCTGTATCCAGGGATGTGCAGTCTTGCCCCTCCAGGCCCTCCCCCATTTACCGCTTCTTCCTTACTGCCCCAGGCGGGTGTGGATGGCCGGTTTGGGGCTAACCCTCTGTTCTCGTGTCCCTGCACCCTCAGAGGCCATCTGTAGAGCTGCTGCTACGACTCCTGGCATGTTGGAGTAGAGGGTGTGGCTCCTGGCACGAACGGCTAATGCGGAGAGACCGGTTGGTGATTAACAAATGTCAGTAGACTTTGGAATCCAGGGGGGCCGAGTCAGATGGCTGTGTCCTCTGTGCATGGAGAGAGAGGTCTCCCAGGTGTCTGAGCAACACAGCAGTACACCCACCCTGTGTGCTCTCTCTCTCTCTCTCTCTCTCTCTCTCTCTCCCTCTTCCTCCATTCTTTCTTCACTCGTCTGTTCTCTCTATCTCTTGCTCACTTTTTTACCTCACACACTCTTACACACCTCATTCACAGTCTCTCTCTCTCTCTCACACGTACCCCCACACACCTCATTCAGTCTCTCTCTCTCTCTCTCACACACACACACACACACACACCCACACCCAAATACCCCCCCACACACACGCACCCAATTACCCACATTCTTACAGTCCTCATTTACAGTCTCACACACACACACACACACACACCTCATTCACAGTCTCTCTCTCTCTCTCACACACACACACACACTTACACACCTCATTCACAGTCTCTCTCTCTCTCTCTCTCTCTCTCTCACACACACACACACACACACACACACACACACACACTGGCTTTCTGGATTTCAAAGCTGCAGATGCTCTGAGAAAAAAGGAAGTTGCATGTTTGCATGTTTAGACCCCTTGTAGAGCATAGCTGGCAGTTCCCAAAAAATTCTTTATTTTGTCCCAGTTTGGAGAAATAAGTGTCCTCCTGACCCCAACCAGAGACTCCGATATGTATGCCTGTTTAAACCAAGATGTATGGGTACTGGTCCATGGTATAAAAGGACTGTGTTTGGCAAGAGTAAAGTTTTTTTTTCTCTTTTCTCCTCTTTCTTTGGTTTTTCTATCTCTTTTTGTTGGTTTTCTGCTGAGTTGCACACTGGAACAGTTCATTTGGCAGTCAGGGCCTGTCAGCAGCTTCTGCGGAGCCTGGTCCGCTTGCGAGGCGGATCTGATCGGCGGGTCCATGTTGCGTGTGCAGTCGCGGCACCTTAGCGCGGCCGCTTGGCTCCTAAAATGGCTGAAGCTGAAAGGAGCCGCACTGTTCAAGGGCCGTCAGGGGCCGTCAGGGGCCCTGGTGAGCTGATGAAAGCTTTACAAATTTCACCCCATTAGCCTGGCACTGCGCAGACAGGGCTGAGGCAGAGGACGACAGCTCGCCAGCTTTGATTGTTTCATTTTCTAACACCCTCCTTTTGTGTGTGTGTGTGTGTGTGTGTGTGTGTGTGTGTGAGCCTCAGCCCTAAAGGCTTCTGATATACATGGCAACGGGCATAACTGTGTTCAGAATTCTTTTCCACTGCCAGAAAAGGGTGTTTTTGTTTAGTTTTTTTTTTTTACACCAGACTGAAACTCAACCTGAAGAGGCTATGAGTGAACTGGGGCCTCCTGCAGATGTTAGCAGGGCAGTGCAGAATGGAGATGCACACGACCATGTGCTCATGTGCTTCCAGGCACAGAGGAGGCGTTAGGGTTTGTGGGTTAGGGTTTAGTGTTCGTGGTTTAGGATTAGGGTTCAGTGTTTAGGGTTAGGGGATGGTGTTTGGGGTTAGAGGTTAGTGTTAGGTTAAGGGTTGGGGGATAAGGTAGGTAGGTCAGAGCGTTCAGCTTGTTCAGGACTTTGTCTTGTGCTGGTTTTTCTGTGCAATGTATCAGCAAATTGATCCAAAGGGTCTCGACATGTAACACACCTATAGTCATAAGATCTAGTAAATCCTCATCTTGACGGCATGTTTGAAAGCATATCGTGATCATGTGCTATTTCTATTACGTTTCCTAAGCAATATAACATTTCATTTGGCCTTGTGTGTCGCCGTTCAGATCCTTGGGATTGTATGAAGCCTTCATAATCAAAGTCCTTGTATCCGTGTGCTTGACTGAGCGAGGAGTGTTTTCACTCCTGTTTATCAGAGCAAGGGCTTCATAGTTTGCCTGTAGGAGAGGTTCTTTTTTGGGGGGCGGGGGGGTTGGAGAAGGAAGCAGAATGGTTCAGTGCTGTGTTTGTTTTAATTTCATTGACGTTGGTGCTTTTTCTGAGTTCATGGAGGAACTTGCAGAAACTACTGACCGTGCATGCCCAGTAGTCTTATCCTACCAAAGATAACAGATTGCATGCACCTCTGCAGGTTTCCTAAGAGCCAGCACCTACAGTGTGGTCCTCAGTTCTCACTGAGCAGAATATTCCTGTCCTAATCCTAATCCCAGCATATGCAAAATATTCCTTTTTCCCTCCCTGTTAATATTTTTTTATAAATGTAAATCATAATTAGTCCTAATCTTTCATAGACTGGTCTCATTTAGGTTCAGTGGATTTAATTGTTTTGGTACTATCTGCAGAAGCAGATGCAAATGTAATGACAACTACACGTGTTTTTTTTTTTGTATGGTTCTTAAATATCGTATTGAAGATTATATGTACCAGGCATTTTGAAGGTTGTCACGTCTTTGTTTGGAACAGCCTCTTCTTAAACACTCCGTACCTCTAGAGACAGACCTGCCCTGTGTGTCATTTGAATCGCAGCAATATGAATCTCTGCACAAAATGGCAGCCGTCCATATTTTAATGAAAAATATTGATCGGAAAGACAAAAACAGATGGACATAATGACGCTGCGTAAGGCTGATCACCAGTCTTTTCTTCTGGGCATTGATTAGTGGTGCCGCTCGAGGCCTTGAGGGCATGTAGTATAATGGTGCCACCTCCAAGCGACAATTCCCATAATCCTTTGTGCTTGCACGGCAATCTCAAGGACCAGGGTCGTCTTCACTCCTGCCTGAATACGCGCCATCTTGTTTCAGAAGGACATGATGCAATCTGCTAGAATTGTCTGATGTAAATATTGAGACACTCTAGTGTTCTCTGACTCCGGCTTATCCCAAGGTGATTAAAAAAGCAAATCATTCCATAATCCCTCATCAACCGTCATTCTTGGAACAGGCAGTCTGGTCATCCAAAAAAAAGTAGTTCTTAGCCTTTCCATATTGTCAAGAGTTCCAGTGTTTTCTGTGTGGTGTGTGGGAGCTTTGCTTTTGTAACGTGTCGAGTCTTCAGCACTGAGTGTGCTGGTTTCTCCGCTTCTGTCCAGGTTTCCCTGATTTTCCAGGGGGGTCCTTAGCGATGGAAGTTTTGCAGTGCGACGGCTGCGATTTCCGGGCGGACTCCTACGACGAGCTGAAGGTGCACATCCAGGACGTTCACACTGCCTTTGTGCAGCCCGCAGGGGTTGGGGACGCGTCTCCGCAGAGGTCCACGTCCAACTCCGTGAACTCCCTCAGCCACACCGAGGAGGATGAGGAGGACCCCCCCAACAATAAATATGAACTCCTCCAAAAGGAATCAGGTGCTTCTAATAGAGTCTCAGCCAAGGATGCAGTCAGTGTTGTGCTGTAAAATGGTTTTAATAACCATGTCATCATTCTTGATTTTTGTTTTTATGATGCCATTGAGCGGCATGTAATTGCAAATTGAAATGTTGTAAAATACAAATGTTTGTCTTAATGCAAATTTTAATAGCACCCACGTAAAAAAAAAAGATTTATGAACCCATTTTTGAACATAAGTACTGTGAAAAATAAATAAATGTGTTTTTTCTCTATTTATTTTACAGTCCTCAACTCCTTTGACTCTGGGAATTTCTCCACTTCAAACCAAACAATATACAGTCAGCCAACCAACCAGTCCAGCAAGACAGCAAACCCATTTTTCCAGTGCAAGTTCTGTGTCCGTTACTTCAGATCGAAACCCCTTCTCAGTGAGCATACTAGAAAAGTCCACAGTGTTGCAGAAGGTGACAGTTCACTCAACGCTTCCAAGCAGTCGGGCTTCGACGTTACAGTGCATGAAGGTGTAGAGAAAGTGTACTCCTGTCAGTATTGCACATACAAATCTCCTCTCAGAGCCCGGATCCTGAAACATCAAAGGACGCATCAAAAAGATGGTATGTCGGGACACTCGGATTCTCCGGTTGAAGCCGACGCTGAGGCGGGAATTTTGGATGTGGATTCGGACGACTCGCAGCAGTGCGAGGGGTCGCCAGATGAGCTTACCGAACGGAGCATCCTGGAGTCCATGATCAAACCTCAGTCCAGAGGCGGCTTTGACTGTGAGTGGTGTGGTTTTCAGACGCTGCAGAGGGAACGGTTGTGTGACCACATGATGAGCAAACACCACAACATGGTGAAGATCATGGTGTCACTACAGCAGCCCAAAACAGATGGAAGTGCAGAATCATCCAAGTCTGATTCTGCTTCATCACCAAGAAGCACTCCGACATCCAACCTGATGTCAAATGACCTAAGTGGAAATGAAGGCTCCTCAGTGAACCCCTCATCCGTCGCATTGCACACATCACTGAAGTCAACACCAGGACTGACGGATTTTCAGTATTCCCAGATCACAAAGAAGGTACCCAACGCCACCGGATCTTCCATACTGTCGGACAGAGCGACCTTCATCACGTCGGACCTCTCCAATTCGGGAGCAGACCTGGACACTAGTGTGCTAAACGATTCGAGGAGCAGCTCCGAGGACGAACTCTGTGAAATGGATGATGCCAGTTATGCTGAGCCCGTGTCTGCTGATGACTCGGCTAAGCTGCTCCTATCAGAGGAAAACGCCAAACTGCTGGAGACTAAAGGGATTCCCATCCGAAGACATGTGAATAAGTTTCAGTGTCCCTTCTGTCCCCTTCTGACCACACGTTGGCGGAGCATCTGCAGCCACATAGAAAACATGCACTTATCCAGTAGCACCACCTTGCACAAATGTGACCAGTGCCCGTTTGTCTGCACCAATCCAGTTAAACTTGACACACACAAGGAATGTCATGGCGGCTCCTCGGCCGAGTGGGACCTGGATAACGAAAGTCCCGAAGGCCAAAGTGAAGATTTGGAGCCGGTGAACGGAGGTGACGGCAGCTCTAAGGTCAATGGCAAGAAATCTGCTGCTGAGGAAGACCAAAACTCTCATCACTGCTCACTCTGTAACTTTTCCACTGCAACGCTGAAAGGCTTGCGCGTCCACCAGCAACATAAGCATTCGTACTGCGATGAGATACAGGCGACGAGCCAAGAGGGTTCATCCAACGAGCAGCAGGACTCCGAGTCTGAATCATATGGCTCTTCGAACTTTGTGCAAAAAACACAAACGTCAATCCTCGGATTTTCATCCAGAAAGCACCTTATTGGAAAGACAGCCAGGAAGTCTATCAACGATTTGCCATTGGATCTGTCTCCTGTCAAGAAAAGAACAAGAATCGATGAAATCGCAAACAACCTTCAAAGTAAGATCAGCCAAAGTCAGCAGCACGAAGACGTGATTAACATAGAGGAGATGGACGACGACGAAGAAGAAAATGAAAATCACATTGATGGAAAAAACGAAAGAGAGAACGCAGAAATTCAAAGTCGGCGTTTCACATATAACACGCAGCACCTGTACATCAGGAAATCGACTGGCACTCTGGCTGAGCGTGGCGTGGGCAAACGGAAGCGGAGCTTACAGTCCAAACTAAGAAACGTTCCCATCCAAGTGACCGTTTCCGACGATGAGGACAACGGCTTCGGTGCCTCGATAGAATCCAAGGCCATTGAAGAGCAGAGCAGTTGTAACAGCAGAGAGACGTATCAGGAGAACACTGAATATACAGAGGAACCTGGGAACCTTTTCTACTGCAAACACTGTGAGTACCAGAACAAATCTGCCCGCAGTGTGAGTACTCATTACCAGCGCATGCATCCCTATATTAAATTTAGCTTTAGATACATTCTTGATCCAGAGGATCAGAGTGCCGTCTTCCGTTGTCTTGAGTGTTTCATAGAATACAACAATTTCAATGACTTACACCAGCACTACATGGATCACCATCCAGAAGCTAGCAATGTTCTCAACTTTAACCAGCCAGATCTGGTGTACACGTGTCGCTTTTGTTCGTACACCAGCCCAAATGTGAGAAGCCTGATGCCCCATTACCAAAGAATGCACCCTTCTGTAAAAATCAACAATGCCATGATCTTCTCCAGCTATGTGGTTGATCAGCCCCAGAAGGGAGCAACAGAGTCGCAGACACTGAGAGAAATCCTGAATTCTGGGCCTAAAAACTTCACAACCTCCGCGTCAAGGTCTTCTTCCAGTCCTTCGCTTAAAAGCTTAGGCAAGATAACCGACTCCAGTATGGACTCTGAGGTCTTTAAGGAAACTCTTGATGGTAATGTTGTGGTTTATGACTGTGATATTTGTTCCTTTGCAAGCCCTAACATGCACTCAGTATTGGTCCACTATCAGAAGAAGCACCCAGAACAGAAGGCCTCATACTTTCGCATTCAGAAAACGATGCGGGTCATATCCGTAGACCGAACACAATCATCTAGTAAGTCAACTTACAACCTCTCCAGTACGCCAAAATCTTCAAATATGGTTTTGCCCTTGGGTCTGGATGAGGAGGTTTTTTACTGCAAACACTGTGTTTATAACAATCGATCTGTGGTGGGTGTTCTCGTTCATTACCAGAAGCGACATCCAGAAATCAAGGTGACGGCCAAGTACATTAAGCACGCCCCTCCTACACCAGGGCTGATGAAGCTCATGGATGAACTGCAGATTCAACCCCCTAAACAATTCCTGAAACAATTCAGCACCAACACAGCCGAAGGGTCAAGCAATTCACACTCGAAAGGAAACGCAGACAAAGGAGAGGGTGAAATGCTGTATTTCTGTCAACACTGCGACTACGGCAACCGCACTGTGAAAGGAGTGCTGATCCACTACCAGAAAAAACACAGAGACGTAAAGGCAAATGCAGATCTGGTCCGGAGACATACTGCTGTGGTTCGCAGTCAGAGAGAAAGGGCTCAAATGATCCCAGCAGGAACCTCCACGTCCACCGTCACCTCGGCGACAGACACTGAAAAATCCAGAGTGCTTAGGTCTTTGAAATGCAGGCACTGTGTCTACACCTCTCCCTACGTTTATGCCTTGAAGAAGCATCTGAAGAAGGATCATCCTACTGTGAAGGCCACAGCTATGACCATCCTGCACTGGGCTTATCAGGATGGTATCTTGGAGGCTGGTTATCACTGTGAGTGGTGCATCTATTCCCATGCCGAGCCTAACGGGTTACTCATGCATTACCAAAGACGACACCCAGAGCACAACGTGGACTACACATACATGGCCAGCAAGCTGTGGGCCGGTCCCGACACTTCAAGACAAGGGAGCAACTCCGACATGAAGCATTACCAATGCAGAGATTGTGCCTTTGAAGCTTGCTCCATTTGGGACATTACCAACCATTACCAGGCTGTCCACCCATGGGCTATTAAAGGAGACGAGTCTGTCCTCATTGACATCATCAAGGGAAACAACATGTCAGATAAGCTGATCCCGCAACTAGGAAAGGGAAGTGTCTCCAGTCCTTTTAGCAGTCACCAGTCTGAAGAGGGTGCCATGGAAACCAGCAGGTCAGCACACGAACGACACTCCCAACTTTCCTTCTCCACCACCTCTTCCATCTCAAGCAACCCCTACCAGTGCACTGTGTGTCTGTCCGAGTACAACAGCCTTCATGGTCTTTTGACCCACTATGGTAAAAAACACCCAGGCATGAAAGTGAAGGCTGCTGACTTTGCACAGGAAGCAGACATCAACCCCAGTTCGGTTTACAAGTGCAGACACTGTCCGTATGTGAACTCGCGCATTCACGGGGTTCTCACGCATTACCAGAAACGGCATCCGCTGGTCAAAGTCACGGCGGAAGACTTTGCCGATGACATCGAGCAGGTGCAGGACTTGGTGACTGATGGCGACGAGCGATCCAAAAGCCAAAGGCAGGGTTACGGCGCCTACAGGTGCAAAATGTGCCCTTACACTCACGGCACGCTTGAAAAACTGAAGATACACTACGAAAAATATCACAATCAGTCGGCATCGGACATGTTTGCATCGTCCCACAGGCAGTCGCCCACGAGCAAGGAGGACTCTGTTGCCGAATGCAGCGTGACAGAAGTTTCCGAGGTCGACTTTGACCTCGCTCTCTCGGAATTTGCCAAGGGCGAGAAGCATGCTGTGTTTCGATGTCAGCTTTGTAAGTACTTCTGCTCCACCAGAAAGGGCATAGCCCGGCACTACCGCATCAAACACAACAACGTCCGGGCTCAGCCGGAAGGCAAGAACAATGTCTTTAAATGCGCCCTGTGCTCCTACACCAACCCCATCCGCAAAGGCCTAGCTGCTCACTACCAGAAACGACACGATATCGACGCCTACTACACACACTGCTTGGCTGCATCCAAGTCCTTGGGGGAGAAGCCAAACAAAGTGATGGTGCCTTTGGCATCCGGGGAGGATGGGCCGGCATTGAGTGAGGAGCTGAGGCAGGCCGTGGACCGCCGCAGGTGCTCGCTCTGTTCCTTCCAGGCGTTCAGCAGGAAAAGCATCGTCTCGCACTACATCAAGCGGCATCCAGGCGTGTTCCCTAAAAGGCAACACTCCAGCAAACTCGGCCGGTACTTTACCGTCATCTACCCCCACGAAACGGAGAAACCAGCCATCGCCGAGGACATCGAGCTGGTGGAGGTGAAGTCAGAAGCAGATCAAGAGAGTGACGCAGAGTGGCTGCCGTTCAAGTGTCTGAAGTGCTTCAAACTGTCGTTTGGCACTGCCGACCTGCTAGTTACGCACTACAATGACTACCACAGCAAAGAGCTCAAGCATGACTTCGTCACCATTCAGAGCCCGGTGGAAGATGGCGCTGAGCTCTACCAGTGCGTTCACTGTGAAATCAAGTTCCTCACGCTTCCAGAACTCAGCACTCATCTCACGAACCATAACGAAGAGTTCCAGAAGCGAGCCATGCGGCAGGAAAGGAGAAAACAACTCCAGAGCCGACAGAAGACTGCAGAGGCTCTAGAGACCAAGCCTGAACACAAGGTGAGCAGTGTGTGCAATGCTGATGTTTTCATTTCACTCACCACATGACATACTGATTTCCAGTGTTAAAAAACTTTTTGTATCTAATTTTGGTGCTTCTTAAAGGGCTTTTGGGTTGAAAAGATTCAGCAATGACTTTAGGGAAGCTTTCAAAAGTCAAAATCAGGAAGTGACACTTGGAGAAGCAGCAGGGGGAAGGGAGAGGAAGCAGCTTGTCAGTTAGGGTTAAGGAAGGAAATGTCTTTGAAGGTTCTTACTTGACCCAACCTTCAGTGCACCTTTTTGCCATCTTACTACAAACAACACCTATTATGTACCTACCCTCTAAAGGGGAAAAGAACTCTTGATATGTCACATGACAACACAGTCATGGGGCCTCTATTTACATTTTAACACTCGGATTCTATAAAGAAGACGGACAACAGACCTGCCGTCTAATTTTTTTATCGTGGGTAACCAGACAAACGCTTATAAGTAACACCCAGCAAGACAACATGGCTGCCATTTTCATACACCTTGATAAACACTTATAGCCAGCAGTCAGTAGTGATGATGGCGTGCCTTAGCGGGCCCAGACTGAACCAGAGCTCCATGCTAACATGCTCACTGCTTCCTTGTTTGCTCCGCAGGGGGACAACTCTGAAAGGGCTCCTATTGGCTACCGATGTAACTTCTGTGTTGAGATGCACCCGACCCTCAGAGCGATCTGCAACCACCTGAGAAAACACGTTCAGTATGGGGAAGTCAAAGAAGGACACGTCAAGGTAAAAAGACAGTGTGGCTAAAAACTGCTAAAGGCATAAACACGCTAAAACACGACGGGGTAATTGCTCTGTTGTTAACTTAGTAGTGGTCTCGAGTTTAAACCTGACTGAGTCATGTGGGTTCTTAAACTCCTCACCTGCGGTTTTGTCTAAACCCAACTGCTATGGCATTTAAAATGAATACATCTGCCACTAGATGTCACTGTATCTCAGGTTTAAATGAGGTTTATCTTATATCAGCTAAAGACATAGTTTTTCTGAAGTTTAAAGCTAAATTTTGGCAACTAAAGGGCATTTCCGGTCAGATATTTTACTACGCTAAACATAGGCCTTTTATGAAACTTGTTTGCATGATTTAATTTAATACTGTGTTTGCTGAATTAAACACACAGAGGTACGATGCGTATTGTTCAGAGAAGCTGAAAAGTACCTGTGGATGTCACTACTACTAACGGGTGCATTTGGGGACTCTTCATGAACACCAAACACACACACACACACACACACACACAACCTCGTGGGTGTGAGACACCGGGTTTTAAGCTGCTGTCAAATACTCGTGCGTCATGGATCCACATAGACATGCACAGACTTTGGCATTTCTCTTTCTGTGTTTGTTCAGGCCCCAAATAAAATGACTTGTTATTGGTTCTTCTTTGCATTTAAAAATCAGATTTTTTAGGAGGTGAAATTTAGATTTCTTTTTTAAAAAACGATAAATTGAATGACAGGTTGAAGAGCTTTTACGCTGTAAAATATGTCCTTATTATGCAGTGTTTTGTTTTAGTCAGGCCGATCGTGATGAGATTTCACAGTACATCTGGTCTGATTCTGTTTGGGCCTGCCTAGGCCCGTTTGCGTTGGTCCAATCCTGTTTGGGTTGGTCTGTGCCCATTTGGAACGACTTGGGCTCATCTGGGTCCTTCTGGTTCAGCCTGGTCCCGTTTGGAGCAGTTTGGACCCGCTGGCGCTGTCCAAGCCTTCTCCAGGAGCCTTTCTTCTCCGGAACCTTCTCCAGCCCTGCCGCATTCAGCTTCCAGTGAGCCTCCCCGGCTCTTACTCGGTTGAACGGATGCGATTCAAAAGGACTAGGGATATCAAGAGAGCAGGATATTACCTCAGCTTAGATATCCTGCATATGTGTGTGTGTGTGTGTGTGTGTGTGTGTGTGTGTGTGTGTGTCAGCACTGCAGCACGATTAGTAGAAAATCCTCGAGCCTTTTAGTGACACTCATCACACAATCAGGTTTAAATCTTAGGACTTGGAGGTTCTGTTTACAAACTGCAAAGAGTACATTGATTGCACATTTTAATATATTTGTTTCTGTTGCAATTTTATGAATGCACTTCTCTTCTTTTGTTCTGTTTTTAATCATGGGTGACGTGTTATTACATTATAGCTGTTTAGATAACTTTGAACTTTGGCCAATACTGTGGACCGTAAGGAAAATTTCACCCGCATCTTTGGTACAGACCAGACATACAGACACGCGTTTATATACAGCCCAGATGTCTGTATACAGACCTAACGTCTGTGTACAGCCAGAAGACTGTGTACAGGTCTGTCCTGTAGAGAGCTGGCTCTGTGCTTCGCCCAGCCTGAGGGAACGCTTGGCGTTGAAGGTTGGAAGGCACAAGAGTGTGGATGCCAGCGTGCTGGCTGGCAGGCATGCAGGCCTGGGCCTCAGGATTTAGTGTTTCATCCCAAGCCGAAGTCCGGGGAGGATCGGCGGCTCCACACTAGGGGGCAGCACTGAGAGACTGGGGGAAGCCGCCACAGATGCGATCGAGTTAAAGGAATGCTGATGTTGTTAACACAGTGGCTGAGGGGTAATGGAAACAAGTTAGTGTGATCTGATCTAGCCCACTTTAAGTGTATTTGAGGACTGTATTATTTACAGGCAGGTAAGTTAGAATACTTTGCTCTGTTTTGCCTTGTTTTTTTGGTTGGGGGGGGGCAGGATTTGTCTCTAGGTGTTTGTTTTTTTTTTTTTTGCAGGTTCTGTATTCCTGATAATTCAAAACACTGTCTCTTCTCTCTCTCTCTCTCTCTCTCTCTCTCTCTCTCTCTCTCTCCTTTTTCTCTAGCTCTTTTCTTCCTCTTTCTGTCTGTGACACAATGAGCTCACAGTACAGTCTGTGTTTGTGTGTGTGAGTGACTGTACTTGGTGTGTGTGTGTGTGTGTGTGTTACTCATGGAATGATGGAGGGTGAAGTCAGGTTAGGTTGCTGTTTCTCTCTTGTTCCTGTGACTGATTCTAGATCACTTGAATCAAATACAGCCACAATTAAACAACACACTACACATCACTCTCGCATAATAACACACTACACATCACTCTCGCATAATAACACACACTACACATCACTCTCGCATAATAACACACACACACTACACATCACTCTTGCATAATAACACACACACACTACACATCACTCTCGCATAATAACACACACACACTACACATCACTCTCGCATAATAACACACACACACTACACATCACTCTCGCATAATAA
>JAOXYF010000021.1:914697-935214 GCA_028565775.1 Sternarchorhynchus goeldii
GACCCCACCCCCAGTCTCCTTGCCCCTCTGACCCCACCCCCAGTCTCCTTGCCCCGCCCGCTTTTCTGACCACCGTTAAGCCCGCGATTGGCTGCTCATGTGTGTGTGATGTGGACTGTAGTGATGATGCATCTGTCCAGCTTAGAGTGCCATGACAACAGCTGAGCCCCGCAGGAGGCAAATTATGCCTGTCACGCAAACACATGCTATCACACGCGCACACGTGTGCTCGAGGGAGATGGAATGGGTTTAGGAGGGAGGGGTAGTTGGGTGTGTCTGTAGCTCTGTGTGCCAGCTGACCAGTTGTGTTTAATTTCTCCCCCAAAGGCAAAATTCTTAATGATGACACAGCACTCAAGGAGTACAAGATAGATGAGAAGAACTTTGTGGTCGTCATGGTAGCAAAGGTATGAGATCACGTGTACCAACGGTAAAGAAATACATTGTTTTTTTTTTTTTTCTTTTCTTCAATCCTGTTTTTAACCCAGATGTCCACACTGCTGATTCCACAGCTATATAGAAAGGAGTGTGGATCTTTAGTGTGTGTCTGTGTGCATGTGCGTGTCAGACCGTGTCCGTGAGAGCATGAAAGATGAGAAGACGGACACTGGTCACCAGTCTGGGTGGTTGTTGCTATAGAAGACTGTTGGACTGTGTTTTTTTTGAGAAAGCAGAGGTGGAGAAAAACTACAGTAAAGCTGTGTGTGTCTGTACTGTTTTGTGTTAAATGTCGCTGTAACTGCAGGAACGTGTGTTTTCTGGTTAATGGAATTGAACATTTGTCCTTTGGTAGCCTAAAGCCGCACCGGCAGCCACGCCCCCAGCCTCCACCGCCACGGCGACCAGCACTACAACTCCCACCACCCCGTCATCCGCCTCGACGGCAGCTAGCCACGCCCCCGCCGAGAGCAAGGAGAAAGAGGACGAGCCGGCCGAGGAGAAGCCCCCTTCCAGCGCAGCGCCTGCCTCGGCCGCGCCAGCCAGGTACCTGCTGCGCACCTGCGTCAGGCCAGCAGAGGGCGCTGTGAGCAGCTGCGATTCTGTTGAGCTGCGGGAGGCCTTGCGTGTCCTAAATGTGCTGGTAACAGAAGCCCCTAGCTGTGGAAACCAGAAGGAAATATCAGATGTATTACAAATGTCACTACTTAATGAAGCTAATATAGTTTAGATTAATAAAAGTAATGTTATACTTCCATTGATGATCCACTGTGAGAATATGAGACATGGAACCTGATAGCTTTTAACTCAGATGGCAGTACTTAAGTCATCCAGAAGGGGGTGCTTTATTATTGTTTTAACCATTGTTCTGGCTTGGACTAACTAGATGGGAATCCTGTATAAGATGTATAAGCCTTAGAAACAAGTTCTGTATGAGAGGTGCTATGTAAATGAAAATTATTATTATTATTGTTGTTGAACATTGTGGAAGTGCTGCTCTGAGTTGGGGGAACACGGGACGTATTTGAGCTGCTGTACACTAGAGGAAGTGTGTCTGGTTTACTCCCAGTCCTCCCAACCCACTGGGTTTACTGGTGCCCTCAGGGCCACCGCACTGCCGTGGTCCAACTGGGACCAGCGTGTTTGCTCTTCCTAATGGCTCTCCGTTCCTGTTCCTACAGATCTGCTGGCTTGGCGAATCTCAACATATTCGATGAAGCCACATCTGCTCTGGGTAAATCAACCCTAGTGTGCAGTTACTTATTTATTCATTTCTTTCAGAAATCTCTCAACTCTTAAGGGTTAATGATTTTGTCTTTGGTGTACGTTACCGGAGGGTCAGATTTGTGCCAGAGATTTGCTTGCTAATTTAATTAATTAATTAATTTTTATTTATATTTTTTTAAGTTTTTGGCCATTGCCTTCTTGTCACACTCGCTGTCCTCCTCCCTCTCTCTCTCTCTCTCTCTCTCTCTCTCTCTCTCTCTCTCTCTCTCTCTCTGTTCTGTCTCACTGTGTTCCTCTGTTTCTCCACCCTTCGTTCCCCCCACCCCCAACCCTCAGTGACGGGTCAGTCGTATGAGAACATGGTGACTGAGATCATGTTAATGGGCTACGAGCGAGAGCAGGTGGTGGCTGCCCTGCGTGCCAGCTTCAACAACCCGGACCGCGCCGTCGAATACCTGCTCACGGTGAGTCCTGGAGGGCGGAGGGGAGGGAGGAACAAGAGGAGAAGAGCTGGAGGCAGGAGTGGCGGTCTTGTTAGAAATGCTTCACTGTGTGTGTGTGTGTGTGTGTGTGTGTGTGTGTGTGTGTGTGTGTGTGTGTGTGTGTGTGTGTGTGTGTGTGTGTTTTCTCTCTCTCTCTCTCTCCTAGGGCATTCCTGTGGAGAGTGAAGGCAGTGCAGGTGGTGCTGACCCTGTGGCTCCAGCAGGGGGCGCCCCGACCGCCTCCACGGGCCTCTCCTCCCCCTCCAGCACGGCTCCAACACAGACCAGCGGTGGCTCCGCTGGTGAGCGTCGCAGACCTGCTCACACACACACGGGGCAGTGAGCGTTCGTCCTACAGCCTTGTTTAACGCTCATCGCACGTCGCTGTGTGGTGGATAGCAGAGACTATCAGTAGAGGACCAGATCCTAATCAGACCTCATTTCTTAAATCCTTTTGAACCTTTCAACTAACATCTGAGGGAGGAGCCTCTGCTCAGGCTGGATTAGTTCCCTCACGTGCCCAGATACCTGGCGAGCACAGTACGACCTCATACGACCTCAGGGGTTTGCATCAAGCTTTTTGTATTGTATCAAATCTAAACAAACATTTACTGTTCTAATTAAAGGAACCGCGGTGATACAGGCTGTGAGAAATAACTTCCATGTTCTCCCAGGTAGTGTGTAGAGGGAAAGATTCACCATCCAGACCAAGTTAAATAGTTTACAGACTCTTCAAACCCCCCCCCCCCCCTCTTAATTTTCTGGTTCAAGAGGCTCTCTGCTGGATCCGTGCACAACAAGGCTAAGTACGGCTGGTATTGCGGGCTGGTCGAAAAAATTATTATTGGGTGAAAATCGGAAGGTATTTCAGCCTGTAACCTTCTCGGCAGAGGAGAGACAAAAACACTGACATGTCTAAACTGAGTGTGTGTGTGTGCACAGCGAACCCACTGGAGTTCCTGAGAAACCAGCCGCAGTTTCTCCAGATGAGACAGATTATACAGCAGAACCCCTCACTGTTGCCAGCCCTGCTCCAACAGATCGGCAGAGAGAACCCCCAACTACTGCAGGTACACACACACGCATGCACACACGCACACACACACGCGCACACACACATGTACAGCAGTGGCTCACCGTGTCTCGTACTTCATCAGCAAATCAGCAGCCACCAGGAGCAGTTCATCCAGATGCTTAATGAGCCCGCCCAGGAGGCGGGGCAAGGTGGGGGAGGTGGGGGTGTGGCTGAGGCTGGAGGCGGGCACATGAACTACATTCAGGTCACGCCCCAGGAAAAGGAAGCCATTGAGAGGGTGAGTCGTGATTTTAAAAAAAAATAATTTTTTTGTGGTCTGAAGCATGTATTGACTTGAGAATTTTGCCAGTATCTTAGACTGTTGTCATTTATGTTCAGGACTTTGATTTGGTATTTGGTTTGTTAATTAGGAACATGAAGTTCACTATATGTAGTTATATTTATAAGCGTTTCCCTCAGCAGCTCATGTAGTTTGGGAGTAATAATCCTGCAATCCCCGAATCGTAGAGTTTTTAAGAGGTGTGTAAGTCCTGTCGCTTTAAGAACCTCCCAGACTCCATCAGGACTTGAGCCGTAGTGTTACATCTCCGCTAATCTGTCCTGTCGTTGGGAGGTGGATTTTACAGGGGGCTGGGGGTGGCGTGTGGGCGGATGCCACTAACCCGGGGTGTTCCTCGTCTGTTCCTCTGTTCTGGATCCAGCTAAAGGCCCTAGGCTTCCCAGAAGGACTAGTGATCCAGGCCTACTTCGCCTGCGAGAAGAACGAGAACCTGGCCGCTAACTTCCTTTTACAACAGAACTTCGACGATGATTAAAGGAAGCAGTCGTGTTGATCTACACCCCTCCCCTCCAAACCCTTTTATTTTTCTTCTCTCTGTTGATCATATTTGGGGGGTGGAGAGATAAAATGTACCTGCATACATACAGGCAGTCATGTTTTGGTTTTGTTTTTTTTTTTTGTCCTTGCGTATCCTGAGGATCGCCTCTCGTCTCTGACACACTGGACGACGGCATCGACGTCTGCCTTGTAATCTCCTGATTGGAAGGTTCAGTAAAGGGCCACTTATCCTGCCCCCTCAGACTCCTCCCCTCCCTCCCTCCTGCCTGCTTCTCTTCGTTTGTTTGTTTGTTTTTTTTTTGGTTTTGGTTTTTTGTTTATTTTTTTTTTTACACTTCAATAAACATGTTTTTTTCTGAGGGGTTTTGTTTTTTTTGTTTGTTTATTTGTTTTTGTTTTGTTTTTTTTTGTCCCCCCCCCCTCTGTAAGTAAATGAAATGCTGGTAAAAACAGTTGAATGCCAATGTCCCGTATTCAGATTGGTTGGGGTGGGTTTGTTCAACAGCACATCCATGTTGGCGCAGGTTTCTGATTGGTCGGGGTGGGTTTGTTCAACAGCACATCCATGTTAGCGCAGGTTTCTGATTGGTCGGGGTGGGTTTGTTCAACAGCACATCCGTGTTGACGTAGGATTCTTTTCTTTCACCTGGAAAAAGCGTAGACGGGAATATTCATCTCACATTTCTCGCTCCTAGCTGTTTTTCCTCTTTCTCATAATTGACCAGTAGAGGGATTCCAAAACACTTTAAACTGCAGTTTTAAAAGACAGTAAAAGATTTTTAAGGCAACAAGAGTGCTATGTTACCATTTCTATTTTTGTTTTATTAAAAACAATAAATAAATACAAAAAAAGTAACACCGGTCAGCTCTGCTTGCGTCCGCCATGCAGACACGAGAGGGTGCGGATGGGGTGAATTACTGCCAATCCAGCCAGCCTTGGTACCCTGTCAAACACACCAGACAGGTAACAGTCATGTATGTTTGCCACTGTCGTTGGTCTGAGCATTGACCGTTCCTGTCACTGCAAATATACTGACGTTTTTACAGAAAAATAAAAGCTTTTCAACATAACCCAGTGCAGAAGGCGCAGTTGATGTTTGTAATGGCTGTGTGGTGAGGGAGGGGAAGCCCTGCGTGGGTAAGCTCAGCGTACTACTTCTGTAGTAGGATATTTGTTGTGCATGAGGGTCCGGGTCTGCGGGGTGGCAGAGTAAAAAGGAGGGGAACTCAGGATTATTTATTCGACAGGGGGTTAATTTCCTGCTTCTGTAAGGGAACGGTCCTGATTAACTCAACACAGGCTACGTTCAGACTCCGGCTTTAACCTGCGTGTGTTTGGGAATGTTTGCTATGTGTGTATATGCGTTAATAAATACACAGACAAGCATTTGTACAGAGCAGGTCGTTCTTTAATTGGAAACATAGTGTAACTGTAGAACACGCTTGAACAACTTTCTGCAGTGCTGCTGGAAAACATTAATTACTTGCGCCTCCCTCGCCAGCTGCTAATACAGCAGCACCGTTAGACCTGCTCATGCATGTCATTATCTAATCAACCAATCATGCGGCAGCAGCACAGACACGTGGGAGGAGCTCCAGGTAACGTAAATGATGTGCGACGCCGACCGTGGCATGGAAGATATGATTGCGTTTTTCAGAAACTCATCAGGCAGTTTCACACACAACATTTCCAAGAGTTTACACAGAATGTTAAAATAACTTCGTGAGAGGTAAGAGGATGGCCACACTGGGATGAGCTTACAGGAAGGCTGTGGCCCCTCATATAACCATTAAGCAATAGGGTTACCATAACTGCTTCCGACCGTGGTGAGGAGAAAACGTCCAAGAAGTCGAACCTGGTTGGGCAGCAGCATCGGGTTTTGTTCCCGTCAGTCAGCGGCAGCGTCTGAGGTTACACTGTGCCTAGACTACACACAACAAAACTATCTAAGGCTACAGTATAGGATATAATACTGATAATACACCATCTCTCTCTCTCTCTTTCTCACATATATGAGAGAGAGAAAGGGATAGATATGTTTTTCTTTAATTATGAAACATCCTGCAGATGGCGCTGTTGACTGCCCATTAATGCTCAGACGTTTATTCTCGGGACGGCTCTGACAAGTGATTATCATTTCTATATTTTCTGCTTTATTATTTATTTATTTCCTGTGCGCTAAAATGTCATTTTTTCTTTCTCCCCTCCCACTTTTTGCGTACAGGAAAACATTAAAAGTAGCCCCAATTCTTTCTTTTCTAGTTTTAAGTTTGAGATTATGTCTGCGTTATAAAGGTCACAGGGCCAACTGTTTGTGCACGTGTGGGGTGTCGAGAAACCAGATTCACGTTCATTAAAAAACTCAGATTAACACTAATAAAAAAAAACTACCGGATTCGCATACGTAATTTTTTTATTATGTAGGCTCTATAGTCCATATGCACAGTCATAAGAAGTTTGGTTTTAAGGGGCAAGGCATTGTTTCCCAGTTTTATTTTGTGTTGAATATTTGATCATTTCAGGTAATTAAAACCAGACGATCTCTTGTTCTCGTGCGGTACCGCGCTCGCCCCCTTTTACGCGCGCGTCACTCTTCTCCCCCTCTGTTCTACAGCTGAAGGGTGTTAATCAAACACCAAACCCCAGCAAATTAGAGACTGTTAACGAGCACGCTTGGTACTGCCAGCCGATAAAAAAAAAAATAAAAAAAAAACGAATCGGAAAAGCGAAGCAATCAGGCTTTCACTTTGAACGGGGTCCAGCGGGCTTGGCCGCAGTGAATGAAAATACCCGCAAACCCCCAGCTAAAGGGAGCAGCTTGTGGAAGTGGCGCGGAGGTTGGGTGTCTCTCCTGGCGTGCGTCCAACAGATTCCCTTACCGCTCCGTCTTCTCAGTCCGTCAGGTGAAAGGAATGGTAGCGTAGCAACGGGACACGTTAGAAGCGCACTTTTCAAAACTTGCCCCCCCCCTCTTCTTATTTTGTCTGACATCGCCCCGGGCGGCATCTCTCATTCATTGTCAGGGTGTGATTGTCCGACGCAGTTTTCAGCTTTATCCTGTTTTAAACGTGTTTACCCCTTTTCGTCTTGTTCGAGATAATTAAATGGAGCACAAAAATGCTAAATGAACATAGACACGGGACACATCTAAAATGTTTGTGATTCATAAAATAAGACAAGGGCCTGTAACGGTATCTGCTAACCAGTCTGTGTGTGTAGTAGTACTTTGTGATGAGATAATCTGTGATCAAAGGGAATCTTTAGTACCCAGAAAGACGATTTTGTTACGTAAATTCTGCTATTTAAAACATTTAGATTAATATTTGCGTGAACAGCTGGTTGCATATTTGCCACCAGCTGCGGGTATTTCACAATTTACATTTGCTATGTTTTAATCGGTTAAGGGTTCTTGGACTTGAAGACTGAAAGATTCAGTTAATCACTGCTCTGGGACAAATATGCAACAGGAATGGAGGCAGTGCGTCCTTCCAGTTCCGTGGATGTAAGATGTTTTGGAATGTAATTACACGAGGAGCGTTGCCTCGGATACAGGAAGAACGAAGCAGGGAAACTGTGGTAATAAAATATGGCCGCAGTATCTTCCGCAAACTGCGGTTCTTTATTAATGTGATATAAAAGACTGTTGTACAGACGTAGGTCGTCGGTACTCCTTTAGTGACAAAGACGCCGCCAGGTCGTTCGTGCTGCGTGAGTTTACCGACCGGGAAACCGTGGAAATCCAGGCTCGTCTTTGATGAACGAGATAATTTGACTGCGCTTTAATTTGTAGTGCGTTATCAGACAGATCAGAAGACAAAATGAAAACATTCTGTTTGAAGGCTCATCTGAAATGGTTTTTGTTTTTTTAAATTTGTTTATACAGTATTGGATTCATACATAAAATACAAAAACTTAAGAAAAAAAAATATTTACAAATTTACAAAACTTAAGCTTATATTACATTAATTTGACTATAAACAAAAAAATCTTTGTTCAGAGTTAATTTTTTTTTGGTTTCTTACAAAAATATGAAATACGTCTTATTTATATATCAAAATTATTGCACCCAAGAGCCACAGTGCAGATGAGATTGCCATCACCACGGAGAAGCGTCACCACGGAGAAGCGTCACCACGGAGAAGTGCCTAGTGTCCCCTGAATTCCAGCCTGCCATGTGGAAGAAAAGGTTCCCAAGAAATGCACACGTTTCATCTGTCTGCTTTCCTCTTTGGTACCTTTATAAAACACCTGGGTATACTGAGCACCATCCTGTAATATACTTTATAAATAACTTTGTACCTGAAGTTATCGGCTTAAAAGAGTAATATAAAAATATATTCATAAGACAGAACAGTGTTGCGTGTTATCTCAACCCCCCCCCCCCCCCCCCAACTACTTCCGTGTGACGAATTGAATGTCTGCAGAATCTAAAGTTTGTTTCTTTAGGTCACACTTTAACACACACAGCTCTCATACTGATCCCAGAAATCCCTGATTTTTCCATGATTCCAGTCTGAACTTCTCCTGCTCCTTTGGCACCTTTAATCCTTCCGTCCAGTTTTGCCGACAGAGAGATGCATGTTCCAGTAAACCCCCCCCCCTTCCCCGGCAGACAGAGGCGTAGCCCATGGCGACCATAGCTCTGCATCCTCATTACGGTGGAAGACAATAGCAATAACAACGATGCACAAATGACTAAGACAAAGAGCGAAATCAGAAGTACGTTTGGAGCCTATAGGGCCTGGTCGGCCTGTAGGGCTGATGTGACCCGGCGGGCCTTTAGGGCTGTCCTTGCCGTGGAGGACACAGCTCGTCACAGAGTGTTCATTTCTCTGTCTCTTGTTTGAAGGCAACACTTGGTTTGGACACACACACACACACACACACACACACACACACACACACACACACACACACACACACACGGTGGCTGTGCTTAGAGATGGCGCTTCATGTGCAAGGCGAGATGGTCGGAGCGGGAGAATGCCCGGTCGCATTTCTGGCACTGGAACGGCCGGTGACCCGTGTGCTTCCTGTAGTGCCGCGTCAGCTCGTCCGATCGCGCAAACTTCCAACCACATCCTTCCCAGTCACAGTGGTAGGGCTTCTCCCCTACACACACACACACATACAGATAATAGTTAACATTTCGCCCCCGAGCAGAGGGGTGGGGGGGGGCCAAAACAATACAGACTGGCCCATCCAGTCGCTCCGGGAACAGCGAACACAAGAGAGCGAGTAAACCAATCACGTCTGTGGTTTTATTTGAGCAAGGATCACCGAGGACCGTCTGTCTAAACGACAGCTAACGCCACCTGCCAACTGCTCCTCCTCTCTAAGAACAGTAGGATAATTTATCACCTGTACGAAACCCCCTCTGGGTCTTAAACCCCGGGGTGGAGAGGGCAGGGGGGTACAGCAGTGCGTGAAGCTGGTGAGTGTGCAGGGGCCAGAAACATGCGTCAGTGCCAACACTGAAGGCGTGTGTGTGTGTGTGTGTGTGTGTGTGTGTTATCACCTGTGTGTGTTCGGTGGTGTGCTTTCAGGTGCGAGCTCTTCGTGTACGTCTTCCCACAGCCGGCGTAGTCGCAGGTGTGCGTGGCCACTCTTTTCCTGGGCCAGGAGCGTCGACCTCGCTTTGGTTTCGGCTCCTCCGGGAGTCCCTCGGGAATCATCTCTACGGGACAAGAGCGACAGGTCAGCAGCGCAGCCACGGGGTTTTCCGTCCACGGTGGCGTGAGGCGTGCGACTGACCTGGGTACGGCACGGCGGGGGCGGCGGGAGGAGGGAACGGCGAGTAGCCGGACCCGGAGGGAAAGCCCTGGACCATGGGGAGAGGAGGGGGACCCAGGACCTGAGACGAGGAGCCATGGTGCTCGTCCGGGGAGAGGGCGGAGCCGGGGGCGTGGCCGGCCCCGAGGCCACTCCTCCCGGCGGGGAAGGCGCGTGGCTCCACGGGTGGGGGGGGGCCGGCACACTTGCTCTGCCCCTCCTGTTTTATCCTGTGGCAGGCGAACAGCATGGAAGGGTCCGAGCCGGCGCCCGCTTTGCTCACTGTCGCCCCCTGGCTGTAGTCTGCCGCCGGGTGCATGGTGGTCCTCACTACGAACTTGCCGTGGAGGCCCGTGGGGGGCTGGAGGTAGGCGGAGTCCAGTTCGGGCCTCATCAGCTCCGCCACGAAGCCCCCAGACGGCGAGACGTCACTGAGGTCCGGCAGGTACAGCATGTCGGAAGCGGCCGCTCCCTGAGGAGAGGGCAGCTGGTACGAGTAGGGTCCCGGGGAGGCAGGAGGCGGCCTGGAGGCGGAGCCCATAGGGGCCGCCTCCTCTGGCTGGGGCAGGTGGCTCTGCGGCTGTTGTTGTTGTTGTTGTTGTTGTTGTTGATGTTGTTGTTGTTGTTGTTGTTGATGCATGCTGTTAGACAGGATGAAGTCGTAGTCAAGCAGGTCCAACTCCTCGGGCTCTTTCTTGGTCATGGTAGACAGTGTGCCGTGATTAGACTCTCGGCTGCTGGACGAGGCACACGGACGCTTCAGGTGGGACAGTTCTTCTTTCCATCTCTTAGCCCGAGAAAGAGAGAGAGAGAGAGAGAGAGAGAGAGAGAGAGAGAGAGAGAGAGGGAGAGAGAGAGAGGGAGAGGGAGAGATCAATAACCACACATGAATATCACATAAGAAGGGACATATTTCTGAAAACCTAAAGATAAATATTGGATGACAGCCCCCCCCCACCCGTTTTTACGTAAAAAAAAAACCCCGTTAAAATCGTCAGACAAATAACAAATAAGTTTGGTCAAACTACGAGGAAATTTTAAATCACACAGCCGCTTCATGTGGTAACTGTAATCTTATAGGAGTAACAATCCTATTTGGATTCCCCAAAATGACATGCCCATGAAAATTTGGTCAACAGGAATTCCCTCTCTGTATAACTCAGTAAGTGTTCTCATTAATAGCATTGTTTACTGACACTTGTTACATAAGACAAGACCATAAGCTAGGTAAGAAATAATATTTGTCCAACTACGATTTGGTCCTTCGGTCACGTCTCCAGCGGAGCCGAAAGCAGCTCTGGCGCGCGGTCCGGTGCACGCCCCGAGCGCGCGAGCTGCGAGTGCGGCGGCGCTGCTACAGCAACTTCATGCTCTGACCCAACCCCGCCACCGACACGCCGTGCACAGGACTAGGTCGGAGGCGGAGAAGCCTCGGTCGGTGGTCCGAGAACGGATCGGTTCTACTCACTAAATGAGACGGTCCTTGTCCCGCGGTTTTTTTCTGGACAGCTGCGCCGCTGGAGAACGTGGATATGGACGGCAGGAGCGGCCCGTTTAGAGCCATGCTTTCAAAATCACTGGGTGGTTGCCTGTGAATGACAAGGCAAAAAGGGGGGAGAGAGAGAGAAAAAAAAGAATAAGAAAAGCGAAAAAGAGAAAATGTAAAATCCTGAATTGCGCGTGAAGTGAGCTATCACTTCGAAACGCGTGCTCGTTAAACCAAGTGCGAAAATAATACGAACAGAGAGACGTCTACGAACAATACGCACCTCATCAATGAAAATCAGGCGTCCCCGTTTTGAGCAAACGCTCGGTTATAAAGCCCAAAAAAACGTTTTCAGAGCTGCCCGTGGTAGACGCCTAAAGGGATTCCAGGTACAACAGTCCGTGGGTGCGTTAATTAAACTTCTGTCCGCGCCATGCCCGGGAGGCGGCCGGTGCAGCCACCGGACGGCCGAGTCGGTATCGTTAGATGCTCGGTAAGGTTAGAAAGAGAGCGGCGACAGGCGGGGATTCCCTCCGCTCGCTCTGTGTGCCGCTGCTGTCATCCAGGGACCTGCGGGTTTTGAAGGCTGGAACAGACTGATTTGTCAGAGTTACAGGGCTTCCCTTCTACCTCTTAAATCCCGGACACGCCTCTTGTTGCGCGGCAACCGCGAAAAAAAACAGTGCGCGTGTGACGACAAGAGGGAGAGAGAGAGAGAAGAAAAAAAAAAAAAAAACACTTGGCATGTGGCCGATAAAAGAGCCTGCCTGTGTTTACCCACACAAACACGGCGATAGCAACAAGCCCGCCGCGCTCTCGTCGGCTTCACTCTTCACACACATCCAGCGTGACGGATCCGGATCCGCGTTAGCCTTCTTTGATTTTAATACTCCAACTGGTAGCGGTTAAAATACGAAAAAACACACACACACTCGTTTAAAAGTGCTTGGGGATTTCCCAGCTAGCTGGAGGCTCGTGTTAAGCGGGGTGGAAAAATAAGTATGATGGTTTCGTTTGAATTATGTGCGTATTAAGGCGGCCTCTGTACAAATGGTCAAGTGGACAGAGACGTGTGAAATCGCTTGTGTTCTGCGTGACTGAACCGACGTGGCCGATTTCCTTCAGACACCTGTCACTTCCGTTTATCGGGGTGTGTAAAGTCTTGAATCTGGCACACGGCTACTACGAGTTGACCTCAGTGTTTACATAGTGAAAGCTACACCCTCACGAATGGCCGGCTGCCAGAAATTCGAGGCGTGTCTGCGAGTGAGGTAAAAAAAAAAGGAGTTTTTTAAAAACCGTGATGCTCAAAACAATGGCCTGCTGTGAGGTAGTAGGCTTTGAGTCGTAAGAAAGGAAGTTGCACCTGTCCTTCTACTATTTAGCTATTCATTCATTTATCCCGCTGATTCACCCGTGCGGTATTCTGGCGGGTTAGCCATTCATATCCAAACGACGGGCACAACATTTATTGAACCAGTTCATCCGGGTAGTGTTGGTCGTGTCGGGCCGCTCTCGTCGTTCGGTCTGTCGCCTGCTTGCAAACAGCGGGGCCTTGCACGTCGTAACAAGTAAACGTAATTAAGACCGGAGCTTTCGACGACTTACTTTGATCGGTCTAATGGCTGTGCACTCACAGGGCAAGGCACATTGCGAGAGACGAACGCGGCCGGGCGAGATTAAATATTTACAGTTATCACGGAGAATTCTTAGCGGGTCGCTTTTAAAGACGCCTCCTGCCGACGCTCCACGTGGGCCTGAAGCGCACAGTCGGTAATCTACAGGGTAATAATTAGCAGAGTCTCTTTAAGTTCCGTCTGATATCATGCAGAAGAAATTCTCCCACCAACATCTTACTACAGTCAGTTTTGAATCTGTAGTGTTGTCAAATGGTGAATAAAGAGTACGATCGGACATAATTCAGCACCAGCTTCGCTCCACGCACCCACACACATACACACACACACACACACACACACACACTCAATCACTCACTGCCCTTAATTTTTTTTTTTCCATGCACAGAATACGGCTTGAGCCCAAACAACACCATCAGCAGGTAATCCATTTCCAGAAACCAAGACACAGATTAAGCCTCTATCCCTGTTCTGGAATTCACCACGCAGTGCTGGACTGCTGGTCGGGGATCAGATTCCTGCCTTTGTTTATGATGGTCTTCATCATAAAATCTGCTCCCCTGTCAGCTGTGCTGATTCATCGTGCACTGTGTATACTGGCTGCAGACTGAGAGCGCTTCAGTGGTCAATCTCCACTTATGTTATTTAGTTTGAAAGCTTGCCAAGATGAGCAAAATAGTTAGGGAAGATAACTGCTCATCTGAAGGAATCGGCAAATCCATCAGGGAATGTCGTACGTTCATTCAGAGGACTGGGAAGTGTCTCAGTCTCTCGTGGTACACGGTTGTCCACACCATGTCATCTTTAGGCTTCTCTCTAGAGCGTCCAGCATTGTCCAGCATTGTCCAGCATCGTCTGTGCAGAGTGATTGTTTTTGAAAAGGGTTGAGCACTGTTTGCAAAGCCCAGTATAAACTTATTTCTGCTTCAGAAAATCCCAGAATGCTCTCTATCTCTCTCACTCTTTTTTAGCCTCTCTCTCTCTCTCTCTCTCTCTCTCTCTTTATGCTCCCCTCCCCCTCCACCCCACCATCTCACTCTGTGTATGTGTTTGTGCAGAGTAAACACAGTTTTGGGACGATCCTGTTGCATCAGGATCTTGTCTGTTTAACTCAGTCAACAGAGCCTTTCCTTTCCTGAATATGCTTAAACCACACACACACACACACACACACACACACACACACACACACACACAGAGCAGTGGGAACCATTGAACTTGTGCTGTTAGATTGTGATTTTGATTGTTTGGCTAGTTGAGTGAGTGATGCACATTTACTGAGGGAAGGTCGTTGTAGGCCATATTCTGTATGAGCTTTTTCAGGGTGAAGTTCTTCAGGGCGAGTTTCTTCAGGGTGAAGTTCTTCAGGGCGAGCTTCTTCAGGATGAGGATCTTCAGGGCAAATTTCTTCAGGGTGAGCTTCTTCAGGGAAAACCTTTTTCAGGGCGAGCTTTTTTAGGGTGAGCTTCTTCAGGGCGAGCTTCTTCAAGGAAAACTTTTTTCAGGGCGAGCTTTTTTCAGGGTGCTCTTTTTCAGGGTGAGGTTCTTCAGGGCGAGCTTCTTCAGGATGAGGATCTTCAGGGCAAACTTCTTCAGGGAAAACCTTTTTCAGGGCAAGCTTTTTCAGGGCGACCCCTTTCAGGGTGAAGTTCTTCAGGGTGAGCTTCTTCCGGATGAGCTTCTGTGCTGGTCTGGAAAGGTTGCTCTGATTCTCAGGTCTTTCCCCATTGCTTAAAGGGCTCCACTCGTCCCATTGATACTCTTTGTATGTAAAACAAAGGCTTTGTTTCGTCAACTGTAAATCCTGTATTAGATGTCAACTTTGAGTTTCACAGCCTAACAAAAGACTCAGAACGAAAGAAGAACAGGCGAAGAAAAAATGAAAGCCTCACACACGTTATTTTGGAATGTTTTGATGACTCTCGGGGACATTTTATTTCTTTACAGAAACGATCTTGGAAACAACAGAACGTTTTGCCGAGCCGCGATTCCGAACTGCAGGAATAATTTACACGCGCGTTTTTTAGTTCTTACTGAAAGAAAAGACTCTCGGTCTTGAGGTTTTAAAAAAAAACAAAAAAACAGATGAGGTGTGATATCTTTCTTCTGCAACAGAGAGAGAGAGAGATAGTGTTCTCTTTCAGTGAGAGAACCAGGCTTCATTTATGCTGACTGAGATGGTGGAGGCAAACGGGGCGTAGCCCCCGTGGAACTCGCCTAAACGCACAAGGGGGTTCAGAGACTCACGCAGGGTCGTCTTATTGTAATAGGAATGATAATCGGCCCTGCACTGACTCCAGTACTTTTCAGAGCGTCTGATTTTCCGTAGTGTATTCATAATGCCCAGAGATGTTTCTGCGTGATGGTGAAAGCATGTCTCTGCGATGTTTTGTAATTGCGGGCCAGAAGACGTTCTGCTAATAAGCGGTGTTCCAAATCATCGCAGCTGCGTCTCGGTTCGTGTTTATAAACAAAAGCGCAGATGTTTTTCGTTTTGCTTGTGTTTGTTTTTTTTGGACCCCAAGTCCTGCACCTCAGCTTTACAGATGGTGGGTTGTGTGTTTGATAGAGCTGTTTGTTTAATAGAGCTGTGTGTTTGATAGAGCTGTTTGTTTAATAGAGCGGTGTGTTTGATAGAGCTGTTTGTTTAATAGAGCTGTGTGTCTGATAGAGCTGTTTGTTTAATAGAGCGGTGTGTTTGATAGAGCTGTTTGTTTAATAGAGCGGTGTGTTTGATAGAGCTGTTTGTTTAATAGAGCTGTGTGTCTGATAGAGCTGTTTGTTTAATAGAGTGGTGTGTTTGATAGAGCTGTTTGTTTAATAGAGCGGTGTGTTTGATAGAGCTATTTGTTTAATAGAGCTGTGTATCTGATAGAGTTGTTTGTTTAATAGAGCTGTGTTTGATAGAGCTGTATAATAGAGCTGTGTTCTGTAGATTTGTGAATTTAATAATGTTGTCATATTGGTCTGTATGTTTAGAGGTGGGTATTTGATAGAGATGTGTCTTTGATAAGTGTTGACAGAATTCTGTGTTCCTGGTAGGTACTGGGTTGTTTTCTGGAATGTGTGTGTGTGTGTGTTTGTGATTGTTTGAGACTGTGAGTGTTGGACCAAAGCTTTCCAGGAAAAAGATGCAAATAACATGGAAATGAGCAGGTGATTTCTCCTTTGAGTTCCCTTTATGAATTTGCATACATGAATTGATACTGGCAAATTAGGATTCATCCTGTGCATGTCATTCCTAAAGAGTGAAGTCTTATTTAAGGTCTAGCAAAATGTTTTGTTTTGGACACTCACACCAAGCCTCACAATACTGTATGGACAAACGGCAGTGTGTGTGAGTAACTATGTGTGTGTGTGTGTGTGTGTGTGTGTGTGTAACTGTACAACACTACTGATGCGTGTATGTGTGTATGAAATTACTGCAATTTCCCCCTCGGGGATTAATAAAGTATTCTGATTCTGATTCTGATGTATATAACCATACAACACTGGTACTGACGTGTGTGTGTGTGCGTGTGTTTTCCTCCTGGGTCAACACAGGACAGTTGTGTTAGTGATGAGGTGAGTTTATGAGTTTTCCTTCTTTGCTCTCCACACGTTTCAAAGTTGTTAAGCAACATCTCACATTCCTGTTCCGAGTCCTGAAGTTCTCTCTTATTAGTTACTGTTAGATACTGCTGCAAAGAACATCTTCATTCATCTCTGCGTAACCTTTACATCATGACTAATATGATTCAATTCTCCTGAGCCCATCCATCTTTCTGACTCTCCCTTCATGTGATTCTTGAGCTTTTCTGTTCATCCATCTCTCTCTCTCTCTCTCTCTCTCTCTCTCTCTCTCTCTCTCTCTTTCACTTTCTCTCCCTCCCTCATTTCCTTTCGTATGTTTACAGAGTGTGATGTAGAACTGCGACTCTGTTATGGCGGTGGGCTAAAGAAGGTGATCTCTGGGATATCAATACAGTTACGGCATTGGACCCCTCAGTGTCTCGACTGGCACAGAGCCAACTGTGCCAGGTCAGTGTTGTTGAAGAAGGTGGCATCTCTGTGTCCATGGTAACTGAGTTAATCTTAGGTGTAGAGGGTAAATATTTATACTGTTAGAGGCATCATTTCTACAAACCAGAAGTCACAGTGCCTTAAATAGTTTAATATTTAAATTTTCTTTTTGGGGGGGGGATTAAAAATGTCCTCACAGCCAGGGAAAACACAAATTAAAGTTTACAAATGTTTCATAAAAAATGGTGAATAATTGTTTTAATTCAGCACACTGAGATCTCGCCCCTGTGCTCCAGGGTTGGACATGAAGCACAGAGTATTATTCAGAAAAAAATATATAGCACATGCCAAATTCTTTCACTTTAATATTAAATGTATTCAGCACAAGGGCTTATCCTTTCTACAGGAATCAAAGTACCACTCTCAGAGTAGTGAATGTGTGTGTGTGTGTGTGTGTGTGTGTGTGTGTGCTTTTCTTATGTGTGCGCACGTGTTTGTGCATGCACATGCATTCATATGTGTGTGCGGGTGTGTGGGTGTACAATCGTGTGTGTGTGTGTGTACATCCGTGTGTGTGTGTGTACAAGCGTGTATTCGTGTGTGTGTGTGTGTGTGTGTGTGTGTGTAAATCAGGATTCATCCTGTACATGTCTTTTCCTAAAGTCTTATTTGAGGTCCAGCAACGTGTGTGTGTGTTTGTTTGTGTGTGTGTGTGTGTGTGTTTGTGTGTATGATCAGAAAGCCACAACCTGTTTATAATCCATTCTTTACACTCATCCTATGTAATCAGGAGAGGAAGTGTGTGTGTTAGAGATAGTGAACACTGGAGGGGGAGAGAGTAACAGAGAGAAAGTGAATTTAAGAGAGAGAGAGAGAGAGAGAGAGAGAGAGGGAGCTCTTGTTGTAAGACAGACTGTGCTGCCTCTGTTCACACAGGGACTCCGACTCTCCTTAAATATGGCAGTTATTTTTATCCCTGCACGTAAGAGCTGGCCAGCACCGCCCCCCCGCTCCAGTGTTTCCCCCAGCCAGGAGGGGAAATGGGCCGGAGCCACACTTCCTGGTCACATGACGTGACTGTACTGTCTCATCATAGCAGGCGGGTAGGCGAGGGGGGGGGAATGATCCAGGCTCTCTGCCCAGGCCCCTGTACCTCTGTCAGGCCTGTGTGTGGAGCTAAACCCCCTCCGCGCTTGGAGTTGCAGCCCACAGTGTCAAGCTGGGGGTGGGGGAGGAGGGGGAGGGGTTGGGGCAGAATGACATCACAGGGCTCCGCCAGGATTAGAAACCTCTAAAAAGCTGGGCAGAGGGTGAGCAGTGGCATTCTAACACACACACACACACACACACGTGTGAAACACACACGCACAGGCAGTGGCAGCGTGTGAAAGCTCAGTCGTGTAGAGGGGAAAACCGTTGTGTCATTTCTGCTCCACCACACTGTGTGTGAGAAGAACAGCCTTGTTACTTTAGTGACACCACACTGCTTAAGAGGAAAGTCTCTGCTCTTTATTCTGACGGAGGCCATCAGGGGCCAAAATCACACACTAACACGAACAGTTCCTTGTAAGGGACACAGGAAAGTTTAATACCTTTTAATTCCTTAAACAGTAATACTTCTTATTACCATAAAGTTTAAAACCTTTTAATTCCTTAAAGTTTAATGCCTTTAATACATTAAAGAGTAATATGTTTTAATACTTTAATGTTTAATACCTTTTAAATACCTTTAGGTTTAATACCTATTCCACATGATCCAATGGAAAGTAAACAGAATTGATTTATAATGAATTTTTTTAAAGGTTTTCTTGTTTGCTGCCCATTATGGCATAATTCCTAAACAGGAAGTGGGTTTTCAAGCCCGGTCTTAATATGGAGTGTCATTATGGCTTGTAATGTTTACTACGGTGTTAAAAATCCTCACTGTTCCTAATATTAAATCAGGTCTGAGGGGAGAACCCTGCCAATGTCTTTAGGATCGCAACATCGAGCGATCTGATTCTTTCAAGCTTTAGCGTTGGACGAGGGGCTCGTGCGATGCGTGTGCGTTTCCACGGCAATAGGTGTCACCCTGTCAGGGAAGGGTCTCGCTTCCGGGCGTTGGGTCACAAAAACAAACCGAATAAACGTGGCTGGCTTTCTCCAGCTTGCTCCCTCATCTCCAGGGTGTCTCCCTCATCCACTGTGCTCTGTTTCGGGGTGAGATGAAACCCTGTATCTACCTTTACTTGCCAGCCTTAGAACAGGCCTCTGAGGTGCTGAGGATTCACACGTAACCCACCAAGAGGCGTGTCTGTTGACTTTGCTAATAGGACAGAAAAAAAGTAGAAATTTTATTTGTTCTACTGATTTTCCAGTCATTTAGAAGTCTAAAGGCTAAATATTTATTTGGAGAGTGGAAAATGGTGTGTGTGTGTGTGTGTGTGTGTGTGTGTGTGTTCCAGCATTGGGTGAGCAGCAGGGAACCAGCAGAACATGCCAGAGGAGCACGGCGAGGTCATGAGGAGCTCAGCGGAGCAGATGAGACGGAAGGAGATGGTGACGCATGAGAGCCCTGCTGCTTCACCGTTCTGAGGAAAGGAGGTGCGTGGAAGAGCGTGGAGACATAAGGAGACAAACGGAGACTCACAGAGACGAACGTGGGCTGAGAGCTGGCCACGCAAACCTCTCTTTCTCTGACATGCTGTGGGATTCCCCATGCACCACCCTAGTTGTGAGTCCAGCCAGCCTCTTGCCGTCTCCCCTACAGGATTTAGTGGGAAATTATCTGGTAGAAATAGAGATTTTACAAATAGTCACCAAGGACAATGAGGATTTACTACACATCTTATGGTTCAGCAGAATATTCATCCCAGTATCATAAAAGGGACCACTGACATATTTCTTTAAGGAATCAATTTTCTCTCTTTCTGTTTCGTGTTTCCGCTCTTCCACTATTTCCGTTCTGTTCTTTACTAGCGTTTTTGTCATTGCCTGTAAATTTCTCCAGAAGTTCAACTCTATGAATGAGACACCTTTTGCTTCACCTTTTGGGTTTGGTGGATGGAACGCTGAAGTGTGCGTAGAGTAGACTCTTAAAAACAACCCTGGTATGAAGTCTAACCAATGCACCTGCAGTTCCATCAGCACCCTTCTGACCTTCTGACCTTTGTACCGCCTAAAGATGGAGGAGGATGAAGAGCAGAACAGAAGGAGGAGCAGCTTAATTAGACACATGGTTGAGCTCAAGTTCCTCAAATATCAACTTCTTGCAGGAGTAACAGCAATCTCTGATGTTGAGTCTCTGATGTTCAGTCACTGATGTTTAGTCACTGATGTTCAGTCTCTGATGTTCAATCTCTGATGTTCAGTCACTGATGTTCAGTCATTGATGTTCAATCTCTGATGTTCAATCACTGATGTTCAATCACTGATGTTCAATCTCTGATGTTCAGTCACTGATGTTCAGTCATTGATGTTCAATCTCTGATGTTCAGTCACTGATGTTCAGTCACTGATGTTTAGTCACTGATGTTCAGTCTCTGATGTTCAATCTCTGATGTTCAGTCACTGATGTTCAGTCATTGATGTTCAATCTCTGATGTTCAATCACTGATGT
>JAOXYF010000021.1:935314-947627 GCA_028565775.1 Sternarchorhynchus goeldii
ATGTTCAATCTCTGATGTTCAGTCACTGATGTTCAGTCATTGATGTTCAATCTCTGATGTTCAATCACTGATGTTCAGTCACTGATGTTCAATCTCTGATGTTCAGTCTCTGATGTTCTTTAATGCTGCAGTGTGTTGGCACAAATCAGTGAAGCAGTGGCTCTTCCCTCCAGCCTCCTGCTGCTGCGATTGGCTGGCTTATTATCACTGCCGCTGCGATTGGCCGGCTTATTCTCACTGCAGCTGTGATTGGCTAGCTTACTCAGACTAGCCTCACACTGTCTCAAATCACAAAGTCTTTTTGTATTGCTTGTCTGCAAACAATTGTAGGACGTAGATGTCAGACCCTCATTGCCTGCTTCTCTTCACCCTGCCCTCCCAATGGCCCCGCCCTCTGTGCCCGGCTTCTCCCAGCTGTTGGGAGGCAGTGTTCCCATGGATGTGTGAGCTTCTGTTCCCATGGGAACCTCTCTCCAGCGCATGCCCTTTTCCACAGCTCTTTACTCCGAGACTCCGTCTCCACTGGGCTGTAAACTCGCTAACGCCTAACGGTCCTGCTTCGGAAACTCTGTAAAAACAGACAACAAACTAGTGGGTGAGAGAGTGAATGAGAGAATGAATGGGTGAGCAGTGAATTGAGCTGAGTTGAGCTGACTTGAGTTGAGCTTAGTTCTATCAGCGAACGCAAACTAAATTCTGTGATCCTTCATGGTTGAGCTGGAATTCCTCATACGTCCATCTAGCAATGACATGTAGCAATGAGGGGACTCCACCCTGGCACTGCTGTTGGTTCTAGGCCACAATAGTGCACACCGTTACAGCTCCTCTCCCTGTGAAAGGTCCAGTGGAAAGAGTGCGTTTAGCAGAACAGGCGAGAGGAAATGTAGGGGGAGGGACTGTTGAAAAGGGCAAGTTTTTGAGAGACTAAAATAACTGAAATATGAAGAGTCTTGTACTCAGAGAAAGAGAGAGGGAGGAAGGGAGAGGAGGAGAGGAATTGGTTTTTCATTTCCTCCTTTCGGATCTCCTCAGCGGTGGTTTTAAATCCACAATGGCTGGCCACACGGCACACCTGGACGTTCACATCTCAGTGGGAGCACAGGAATAAAACAAAATTCACGAAGTCAGATTTGAGCCAGTAAGGGGGGAAAAAAGAAAGAAAACCCTTTTGATATGAAAAAGAAGCTTGTTTAAGTTCAAGGTCCGGGCAAACTCAACTATCCTGCAGCTTGATAATGCAGATTTAATTTAGACGTCCATCCAGCAGTTGGATTGAACAGCAGCCATGTTCAGTATTCCTTGTATAAATGGGTTCAAAGTAGTAAACATGGAGTGCCTGCTCACTGAAACACAGGGAACTAATGAGAACATGTCCACTGAAACACAGGGAACCAATGAGAGCCTGTCCACTGAAACACAGGGAACCAATGAGAGCCTGTCCACTGAAACACAGGGAACCAATGAGAGCCTGTCCACTGAAACACAGGGAATCAATGAGAACATGTCCACTGAAACACAGGGAACCAATGAGAGCCTGTCCACTGAAACACAGGGAACCAATGAGTGCCTGCCCACTGAAACACAGGGAACCAATGAGAACATGTCCACTGAAACACAGGGAACCAATGAGAGCCTGCCCATTGAAACACAGGGAACCAATGAGAACCTGTCCACTGAAACACAGTGCTTCAGGTAGCAATTCTAAAAAGGCCATTAATAAATCATTGGTGTTAAAACACACTCTTCCCAATGTCTTTCATTCCCAGTTAGACTTTTTTTCCACACTGTTCAGGCTCAGGAATATATCTGTAGTTGATTTATTCCTAATCCTAGTCTCCTATTCCCCAAATCCCCAGTAATCTGAGAGATATTAGGCATGTGGAGAGTTGTCCGGAAAAACTAGGAGGCAAGGAACAGAATAACAAACATGTCCGCATTATCACAGCACTGGTGAAACAGCAGTGAGTCAGCTGTTTGGTTTCCTGGTGCTAGATGGGGAGCTGTGGGAAGGGAACAGGGCCTGATTTTTTAGAGGAGGAGACCGTGTGATCACTGCGCAAGTCATCCGTCTCGACCTCATTGTCCGTTCATGCGCCACAGGGGCCGCGGGTGTGAAACGCCGTTAATGGTCGTGTCGATGCTCGGAAAGTCGTTCCTCTCGTGGGTGTATCGTGTATTCTTGTCTTGGTCATGCCTTCTGGGCAGAGGAGTTTCCTGGACACAGGTTAATCCATGTTCATGTGTTCATATATATATATAATATTTTAAATGCTATTTTCACTTTATATGTCTGTTTATTTGAAGTTCCTAGCTTCCTTCATCACCATTAAAGTTTGTTTCAGTCTGTATTTCCATCTGTCATAGTCTGAAACTAAAGCCTCTTTCTGGGGAACAAACCTCCTAGACCGAGGCATAAATCACAGTGAAAAAGTACAATTAGCAATTGCAAAAGCATTTTTCTCTGTTCCCACCCCCTGACACACAGGTTCACAGGAGCAGGAAAGTGGATTGGATCACTGGAAGTCCAGACCTCTGGAAGAGAAGGAAACGAGTCGTTTCGCATGGAGCACTTCGTTAAAGCCACCAGGGACTCTGAGCCACGTCACGTCAACAAAAGCCTCTTTATTTAGCGGCTGCTCATATCCCGACGTCTTCAAGAACGATGCTTGCGTGGTAAAAGGGGCCGAGAAAAACGGGGCCTGTTCTTTCTCACTAAATTCTGTTCTGACACAACATCATGTCGTGATTTAAATTCTTTAAGCCAGAACATAAACAACGGTGAACAGTGGTAAAGCAATTAATGCACTGAGTGTAAGCGCTAAGCTGAAGAGATAGTCGGACTCATCGAATGTTTTTGTCGGTAAACGTACCTGTTAGTCAATCTCTGTGAGATGTTTTCCCGTGGGCGATTAATGACCTTCTGTTACCATGTGGGTTTGAAAGAGGGACCCTGTATGAGGCGAAAGAGAAGCCTATACAGGAATATGTAGGATTTTATGAGACAAGGTGAGCCTGTGTTGGATAGTGGGACTGTATAGGATAGTTTGGGTGGGTTTTGATGTTGGACAGAGAAGGACTGTGTTGGCCTGTGCCGGATGGTGTAGGACTGTGTTGGACTGTGTTGAATCGTGTAGGACTGTGTTGGATGGTGTGGGGTGGTGTAGGACTGTGTTGGACTGTGTTGAATGGTCTTAGACTGTGTTGGACGGTGTGGGGTGGTGTAGGACTGTTGGACTGTGTTGAATTGTGTAGGACTGTGTTGGACGGTGTGGGGTGGTGTAGGACTGTGTTGGACTGTGATGAATGGTGTTAAACTGTGTTGGACAGTGTGGGGTGGTGTAGGACTGTGTTGGACTGTGTTGAATCGTGTACGACTGTGTTGGACGGTGTGGAGTGGTGTAGGACTGTGTTGGACTGTATTGAATCGTGTAGGACTGTGTTGGACTGTAGGATGGTGTGGTATTGTTTGGACCGTGTTGGACAATTTGAGATGGTGTGTGACTGTGTTGCACTGTGTTGAATGGTGTTAGACTGTGTTGTACTGTGAGACAGTGTGGGAGGGTGTAGGACTGTGTTGAACAGTGTGAGAGAATGTGGGACTGTGTTGGACAGTGCGAGACTGTGTTGGACTGTGCTGGACAATGTAAGATTGTGTGGGACTGTGTTGGGCAGTGTGAGATGGCGTAGGACTGTGTTGGACTGTGTTGGACATGGTGGGACTTTGTGGGACTGTGTTGGACATGGTGGGACTGTGTTGGACTGTGTTGGACATGGTGGGACTGTGTTGGACAGTGTGAGACAGCGTGGGACTGTGCACAACAGAGTCCTCAGTGAGTGCCAGGAACCGGTTGGCTCTGGGACAGAACACCGGCCTGCCGGCCGAGCTGCACCATGTCTGAGTCAGTGATGAAGTCACAACTAGAACAGGGCCTCACTGTTAAAGAGAGAGAGTGTGTGTGTGTGTGTGTGTGTGTGTGAGTGTGTGTGAGTATCAGAGAGTGTATGGGGGAAGAGGAGGGGGCACTCATGCACTCTTAAGCCTGAGAACTGAAGTGTCAGGCAGGACTAAAGGCCACGTCAGGTCAGAAACCTTACAGGTGTTTAACCAGGCAGCAGGAGTAGCATGCACTGCATTGCTTGGCGCTGCACTAACGGTACACACACACACACACACACACACACACACACACACACACCCCCAGTGTCTACGTCATTCATTGGAGATGGGGTGTGTGTGGAGAGATTGAGGCAGCTTGATACAGTGTAAGAAACATGGGTTTTGACACGCACAACCTGACCTAGCCTAGAATTACACGTGTGTGTGTGTGTGTGTGTGTGTGTGTGTGGCCTAATTTGACCTTTGTATGCACTGCAGTTATATTTCTGTGAGCGGTATCTGTAGATGTTACCTGTGGGTGGTGTCAGTGGGAGGTGTTTCCTGTGGGTGGGGTCAATGGGAGGTGTTTCCTGTGGGTGGGGTCAGTGGGAGGGGTTACCTGTGGGTGTGACTTATCCTTGCTCAACAAAACTTACACATATGCACACACAAATTTTCACTCCCCCATTTACACACACACACACACACACACATATGCACGCTCACTCATATACACACAAAATCACATGCATACATGCACATATGTGCAGCCGTACACACACACACACAGAGGCACTTCCATCACCATCCCTGCAGCACCACTGTGTGTGTGTGTGAGAGAGAGTGTGAGAACAAACCTCCAGAGAGCCACTGTTTTGCCAATGACCTCTTCACGTGTGATTCCAGGATCAGTGGTGGGAATCTCGATTTTGACTTTCATTGTTTGGGATGATTAAATGCCATTGTAGAGCAGTAACCTGAACTCTGCTGTGTGACATTTCACTGGGAGTGTATGAGCTTACAAGTGTCACAGCTGGGTTAGAGCCTCAGTGGGAAAAAATCTAACAAAAACACCATCAGTACAAATACATGAATGAATGAACGAACGAACGAATGAATGACCGAACGAACGAATGAGCGAATGAATGAACAAATGATTGAATTTTGTTTTACAATAAACTGCAAAATAAGGGAATCTGTGGTGTGATGTTTATGCGCTAAGTCTGTTAGTCGGTCCGTCTGACTGATGTGATCTCCACCTCTCAGCTGTCTGTCTTACTGATGTGATCTCCACCTCTCAGCTGTCCATCTTACTGATGTGATCTCCACCTCTCAGCTGTCTGTCTGATCGATCTGATCTCCACCTCTCAGCTGTCTGTCTGACTGATGTGATCTCCACCTCTCAGCTGTCTGTCTGATCGATCTGATCTCCACCTCTCAGCTGGTTTGTTACACTGATTCAATCACCACCCCTCAGTAGTGGGACTTTATCCAGAGAGAGTGTGTGTCTAGACTCTCCTTCCCCTATAAACCCCTCTCTCTCTCTCTTTAACTCTCCCACTCACACACACACACACATACACACATACAGGGCATTCAGTGCCACGCAGGCAGTGGTGAGTGTTGTCATGATCCTATTTAAAGGGCTGGGGTTTTAAAGGTGAGGGGACAATGGGTCTTTTATTCTCTGAACACACGTTTGAGTTCTGCTGAAATGACCAGCTGCCAACTTCCTGCATACTTCCAAGCACGCATGTGTGTGTGTATGTGTGTGTATGTGTGTGTGTGTGTGTGTGTGTGTGTGTGTGTGTGTGTGTGTGTATGTTTACATACATGCCAATCATTTTTTGCATTCCTTTGGGAATACCTTTGTGAAAGTTTATGTGGGAATATGTTTGTGTTTGTATGATTGCATATATGTGCACATGTCTTTGAATGGTTGTGAGTGTGTGTGTGTGTGTGTGTGTGTGTGTGTGTGTGTGTTATGCCCAGAATGTTGCACGTCTTCTCTGTCTCTCGTATGAAAACCTACAGCTATTTGCTATTTCAGGAATGGCTTTCCACACACACACACACACACTCATGTTTCTCACGCCCACTCGAAATACACACACCTGCACACATGCATACACACACTAAATCAGGTCAGGGATCAATTTTTCTCTCTTTTAGGAGGATAAAAACCTCCTGAAGTTTCTCCAGAGAAGTTCTATGCACTGTTATCACATTTGCTTGCTTAAAGGTGTGCGTGTGTGTTTCTGAAAACATGTGTGTGTGATTGTGTCGGTATTTGGAGAGGGACTCTTGGCCTGTGCTCTCGTCTCATCAGAGTTGTCTCAGCTCATTTATGTCTCAGTGTAGTGCAGAGTCGTCTCAGCTCACTGTTGTCTCAGTGTATTGCAGACTCACATAGCTCTGGCATGAGCAAATACACTAGTTAATCCCAACTACAGCAGGTCTGATGGCAAGCTTCCATTATCCTGTCTGTCTGTCTATCTATCTATCTATCTATCTATCTTACTATCTTTCTATCTATCTAAGGCTTAGTTAAGAACCCCATGCTTGACCTTTGTTTCGAACCCCCCCCCCCCCAGGAGTTTTGCTCTCTGTGGAGGACTGTAGGCCAACGTGAACACGCAGCACCACATCTGTCGCCCGCCGCTGCCGCCGCTTCGATCACTATCGCGCGACTCTCGGCACGCCAGCCGGAATCGTCACTAATGGCTCCAGGGTCCAGACGCTGGAGGAAGCGGCGATGTTGATTCACGAGGGAGAGGGGAACTGCAGCAATGGAGGGCTATCTGATAAGGAACAGGGGGAGGGAGAGAGAGGGAGAGAGAGAGAGAGAGGGAGGGAAGAAAGCGGGTCCAAGAGTGGAGCATAGGCTATCCATCTCTCTTGCTCTCTCTTCCTCTCTCTCTCTTTCTCTTCCTCCCTCTCTCTCTTACAGAAGCGCTTTCTCTCGAATCAGCTCTCCAGAGGGCCTGGGATTTTTCCTGCGTGTTTGTCGTTCAGGTCCGTTTCAGCAGGACAGGTGCCCGTGTGTGTTATATTGGTGGATAATTCAAAAACAATTATAGCCCAAGCAACCAGTGTGAGTCTACGGTTTCTTTAATTAGCCTAATTTCCTTCTGTATTTAAACCCAAAAGGGCTTTATTTTTGAAGATATCTCAGGGTTTGAAACAGGACCTGTGGAGAGTGTCTTGATTCATATAAAAGTTATGTTTAGATTATGTTAAGATTACTTGATTCATATCAAAGTTATGTTTAGATTATGTTAAGATTACTTGGGATAAGATGACTGTCATACCCGCAATTACGTTTACATTTACACCAGTTTCAAATGCCACTGTTTAAGTTAATTGGTGCTCATATATAATGTCAGATTTAAGTATATTTTTAACTGGTCAACATTTCCTGGTACAACTTTATAAACTACTAAGTATATACTATATAACTATATACTTTATACTACATAACTATATACTATATAACTATACTATATACTATATAACTACTATATACTAAATAACTATATGTTATATAACTATACTATATACTATATAGTATATACTACATAACTATATACTATATAACTATACTATATACTAAATAACTATACTACATAACTATATACTATATAACTATACTATATACTATATAACTACTATATACTAAATAACTATATGTTATATAACTATACTATATACTAAATAACTATATATTATATAACTATACTATATACTATATAACTATACTATATACTGTATACTAAATAACTATATATTATATAACTATACTATATACTAAATAACTATATGTTATATAACTATACTATATACTATATAACTATATACTATATACTAAATAACTATATATTATATAACTATACTATATACTATATAACTATATAGTATATACTACATAACTATATACTGTACACTATATAACTATATACTATATAACTACATACTCTGTAAAGTTTACTAGTTCCATGATCTCTGCGAACTGTTCACTTTGAGAAGATACAAGCATAGTAATGTGTATCTCCAGTATAAGAAACACCTGCACATACTCTTCTAGTATTAGAAATTGTGTCCAGGGAACTGAAACATGGTCATTTCTCCTCTTCTTAAGCATCAATCACCTTTGGAGTACCTCAGGGATCCATGCTGGGTCCTTATTGTTCTCCCTGTAAATTCTTCGCTTCAGTATATACAAAATCTCCTACCATTGTTAAGCAGATAATACGCAGTTACAATCCCCCCTTGAGCAAGGTGATAACTGCTCTATGCAAGCTATGCATGACTGTTTTCAGGAAATTAAATATTAAACACCCAAATAGTTTTAAACAGAACGATTATAAAACAGACAGTAATTTGTGGTCTTCCAGACTATAGAAAAAACAACCATTTACAGCCATGCTAGGACTTTTGGTGTTATTTCTACTCTGTGCTTAAATTTAACAAACAAATCAGTTCAGTGGTCAGAACTATTTTTTTATTAATCAACAAGCTTAAATCTACTGTAATTCTCCATATATGGGAATCAGTCAACTCATATTGAATTTCATGAACAATCCAGTTTGTTGCTGTTAGCCATTGTTTGTTCTCTGAAATCATGTTTATAAATCATGTTTATATTCACAGCTGTTGGAGTCTTAAATGATTGTAACGCATTTTAGCTGCACGTCCATGCAAACTCATGCTCTGATTTTACTTTACCGTACACTGGTTTCTGTCTGTTTCACTCCATGTGTTTTGCATGATTTGCTGCATTTTTGCTTTTAAGCAAGTTACAATTTCTGATTTGATGTGTTTGTTTTACATTTTTACAGCTTTTAAATAGACTCTGAAAATAAAGTTGACAGACGGGCGAACTGAGTGAGCTCTGAATCCTGCACTGTATTGGCGAATTCTTCAAAAAAAAAAAGACAGGTCATTAATCCGTGAACTGAAGCTGAAGAGCAATCAGTTCATGCGCCAAGACAACAAAACACACAAGCCAGTCTACTCCCCAGTTGTTAAAAAATATGAGGGAAACTTTTGGAAGGGTCTCGTCAAAGTCCAACTCTAGACCTTATTGAAATGTGAGCAGAACCTGAAATTTGCAGCTCGTGCTTGAAGGCCAACAAACATTGAGATGAAGGTGCTCGGCAAGGAGTGGGCCAAAATTCCTCCGTTGTGCTGTGAGATGCGAATTAAAACTACAGAAAGCATTTGGTTGCAGTTATTACAGTTAATGGCTTTGTAAACAGCTACTGAAAGGAAGGGGGCAGTCGGTGCACTCAGGGGCAATTGGGGGTTGAACATCTCATCTTAATAAATACATAAAATGTCATTCCTTTGATGCATTATTTGGTCTTGGGTTAAAATATAATGTCATTCAGTGTTTGAAATGGGCATTCAGGAATGTGAATCTGAACGAAGGAATTCAGATGGCTCGAGCGCTTTTTTACATCACTGTGTAATGCATCGTGTGCAGACGGATCGAAACACGACGCGTTAATGCGGAGGGAGCAGGTAATGATGTCACTGCACAAGGCCAATGGGAGCTGGCTGGAAGAGGGCGGAGCCGGTGGGGGTGTAGACAGCAGGGCGGGGCCACAGCACAGGATGCTTTATGAGCTCTAGGATCAGAACACTCAACAGGCAGTTATGCAACAACAAACCGGGCTTCCGGCTGGGCAGGCATCCCACACACACACACACACACACACACACACACACACACACACACACACACACACACACACACACACACACACACACACATACACACACACACACACACACGCATACATATACACACATACCTATATGTGCACAGATATGAGTGCACGTACACACACAAATAAGTGCATACACACATACACACACACACACACACACACACACACACACACACAGTTGAGGAAGGAGCCAGGACAGAACAGTCTGCTCTCCAGAGGCGGGTGTGGAGACTGCCTGCTCTGATCTGATTTCTGGAGGAAGGAAAGGGCGAGAGAGAGAGTGAAAGAATGAAGGAGAGAGAGAGAGTAAAAGAGAGAGAAAGACAGACACATAGATGCACAGACTAACCTATGTGAAAATATTTTTACCAAAGAGACATGGAGAGAAGAGAGGGAGAAGCGAGAGAGACAGAGAGAGAAAGACTGTAGACAAGAGAAGAAGAAAAGAGAGAAGAAAGAGAGAGAGAGAAGATGCACTTCACTCTCAGGTCACTATGGACTTCTGCACGTCCTGATCTCTCCAGGGCTAAAGGAAGGAGCTGTTCCTAAACACACACACACACACACACACACACACACACACACACACACACACACACACACACACACACACACACACACACCCCTAGACCACATACATCACTGACACACACTCTATCTTCTTCCTTCTCCATTGTCTTTCACCCGATGCAGTAGACTTTGACCAGAACAGGAATACTGAGACATTTTGCTATTTCTTTGTTACTTTCATTCTCACAGCACAATTCTTCCTCTACCACAAGACTCAAACTGTCCCGCTTAGCTGCTAGATGATTTTGGCGGTGATAATCCGCTTTCACAGCACGTTACCGAACAATTGCCGTGTTGGTGGCACTGCTGCCTTGACCTGAACACCACACGGGGAGGCGGAGCTTCTGAAGGTGGTCATATAGTGGGTTCACCGAGTCTCAGCCAATCAAATACCAGAGTGCTCTTACTCACCATCTGTGTGCAGTGATTCCAGAACCCTTGGGGCGTTCTCCACAGGTGACTTACAGCGTGAGACCTCCTTTCTTTCTTTCTTTCTTTTTTTAAATCCTTTTTTTTCCCTCTCCAGACACGCTCCTACACATTCGTTATGTTCTGGTCCAGCCAGCCACGTTGGCGTTTCAGGACTTGCAAGGGTGCAAGTGGCAGTTAAGCTTGTGACACTCTGGCAAACGGAGCAGAGTTAAACCTGCAGGACAATAGCCAGGCAGCTGGGGTCAGCCGGGGCCCCCGATTGGCTCATGTTCAGTTGCCAGGGTTACTAAAGTATAGCAATCGATCAAGACTGGAGAAGAGGATCAGAGTTTCGCCCTTAAACTGCTCAGCAGTGTTGACACCGCCAGACAGCACAAATAGGATCATTGTGACTTTTACTAAGATGGTATTTCTTAGATTAAAAGATAATATTTCTCAGATTTTTGGTCTGTGTTCTAAGCTGTCGCATACATTTTTCACACATGCGGGCACGCATACGCAAAACTGTGTCCATGCAGCCTGTTAGCAATTACTGTGCTTTCCATCGCACTGTTTCCGGCCTTTGGTCTCTGTGTTTTAAATCAATAAAACACTCCACGTCTTCTTGCCTGGGTCACAGCACTGTGTCTGGCAGGGAACCAAGAGGCTGTTGGCATGCAGCTAAAAGTTGTTGTGGAACGTCTGCATGAATCTCAATGTAATCAGAATATTCAGAATTGTGATTCACAATTTCTGTTATAATTATACAAATATCATGTTTTTTTTGTGTTATATGTTGTTATCTGTTAATATAACACATTAGGTTGCACTATTATTTTATCATATATTTTATTTGCCAATAAAATTAGATTTTTTTTTTTATTCCTACAACATTCAGTGGGAGTCACAAGTGATTGGGACTGTATCAGGTTACAGCCATAACTGCAACCTCAAACTCTGTATATACTCTGTATATCATGTGGTGTGGCCTGCATAAAGATTTATAGGGCAATGAAGGTGGCTTTGTACACAGGAGTATAGGCCTGTAGTTGCTTGATATAATATTGTATCATCCTGCATTAAGTTTTAAAAAGACATGCACAGGTGGATCAGATAAAGAAGATAAAATGTAGATTAAGTTATTAATGTAAAATGTTTTTGAAAAGGTATGATTTGATTATTTTGATTCTTTCAATACACCTTATATTATCAGGGAAACAACCTGTGCAGAAAAGTGTCACGTTGTAATAACGCCAGATATTGCATCATACTGGTTGCTTATGTGCTGTAGCTTAACATGAAGAAACAAAAAACTTCAGCCACTATCTTTTTTGTAAATATGTAAAAGAGATTAAGAACATATAGTTATGCTCTTTGGACATGTGTCACCCCATTCCCTACTGTAGAGGTATTGTTAGTGTTAGTGTTATAGTTAGTGTTATAGTTAGTGTTGGATTGTTAGTGTTGGATTGTTAGTGTTGGATTGTTAGTGTTATTGTTGAATTGTTAGTGTTATTGTTAGTGTTATTGTTGGATTGTTAGTGTTATTGTTATTGTTGGATTGTTAGTGTTATTGTTATTGTTATTGTTGGATTGTTAGTGTTATTGTTATGCCCAATTCTTTTCTAGATCTCTACCAAGCTGGAATTCTGTGCCATATGGCTCCTTACTGATCTCCTGAACCATAATCTATCAAAGAGAGGGGGGCATACAGAGGGAGGGG
>JAOXYF010000021.1:951389-961756 GCA_028565775.1 Sternarchorhynchus goeldii
CCACCCCCCCCCCAAAAAAACCCCACGCCCCATGCCTGTCTGGGTTTACATCATCTTGTGATGTCATCAAGAGACCGCCAGAGGCATGCCGTCGTGACATCACTCTGGCACAGGCCAGAGCGGCGTCGCGAGGCAGCTGCGTTCGGGCCCTCGGCCTGTGCAGCCGAGGGGGCGGAGCCTCAGAGGCCACCGGGGTGGAGGGAGGGGTGTAGAGTCGCATACGCAATCCCGCTAATTCGAACAAGCTGACGCAGACCGAGCCGGCCTTGTTTTTGGCTCCTTTGGCCTGTTTGTAACAGGCTCTCTGGACAGATTCATGTGCACCGCTGCTCGGTATTGCAGGCTGTGATGAAACATGGCTGTGGAGATATTTGCAGAGGAATGTGAGAGCGAGGTCAGCGTCTTGGCAGCGACCCGCCGGGTTTGGGGTGGGGTGGTGTAGGAGGGGGAGACAGCGAGAGAAACTGAGCTGGAATTTCCCTACTTACACCTCTATCACAGTCCAGCACGGCGAACTCCACATTCCCAACACTGACAGCATGTAAAATCACACAAGGACAGTTCAGGATCGGACAACAAGGGGAAATAATATATGACAGAAGAAACTCTGGCAGATATTCTGTTGCTGAGGGTAAAAGGAACACGTGGAATGAGACTCTAACCCCTAACCTCTAACCCCAATTTTTTTTTCTTTTTTAACTTTTAGAAAAGAAAACAAAGATGAAAAAGTTAAAACTGTAGGAAGTATGACCAGAGAAATGCCACCTTTGTAGCTCTTGTTGGCTTTCTGGGTTTGATTTGCTTTGGTACTGGTTCAGTTCAGCATTGAGTCTGTTCTGGCTCTTTGGTTTGGTTCAGTTTAGTACTTATTCAGTACTGACTTTCAGAGGTTCAGTGCAGGTTCAGTTTTATTATTATTATTATTATTATTTTGTTCAGTTGTGGGATTTCTCTCTTTGTTTATCTTTGCTTAAGTAGATTTCCAGTTCTGCAGTTCTGTCTCTTACCTGTACAAACAAACAAACAAACAACGAAATTATATACAGTTAAAACCCAATTCAAAGCTCATCCTTAATCAACGACTCTATTAACTTACTGTGGGCAAAACAGGGCGGAGATTTTAAAGATGGGTCTGGGTCATAGCATCTACACCCTTTTAGAGTTTGTCATCGTCCATCTCGGCTTCCTGGTAGATTGAAATTATACATTAAAGGTCGAACAGAACCGCTGGAAACTTCAAAAATCGTGTTCGAACGTTGAGCGCAGGTAAACAACTTTCTGTCTTCTGTCGCTTTCCTCGGAACTGATGCTATGCCTTCTCAAAAAATATCATTATCATTCCTGAGAATAAGCCAAAGAAATTTCAATTTGAAATAAAAATTTGAGCGATGCTGTGCAACACCACGTCTTTGTGCTCAGGGCAGATATTTCCTAACAGTGGATTATCTTGTTGTATCCCCTACGGCCCTGTGCCTATAAACCAATCAGAAATGGGTCAGGCCCAGGAAGACCCAATCAGAAATCAGTCAGACCCAGAAAGACCCAATCAGAAATCAGTCAGGCCCAGAAAGACCCAATCAGAAATCAGTCGGGCCCAGAAACAACTCAAGTCCCAAGGCTCCTCTAAACACTAATAGGAACCATTTGTGTGATCCTTTGGCGTGCCTGTTTAAAAACTGGAACATTCTTCAAGAAAGAAAGACAAAATTCTGACTAAAGCAGGGAGCTCTCTGCATGTTTTGAACGCGATACACCATAATCCCAACAGCACGTCGGCGGATCGTAGGAAATGTGGGAGGGTTAAGTGGACTGGCTGAATTCTTAATGTCTGTGGCACTCGCTGAGATCGAAGACTGTAGGAAATTTGATTCATCCAACCCAACTTTTCTGGCATTGTTTCTCTAAAGAGACTAGTGCTATTCTGTGTGTGTGTGTTGGTGTGTATGTATGTGTGTGTGCATGCGTGTGTGTGTGTGTGTGCATGTGTGTTTGCATGTGCGTGCTTGCTTGGGTTTGCGTGCATGTGTTTGTGTGTGTATACGTGTGTGTGTTTGTGTGTGTATACGTGTGTATGTATGTGTGTGTGTTTGTGTGTGTATACGTGTGTGTGTTTGTGTGTGTATGTATGTGTGTGATTTGTGTGTCATGGCTGGAAATGGTGTTACTATGACACCTTAGATGTGTGCAGCGAGAGAGGGAGAGGAAAAGAGGAGAGAAAAAATGGGGGTGAGAGAATGAACGAGGGAGGGAGAGAAAGAGTCACAGAGAGGGAGAAAAACTAAACTTTTGATATTTAGGGAGCTTTAAATGTATCATCTCACCCCCAAATATCCCCATAGCAACCACCAATGCACACATTCAACATACAAAACACAGCCAAACATTCAGTTCCTCCCCAACAGCACAGCACATTACGTATGAGGGACTGTTGAGATGGCTCCAGCAGCCACTAGCCATCAACTTCACAGCTCAAACATGATTCCACAGCTCAAACAGAACTCCACAACTCAAACACTGGACAAACACAGAGCTATCTGCCAATGTGTTCATGTAAAACGATGTTCATTTGATGACATTTAGTCTGTAATGCCTGTTTGCAAAGCTTCCAAAATGGTGACACCAGTGTTACAAACCCCACTAATGTAACACCAGTGTTAACAACACCCCCGCAAACGGTGACACCAGTGTTACAACCCCCAGTAATGTAACACCAGTGTTAACAACACCCTCACAAACGGTGACACCAGTGTTACAACTCCCTCAAATGTAACACCAGTGTTAATAACACCCCTGAAAATGGTGACATCAGTGTTACAAACCCACAACTGTAACACAAGTGTTTACAACCACCCCAACAGGTACTAACCCTGAAGTGTTGAGCCCAAACGCTTCACTTCCCATATACCAGGAGGCATTAAAGATTTTTTCCATGATGGGAAATCCCAAGGAAGGCTCCTCCTCACCTGCGCTGGTCCTGCCACAGCGCCTCCCACCTTAATTTGTCAGGACGGCCCTCCGTATAATAACATACCTCCGCAAATTCTCTCCAAACCCAAACACCGTGAAGACATCAAAAAGATGAACACGATCAAAGGCTTCTTCCTGCTGTAATGAGATAAGTCCAAAGTTCATATTTGACAGTTTGGAAAGTTTTATCATGTCTGTGATCAGAAACAGATTGTCCGTAATTGATCATCTAGACACACAATATATCACACTGCGCCATGTGTGTAATGTATGCCATTCTAGAACCTTTAAAAGAATTTAATAGTTCACACACAAAAGAGTAACGGGTTGCCAGTTGCTTAAAACCTCCTCCTCCTTGTCTTTCTTATATGTCAGTAAGTCGGTGCCAGCTTTCTGAATCAGAAATTTGCAGTTGTAAACCCAGGCTGTCCTGTTATCATCAAGAGTGCTGTAGTAAGTACTGCCTCATAGCTCACAGAAGTTCTCTAAAGGCCTCAGCATGGCAGAGTCTGTTTTTAGCTTCTGAAGTCCACTTCGATCCTGGGGCAGGCATACACACGTTCTTCAGCTTTTTACAAACAGAGCAAACTCAGTAGCCCTCTCCAGTAGTTCACTCACATCAGAGAAGAGATTAAGATTTCTCTGAACTGGATTTTTTCAGAAGTGGATTTTTTAAAACTGGTTTGTTGTGAGTGAACCATCAAACGGAATTGTTTTGGACTCATTTAATTCCTTTTACACATACGTATGGTCTAATATAGGCCTAATATAATTGAACTGTAGGTTTCCAAACTAACAGACCTGTTCATGTTATGTTGATAAAAACATATGTAAGGACACATGGGATTACAAATCACATGGGATTTGGCCCATTTGTTTGTGAAGCAGTAAATTGCTCTAAAACTGGATGAACTTTGTAGGTCTACCCTTGGTGGTAACAAATCTGTTGATGGGTTATTGTCTGGAGAAGACGAATGGCTTTCTTTATAAAGGGAACTACTTTGAAGAAATAATGTGATTCCTCTGTTTGTACTGAAGCACTGGACGGCACTCTGGGGAAAAAACATGCCAAGCCATACTATTGCAGCTTCTATAAAGCTTTCTACAGTTGATGTATGTCTTTGCTTCAGTTATATTGTTTTTCTAACAGTAAAAGGAAATAATAATCTACATCTATCTGCTACAATAGTAACCCCACCCATTACCAGTACTCTACGGCAGTAGTAAACTGCCACCCTGTACCAGTGATCTGGGGCAGTAGTAAACCCCCCACCCTTTACCAGTGCTCTGGGGCAGTAGTAAATCCCCACCCTTTACTCTATGGCAGTAATAACCCCATCTTTCACCAGTATGCAGGTGCAGTAATAACACCTTTGTTCACCAGTGCTCTAGGGCTGTAGTAAATTTTCATCCTTGACCTAGACCCTGGTGAAGTAAACCTCAGCCTTCTGTTTCTCCACCTCAGTAGTACTGTGTTCAGGTACGACTAAAAACCTTCTTGGCTTCAAAGAGAAAAGCAGAAAGATATGGAAAGAGAGAAACAGATGAAGACAGAAAAAATGTGACGGTGGAGAAAAGTGTGTAAAATAACAAAAATAGAGAAAGTCAAAAACCTGAGCCAAAATTAGTGAACAGAGAAGCACTGAAGACGAGAGAGTGGGAGTGAGTGTGTATGTGTGTGTGGGTGGGTGGGGTGTGTGTGTGTGTGTGTGTGTGTGTGTGTGTGTGTGTGTGTGAGAGAGAGCGTGTAACCTCAGAGGCCTCTGGCATAGGTCCAGGTCTTCGTGTTACGTCATGATGCTGCTCTGTGTGTCAGGTCCAGCAGAGCGGAGCGCACATTCTGGCTGTTAAACGCTGCTAGCAGTCTTCCTGCCGGAAACACACACCCGAAACACACCACTGCAGCCAGGAAAAAGCGTCCCACTGCACGAGAGTCGTGGACATAACCCTCCCAGGTGTCCAACTGATTCGAAGGTGAAAACATAGACATGGAGTGCAGTACTTTTTTTTTTTTTTGCGAGACACGTCATGTCATGTGCATGCTCTGCGATTTAACATTTTTATGTGTTAAGGGACTCCTCTGTTTTCTCTCAGCTCTGTCAGGCAAAGTTACAGCATAATCAAGTGTTTCCCCTTCCAGGTTCACCAGATGTCGGAGTGACAGACAGAAGTTTCAGAGTGACAGACAGAAGTTTCAGAGTGACAGACAGAGAGCTCTACATATCACTGATGGACCAGCACCTTCTGCTGCCTAAAAGGACTTGAATCATTATTTATTTACAGATGCTACTGTAATATAAGTGATTATTGGGAAAACAGCATTTGTAGAGGTCATAGAAATCAGTCCTGCTGATGTTGGCTCTCTAAGGTCTGTGAATTATTATTAAAGGGGTTTGTACTTAGCTACAAGAGAGTATGGTGAGAGCATGGAGACTGATATCTGTAGTATTAACAAATTCTTCTGTACTAGAAATTTTAGTGGGAACAGAAGAAGACATCCAGGCTCATGATGAAATTCACGTGAAAACATGAAAAGTTTGAGAAAAATTGGTAGGAAAATAGTAATAATAGGGAGCTTTTTTCACAAAGAGGAAGGTTTCACATTAAGAGTTAAGTCCTGTGGGTCTTTTTGTGTTAAGTGCTACGATGTGCTGCACATGTGATCAATAGGCTGTGAATTTGGGCCAAACCATGCTATTAAGATAGTTATGAACTCTGTAATTAACAGTGTTATTAGCACTGGCACTGGTGAGGAGTCCTCTGCTTTCTACACACGCTCAAAATATGGAGCCATGATGCATGTTGAGGTTCCATGCTTCTGCAGTGTCTGGCGTAGAGAAGGCATGCTAACTAGCGTCAGTGCACTCGCGGTTAATCTAGAGCTACTGAGCATGCTAACTCAGCTAGCATCAACACAGTCAATCTAGACCTACTGAGCACGCTAACTCAGCTAGCATCATCACACTCGCAGTTAATCTAGATCTACTGAGCACAGTAACTCAACTAGCATCAACAAATCTGACAGTTAATCTAGACCTACTGAGCACGCTAACTCAGCTAGCATCAACACACTCGCAGTTAATCTAGATCTACTGAGCACAGTAACTCAACTAGCATCAACAAATCTGACAGTTAATCTAGACCTACTGAGCACGCTAACTCAGCTAGCATCAACACACTGACAGTTAATTTAGTCATGCTGGGCTGAAACAACTTTGGTAGGTGCGATGATGCATCATAGGTCAAAGTGTAAAATTGGTCATTTATCGTTTAATATTTGTCTTTTTCTTAGTCGCACTATTAGACACTACTTTTTAACAGGGATGTCCCAACCAATTTTCAGTTATAACCTGTTAATTTGCTGTTATAACCTGTTAAATCATACATTTAGAATGAAGTGTTTGTGTTAAGATTAAGGTTGAAACCAAGATAAAGACTGGATTTAAGATTTCTTAAGACTACAGTTTAACCTAAGATTAAGACAAGGGTTAAGACTAAAGTTAAGTCCAGGTTAAGACTAGGTTTAAGAATACGATTAATGCTAGGATTAAAACTAAGGTTAAGACTACAGTTAAGACTAACCTAAACTCTAAAACTAAGGTAGGCTTTAATGGTCAACCAAAACTCAAGCATAGGTCTATTAGAAGGTTGCATCAGGGTCTTAACCCAGCACTATACTCCAAAAGAAATTTTCCATTATTGCAGTGTGTGCAGCCAAACTAGCAGATTTTTGCATGACTACATCACAGACACCATCGTCTGCAGCTAGTCAACAATGTCACATGATTGGCTGCCTGTCCACTCGTTCTGTGTACTGGATTTCACTGTTGGTTTTCTGTATTTTGTTGTCTCCTCCTACCATGACTCGTTAGCGACCCCTATCTGAGCCTAACAGTAGTGGGCAAATGGACACTGTGAGAACATGCTGGCATTTTTTGCAGTGCCATATGTGAATAATTCATGTGAAATGTGAAGTGTGTTGGAACTTTTAGTGTGAACTTAACAAGCTTCCACAGGAGAACCAGTCACATGACAAACCACTACTGACTATTGACCTCATTCAGTTTATGTAGATTTGTTGTAAGTCTGTCAGTTGTTTATACAAACTGTCAGAACTCTCCAGTAGAGCTGCGTAACACTCTGCTGTCACTCCTATCTACAGTAAACTATATATTCCTAAAGTCCATCAATGGTCATGTGACACGTACCATCCAATGAGCAGATTTATTTGTGTAGCACTTTTTACAACTCATGTTGTTACAAAGCTGCTTTACAAAAATCATATGTACAAGTCTATGAACCAAGGTAATGGTGTGAGAAAAAAACTCTGAGAGCAAGAGGAAGAACCAATTCTCCTCTGGTCGAAACCGCAGAAAGTCGAAAGTCGGTTTTTGCTGTTGACGAACTGATAGCTTTAGTTCTTAAGAAAACATACATATTTAGCAGAGATATTCAGACAATTCAGTACAAACCAATAAATAGTTCTTGTCAAAGGACACCAAACACAGCAGCGGTGATGGAGATGGCGATGGGCTGTTTAGTAATGTCTCCATGACACCCAGCCGCAGGCTTTAATCTCACCAGTAGGTTCCATGGTGATCAGACTGATCTGAAGGGTGCAGGAACTCCCCTTCAGAGTCTTTTCAGATCACCACCTGAAAAGAAGGTCAGTTGTATAACTCGGTAGAGGACAAAGAAACAAGGAAAGAGTTAGCAACATGCTAGACAGTTGCATATGATTAATAGAGTGCAGCAGAAGCCCTAGCAGAACATTCTAGAATGGCCGAGCTAAAAACAAGAGACAGAAAGGGAGCGCAAATGCTATGTCTGCTCGAAGCATCAGCAAATCTGTGTGAATGTGTGTGAGCAGAGGGACAGCACTGACGTTCCAGTTTGTCTTAATTCTCTTTCGTCACGACCCCCTGGATCTGCACCACCTGACATGGAAACTAATTTCCAAAACACTTTGCGAAATAAATCCTGTTTCAACTTAGACTTCAAAACAGACACTGCGCATGAAAATGCTCATCTCCCTGTGGTCACTATCATAATTCCAGGTAATGGAAAACCAGCAACTTGTGATCTAAGTTGGCATGCTGGGTTGTAGGGGAAATTTGTGTAAAGTGAAAAGTTCACGTGAACATAGGTTATGCTTATATATGTAGTTCAGTTCCCTTGGTCTGGACCAAAGAAGAAAACGATGCACTCCTGGTTCACTTTTACTGGATAGCATTTACTATCAAGCCACAAGATAGAAACAAAAGTCATATGGATACATTCACATCCTGACCAAACTACTTTTATGACATATTTTGTGACAACTGCAATAATTCTAACCGAACCAGACTGACGCTGTCTGCTGGGCTAAATCACGTGGGGGGGGGGGTATGTGGAGTGACAATTTTACCAGCTGAGAACTCAGGAAGAAGCCAAACGCTTTACAGACACAAAATAACACAAAGAATTTCTCCTTTGCAGAAAGTACTTTGGAGCATGTCCTTTTTGAAACATAGTATTTTGTGTGTCAGAATTTGAAAGGCAGTGTTGATAATATTGCGCTAGTATGCACTAGCTAGTATTGCACTTTAGAGTTCTTGTATGGATTCTAGAAGCTGCATTCTGGATAAACTAGAGTTTGTTTACACTCTAGCTAGAGTATCCAGTTAGCGGAGCATTACAGTAGCCAAACCTCGAGGTAAAGAAAGCATGAACTGTTTTTTAGCATCATGTAAGAATAGTGCATTTCTTAGTTTTGCAATATTTCAAAATTGAAGGAAGGCTACTTTAGTTTTACCAGCTGAAAATTCGGGAAAAAACAAAGTTGCTTTGCAGAGGCAAAACATACTTCTGAGTATATAAACCTTTTTGTGCATTTCCAGTACCTATACATGCATTAGAAAATCAGGGTCTGGATCAATTGTGATGTTTCCACTGTTGTTCCCAGCACAACAGAAAGGCTACTAACATTCAGCATTAGTTCAGACAGTTTATTTCTATCAGTTTTAGGACCAAAGAAAAGGGCTTTTTGTTTGGGATTAGTTGGAGGGAGGTTATCTGACATCCATGCTTTTATGTCTTTTACGCAGTCCTCAATCCTATTAAATTAAAGTTTATCTTTTGGATTAGTAGATATCTATAATCGTGTATTCTCATCATACGGAATCATCAGTAGCGGAATTGAATGCCATGTTTCTGAATAACTCTAAATAACCTGTCTAGTATAAAACATAGAAGTCCAAGCACAGAGCCTTGAGGGACACCATATTTTACTTTTGCCTGGATGAACACCATTTACATTTACAAATTGGTAGCTTGCAGTCAAGTAGAATCTCCATAGGTAGGATTTAGTAAAATAGGGTATTATTCCAAAAGCTGCATTCAGATCAGTTAGAGCCAAGTACAAATTTAGCTGTTGTGACACATCTTTCTCCAAAACCTTGGATATAAATGGCAGATTTGAAAGAAATTTAAAAGCTCACATGACTTGATATTAGGTTTCTTGATAAAGCTTAAATTCTGTTACCTTAAGAGTTCCCAGGGACCATGATTATCTCACTGTCAGCATGTACCACGTGTTCAAACAGCATCTAAAAAATGCATCCAAATCACATTTACTGAGCTCCCAGCTTCCAGGAGCCTCTCTGGGTTTCTTTTTCTGATTCCAGAAAAGGTGTCATGTGCTGGTATCTAACCAGGTCTGGGGACATTGTGGCTCAGGGGTAGTGTTTAATCCACTCTTGCTATTTTCTTCCTGGCTGAGCCCTGACCTTGTGGTTTGACTCCATTCGAACCATGTGTGAGAGGCGGTAAAGGGGGAATAAAATAGGCATACTTCTCATAGCTCTATGGTTTTCTGACTGCGGAAAGGCAGAGGAGTGGATAACTGATCCAACTTTGCGTGCACTGAGGCTGATTGGATGTAGTGCATGAGAGAGCAGTGCGACCGTTAGGATGAAAAAATTAAAAATAAAAACAGCCCGAAAGAAACTCATGCACTCCCAGGCCGCTCAGTCACATCGTACCATCCAAGTAATACAAAACTGCTCCGAAAACTGCTACAATCAGTTTAAGGTAATAACCGCGTTTATAAACTAATCAGCGTCTGTGAGTTGTAGACGTTCTAAGATGTTCTATTAATGTAGCACTTCCCTCATTAAATTTTGATTGGCCAGATTTCGAGATGCCAGCGTTACAAATAGTTAAAAGCTCGTTTAAATGAAATCCCAAACAAGAGCCCTTATTAAAACATTTCGTGCTGCAGCCATAACGCACAGTTCCTGTCAGTTGATCGGACTCCTCTTAAGGGTTCACTCACTGACGTCAGAGCTTTCATGAAGAATGCTGGCAACGTTCAAATCTGGCTACAATTAAAAATCACTCTCTCCCTCCCTCCCTCTCCC
>JAOXYF010000021.1:980154-998714 GCA_028565775.1 Sternarchorhynchus goeldii
GATGAGATGAGAAAGAGAAACAGAAAAAGAGACTGATGAGATGAGAAAGAGAAACAGAAAAAGAGACTGATGAGATGAGAAAGAGAAACAGAAAAAGAGACTGATGAGATGTCATATTAGTGGCCTTCCCTTCAGAGAGCATCATGACAATCAAACACACAGACTCGCGCTCATACGCTCTCCCTCTCTTTCTCTCTCTCTCTCTCTCACACACACACACACACACTGTTATCTGGTCCTGCAACTATCTTGGATCACTGCCTCTGTAGTCTGCCAGTGATTCTAAATGATAAAATCGTACCTCTATTCAGAATTTAACTCCACAATACAACATGCTTTAGAACTGGAATGTGTCCTGTCTTCAGCAGAATTCCAGAATGTGTCCTGTCTTTAGCAGAATTCCAGAATTTGTCCTGTATTTGTCTGTGTATTCGGAAATGCCCAGTGTTTATTAGAATTCTGCAATGCATCTTTTATCTTGATGCCATTTTGAGCCAGACTGTAATTGTGGCACCAGACAGAGCAAGAATCTCCTTCCTGTATTCAGACTCGTCGTCGTCCCTTTCGAATCCATTCACCATGGCATCATCCACCAAACTTTATGATTCGGGTGTTATTAGATTTGCCCACGCATTCATGGGTAAACAGACTGAATGCCAGAGAGGATAAGACTAGCATCACAGGCAATATACCTGAAACTCTGCTACCAATCCTGGGGCCCATTGGTGAAAAAAATCCAGCATCCAGTTGCCAGGGGAGACAATATTATGGGATCTGAAGATTCCATATAATATCTATCAATTTATGTTGATGTTTGCCTCTCTTTGAGCAGAATTACGTCCTAGAAAATCATTAATACAATCAGGCTTTCTTCCTCTCTCTCTCTCTCTCTCTCTCTCTCTCTCTCTCTCTCTCTCTCTTTCACACACACACTCACACACTACTCCTTCAGTCTCCAGATTCCTCACCCTGCTGTTTTTATAGCTTCAGAGAACTGTGTTAACAAGCAGTTTAAATTTACACATATACGCACACATGAAAACGCTTGGACAGTGGAAGAAGGTCTGGCACTTCACACATGGACATAGACGTGATGTCCTTGTGAGGGGAAATCACAAATTGGACTGGCCCTGTCTGATCTAGCCAGTGTGTACAGGACAGAAATCACAAATTGGACTGGCCCTGTCTGATCCAGCCAGTGTGTACAGGACAGAAATCACAAATTGGACTGGCCCTGTCTGATCCAGCCAGTGTGTACAGGACAGAAATTCGTTCATCAGCCAATCTCAATGTTGTTATTGTACTGATATGTAGCTGAGCTGGATGATATCAGAACATGAACTCAGGACATCAGTTCCTGCGGCATCAGGACATCAACTCCCGCAGGGTCAGGATGTCAGAAGAAAGAGGTGATCCTAACCCCGTACCAAACACACAACACCCATCACCAACTCACAACACAGCACAAATACACAACACAACACCAACACACAACACACCAATGTAGAGCAAAAAACAAAAACAAAACTATTGCTCATTGCTAGTTCTGAGTCACTTGTTGACGTCAGTTCAGTAAAAAGAAAAGTAGCAAAGCAATGGACGACATCTTAGCTACACTGTCACCATTTTAACATGTTTGCATGTATCTCACACATGGGAACAAGCATAACTTATCAACCCCATCATGCACAAAAGAATAACATATTTAAGAATTCCAAATATAAAAATGTCATTTACACTAAAAATTATTCATAACGTAGTTCAATGGTATCTTGGACTCTAACCTGTTGTACTGGCTAGGATGAAGTCACTGTGGACAGGAGTATCCTGTAAATGCAGTAAACGTCAATTTAAGTGTACTGTGATAGATGCATTGGGCTAACAGCTATACACTGAGAAACAGTGAGAGAAATAGAGAGGAAGAGGTGCAGTGAGGGCGGAGTTAGAGGTGAAGGATGAAGAGAGGGCGGAGTTAGAGGTGAAGGATGAAGAGAGTGCGGAGTTAGAGGTGAAGGATGAAGAGAGGGCGGAGTTAGAGGTGGAGGAGAAAGAGAAGGTGGTTAGATTCTTTGCTTAGATTGTTCTTGTTTTTGTCTTTTCTGGAGTTTTATTCTTTCAGTGGTGTTGTGTGGTATATGTCCTCCCTCTGAACAGGCCAACCTCTCTGAATAATTAAATATGTATAAGTTCTGCTAAAGAACAGACGAATGCTAAATGTGTAATATAATTAAAATAATATAAATATTCACTAAATAATTCATTCTATTATAATAAAAAAATTAATGTAATCAAAACTTATTCACATGTTTTAATGCATTATAATGACATGCATTTGCGTCCAGGTGGGCAAAATAATTTAAAATGAATCACAATCGAAAGCTTGACAAATTCTTATTCGGCCAGTGATCGATACATTAACTAGGCTGGCGTTGTTCTTATGACTCTTATTTTAGTCGTGAGTTGGACGTTCACGCAGATGGTGTGGAATTGTAAGCGTGTCTTGGGTGGGTGTGAGTTGTGAGTTAAGAGCGGAGTCCTGCGGGGGACAAACGGGGGAGGGGGGGCGGCATCATTCTTTGTGCGTGCGTGCGTGCGTGCGTGCGTGCGTGTATGTTCGCGGGATAAAAAGAAAAAGAGAGCGAGAGAGATCGCGTTTCAGTCAGCGACAGCATCAGGACCATTCAATACACGCGCGCACGGTGTCCTTCAGTATCCAAAGGCAGAAACCGATTATAAAGCTGGTCAGCGCAACAAATTAATATTTCACAAACAGCCTCGGATTTTCATAAAGGGATTTATTTGTCTAGTTAAAGAAAATTCAAGAAAATTCAAGAAAAGCATCGTGAGAAATAGGTAGGTCCACAATCCACAGGTCTGAGTGTGAAAAATTATTAGTTGCAACATTTCTCTTTGAAATTGTTTGAACTGTTTAAATTCCTACAAGTTGCATTTATTTTGAATTTCTTTAAATTATAAATCCGCCAAAAATATCACAAAACTTGGCTATTTTAAGAGATAGTTACTACTCAGATACACATTTCACACGAGAGAGGGGCAATTAAGTCGTAATCGACGCAAATGCAGTGCAAACAGGTGTTTATAATTCACTGACACGACAATTTTACGACTCCCAGTTTTGACTCCCAGTACTAACATTACGCCGTATAGGCTGCACTGTAAATAAAACGTGAAAAGTGAGCAGCCGCGCGCAGACTGCGCCCTGCACATCGCTCGAGAACTTCAGTTGCGCGTGATGTGACTACTCCACAGCAACCGCGAAGCCGTTTGTGCCCATCATGGACGTATTGATGAAAGGACTGTCAAAAGCCAAGGATGGAGTAGCTATGGCAGCGGAGAAAACCAAGCAAGGCGTGACGGGCGCCGCAGGCATGACAAAAGATGGGGTCCTTTACGTTGGTAAGACCTTTGAGAGCCACTCCGACCGTACGATGGTCGCACGATAAGTTCCGGTACTGTGGTCGTGCCTGTCAAACACTCAAATAAAGGCATCGGACGTCTAGTTACTGTTTGATTATGTCCTTCTCATTCTATCCGTAAAATGTACGAATGTAATTATTTATTTAATCTTATCGTACATGAAAAACTGTTAAGAAGTTATTCCTTTAACCCACAGGAACGAAAACCAGGGATGGAGTCACTACAGGTAAAACCTCTAATATACTAAAGCTTTCGTCCTATTTAAAGAATAATGAATTAGTTTCAGTTAAGTTCTGTTTGTACAGCTGAATTTGTTAATATATAAAAAAATAAACAAATGACATAATTGACATATTTTAACTCTGCCGGTGTTTAATTGTAAAGTCCAGGATGTATAGGCCACTAGACATCTGCAGACTGCATTTTAATGAACAAAAGCTCATTTGACATTATACTGCACTGGTAATTCTACATCCTCGAGCATGTGTACCAGAGAACCTGGTCTTTCATTGAACACCATCGTTTATCATGACTCTGCGAGGTCAGACGTTTAGCCAATATTCTCTAAACATCTGCTGGATACACGAGGCTGGAGATCATTGCAAGGAAAGTAGATCTGGGGAATTAGGGTGGAAGAATTAAGAAGGAACGAGACTGGATGAATTAGGTTGGAGAAAGAGATAAAAAAGGGGGATGAACCAAACATGTTTTGCCAAAAGGAGGTTGTGGAGGAACGTTTAAGAGAGCGGTAACATATGACTGTCACAGTGATCAGGTATAGACAGGTGTAATGAAGATACTCAGAAAAGCAGGTGTTTCAAAAAGTCTCTGAATGCTCACGAAGACAGAATTTCATATGGATATATTCAAGCTGAAGCATCTATCTAAGAAGACAGTCTGTAGCATGAAAATGAAAGTGTATATACACCAACAAATTGTTAGAAGACTGAGTCTTTGTGGAACAGTGTTGGAGAACTGGGTGTTTGTCTAACAGCGTTGGAAACTGAGTGTTTATATAAAGGTGGGTTGGAGAACTGAGTGTAAACATTTACTAATTATTGAGTCTTTGCATAACATTGTGTTAGAGAACTGAGTCTTTGTAAACATTTACTAATTATTGAGTCTTTGTATAACAATGGGTTGGAGAACTGAGTCTTTGTAAACATTTACTATTTACAGAGTGTTTGCATAACAGTGTGATAGAGAACTGAGTCTTCATAAACATTTATCAATATTTACTGAGTCTTTGTGTACTGATTCCCCTTCATCTCTCAAGCCTTTTCACAACATACAGTTTCATAGCTAAATGAATGTCTGAGAGACACAATACACAAGCTGTTCGAGCTGCTGTAACCTTGGATCCTCTCACAATGAATGCAGTACTGTATTCACGCTACTCATCTCCAGGGCTACACAGTGGACTTAAAACCTTGGATATGCAATATTTACTCAAAAGTGATATTGTTTACACATTAATAAATTAATGTTACAGGTGATGCAGATGATGTCTAAATAGTAAGAAAGATCTGCTTCGAGGCTGCACTGCGAAGAAAGAAAAAAAACATTTTAAAAGTTTTTAGTTCGACAAGTCTTCTCTACAGGTGTTATTCTTTATATATGATATTCTACAGGTGTTATGTTATAGAGATGATACATCCTACAGGTGTTATGCTCTATAGATGATACATTCAGCAGGTGTTATGCTCTATATACGATCGGCTCTACAGGTGTTATGCTCTATATATGATCAATTCTACAGGTGTTATGCTCTATAGATTGTACATTCTAAAGGCGTGCTCTACAAGTGTGCAGGATGCCCATGTGCAATGTCTGTCCATGTCACTGAGGAGCCTCCAGTGTGCAGTGTTAATCTTCTCATGTCACTGTGGAGTCTCCAGTGTGCAGTGTTAATCTCCTCATGTCACTGAGGAGCCTCCAGTGTGCAGTGGTAATCTCCTCATGTCACTGTGGAGCCTCCGGTGTGTAGTGTTAATCTCCTCATGTCACTGTGGAGCCTCCAGTGTGTAGTGTTAATTTCCTCATGTCACTGTGGAAGCTGGAGGCTGTGGCCAATCTACTTAGACGATGGAGAGTTTTCAGGATATTGGGCGTTCTGGGTGAAAGCCTGCATGTGGAGGACTCTTGGGATCAACCAGTTGTCCTACTGGCCTACTGAACCATGACACAGTCCAGAGTTAAATGCCTATGTCTCATGTGAACACTTCAGGTGGGTTGGCTGGGGACATTTGGTAAGAGACATTTGGCTGGGGATGATTGGCTGGGGATGCCTGGCTGGGACTATTGGCTTAGAAATATTGGCTGGGGATGATTGGCTAGATACATTTGGCTTAGGATGATTGGCTGGGAATTATTGGGTGGGGATGATTGGCTGGATACATTTGGTTTAGGATGATTGGCTGGGAACTATTGGGTGGGGATGATTGGCTGGGAATTATTGGGTGGGGATGATTGGCTGGATACATTTGGCTGAGAATGCCTGGCTGGGGACTATTAGCTGTGTTAGCTGAGAAAGATTGTCTTGGGATGAGTGGGGGGGGGGGGGTCCTAACATCCTAACAGCTGCACTGAAACGGGACATCTAAACTCCTGTATGATTGAAATATCTTAGGACCTAACAGTGATGCCAGGGTTAGGATTTCAAAGATATAGATATACAATGTTTGTACCATGAGTAGGCAGCAATAAACACATAAGATTCCATTTTTGTACAGTTCTAAGAGAGCCAGTGTCTTCTCTGATGTAATCACTAGCAACTGTTGATGTAATAAAATAAATATTTTTGGTCAGTCTGGGAATGAAACTCTTGGGAGAGCATGATCCAATGGTTCTAGAACGTTCTTGTGGTTAGCGTAAGTGGAGTACGTAGGTGTTTGCACGCCTGAGCAATAACTCTCCAAAACTGCAGCTATGACGTAACAGCTCTGCCAAACTCGGCCACGATTATGATTTAGTAACTTTGCACGGTGCTAATGTGTTTGTCATACAGCGCCTTTCACCACATGCTGAAATACAATGTTTATCTGTGAGATTAGCGCTGAAATTTCTGTTTAAACACAGTTTAAACAGAAATGACTTAGGGATTATTTTTTTGACAGATGCTTTATATTTTATAAAAATATATATACTTTTTTCGGTTAGTGTGTTTGCTGTTTATTTTGGCTATACTTGTGTGAGAGGCTAAACTACACACACAGAGGATTTGATTTGAATCTTGTCTATAAAAGGGATTTAGTGTAGAACTATTCAAACTGCATGTACATGCATATTTACAGGGGCAAGTCTGCTGAAGATGCAGTCCTGCCATGTCGTATGTGTTAACCTGTTCAACCACGTGGATTTCACTGTTGACAACCTGAGCTTGCCAACTCATTATTAGCAGCTAATTTCTGTGCCACTTCGTCCTTCCCAGTTGCCGAGAAAACTGTCTCGGGCGTATCCCAGGTGAGCGGCGCCATGGTAACCGGCGTCACAACAGTGGCTCAAAAGACCGTGGAGGGGGCGGGTAACATCGCCGCAGCAACAGGCCTCGTGAAGAAGGACACGGCCAAACCGGTGAGAGAAACACTGGAAGCGCAGGTAGAGGGCGGGGCTGGGGTGGTCGCTGGGGGTCGCATGCAGTCATGTGACCCTCTCTGGCATTATCACACTCAGCTGCCACATCACTGCATGAAACCGCGATTCACTTTCTCGTTCTGCCACATGAGATATTTCAGTGAGATATTTCTCTGAATAATACTGCTGCTTTTCTGTTCCCACACGACTCAACTTCTTCCATGATACCACAACTTAACTGACCTTCAGAGTATGTTGTAATTATCCACACATTCCCTTGTGATAATTAGAGTGAGGAGAGCAACTCTGACCCCTGCCCCTTGTTCCAAAGCTCCACCTACCCCTTTATTCTAAAGCCTATCTGCTATTCTAGCACATTCATCTCTGTGGTCCTGAAGGCATTGCACTGTACGGTCCTAACTGCTGTGTAGAGATACTATGTTGCTGATCCTGTACTGTGAGCTTTATGTAAACTGTCGTCTGAGCTACGGATGCCGTGGAAACATGGAGCTGATTTCTCCAGGATGCTGAATTGGGTTCTGCGGTAAAAACAGCGCGTCTAGTGTGAAGAGAGTTCTTTTTGACCTCAGCCATGGTGTAAGCTGCAAAAGCCACAGAGTTTGTGTAAATGAACCCACAGAGTGTGTGTAAATGAACCCACAGAGTGTGTGTAAATGAGCCCACAGAGTGTGTAAATATCGAGCACAGTCATGAACACTGTCTCTGGAAGCGAATGTCAGTTCATCTCTACGTCTAATGAAGATGTCCTCCTCGTCCAAGGATTGCACTCCTTGAACACTCACACACACACACACACACACACACTCTCACACCTACTGTACACTTATCAGGCCTACATGACGCTGCCGTGTGGATGTGAGGATCAAACACGGACCGTGAATCATCCACTCCCTGAGACGGCTCTTGTGCGGGCCAGGGTTGCCATGGCGATGTTAATCGTCAAACGAAAGCTCCATGGGTGGTGGTTTGTTACAGGCTTCACAGGCGAGAAACAGGAGGAGAGGAGATGAGGAGTGGAGAGGAGAAGAGAGGAGAGGAGAGGAGAGAGGAACAGATGAGGAGTGGAGAGGAGAAGAGAGGAGAGGAGGGGAGAGAGGAACAGATGAGGAGTGGAGAGGAGAAGAGAGGAGAGGAGGGGAGAGAGGAACAGATGAGGAGTGGAGAGGAGAGGAGAGGAGAGGAGGGGAGAGGAACAGATGAGGAGTGGAGAGGAGAAGAGAGGAGAGGAGGGGAGAGGAACAGATGCGGAGTGGAGAGGAGAGGAGTTGAAAGTGGAGGAGAAGAGAAAGAGGTGGAGGAGGTGTAGGAGGAAGGGGAGGGGGAGTGGCCCTCTGTTAGTCTAACTGTGGAATGATTCACTCTGTCCATCACCAGGCCTGATAAAACACGATGACTCTCACATAATCTGTTTACCTGTCACTGTCCTCCTTAGTGGAGCTGATTAATGAGAAGGTGAAGGACTTATAATGGAGAAGGGAGGAGGGCATCGTGTGTGATTATCAAAACCTTCATCACTGGAGATAAACGGAGCCCTCAGTAACATGGCTGCTGCTGTAGGGAGGCCAGCGTGGAGCAGGAGCAAATGGATTAGTTTCCCTTATGAGACAGAGTAAAAAACCCAACACAAACAGCTTTTCATTAAACACACACACGCACACACTTTCATTAAAAACACACATACACAAACACCTATTTATTACAAAATTAAATAGAAAAAAACAGCTAAGATGGGGTTTCGATCAATGACACACACACACACACACACACACACACACACACACATATCCCGTTCCTCATCTATCCACTCCATTAATTAGGGCGAGTGACGAATGGAGCCGTCAGATAACAGGCACTCGGGAGGGACGGCTAAATGAGTTTGGGCTCTGGTAAGACTGAAGCTGAAGCTCCGCCCATGTCTGCAGCTCCGCCCACTAACGCTTTGTTATCCCGGAAAGGCTGTCCTCAAGTGTAGTGGCGCCACCTGGTTGACATCTGAAGCTCCCGGCGAGAAGGCCTGTTTACGGCCGGCTTCAACAGGGAAGCGGGACAAGCTTCACACCCTGACAGCAGGCAGGGTGTTAAGCTGGGTGTGAAAGTAGACCAGCGGCCGCTGGGACTCGGGCCAGGAGGGGGCGGTGTGGAGCGTGGCAGAGTGATGCATTGTGGGAGTGGGACGCGTCTCTGGCTGGATGAAGCCAGCAGATGGAGAAAGAGTGGGTGGAGCTAAACACAGAAATCAGACTTGAGCAGATACATACATACATACATAGATGTAAACACACATACACATAGTGGCATGTCAGTGTTGGTTCACAGAGGTTCTGAGGTCTGCATGTAGACCGAGTTCTTTTCTCATATTGCTCAAAAGCCTCTATCATGTCACACACACACACAATCAGGAGATTAATGTCTCTCCGTTACCTTTCTCTCTCAGGTTAGAACTGTTCTTTCAACTGCTCAGCTGCTGACTGTTCACACACAGTTTATTCTAGATATTAATTCCATATTATGTGTTTGTTTTTGTTCATCTGTGATTGATATCCTGTACACAATATTTGTGTAGACAAGTCAACGTAATATTACTGGACTTTTAACAAGGAAAGTGTCCTAATGTAGAGAATGATGACTGAACTCCCAGTAATACTAAAAGGACTTTCATTTCTTCACATAAAGAAACAGGCTTTTGTGTTATGAAAAGATCTTTTAATCTAGTGCGTATAAACGTAGCACTGACTGGGGCATTTGTGTGTGTGTGTGTGTGTGTGTGTAGGATGATGAGGTGAAGAATCTGCCTGTGGAGAATACTGATCTGCAGGACGCAGACTACAGCTGTTCTCCGGTAAACAGCACACACACACACACACACACACTTCTTCAGTCACACATTCACACACACGCAAAATGGCACACAATACACCACAGGAAATCATCCTCACATCCTCGCTGGAGGGGCAGTTACAGAGATTACAGTGGAGTAGGAGAATCACCGTTTACACTCTTCTCACTGTGGTGGGTCAGTTAGAGTTTACAGCAGGCTCACCACTGACACTCATTTCAGTTTTCCCACAGTAGTTTGGATAGTTACAGAGTTTACAGCAGAGTAGGAGAATCACCAAGCCACCTCTGTCTATACACAAAACGGTGTGGACAGGTATGACCACTGAGAGCGAAAGTATGGGAACCCACATATTGTTTATTTTCTTCAGCTGCCTGTAGAGTTGCAGACTGATCTGCAAGCCTCTGACAACGATGAATCACTCTGCAGTTCTCTTTATATTTCACAAATTCATGGTGATTCTGACTATCGCGTCATTACTCTGTGGTGTTTTCAGGACTCGGAGTAGAACCTGCGACCGTTAAAGCATCTGTACGATACACATACCTGCTGAAACGTTCCCATGCCTTGATGTTGTCGTCTGTGGAGTTCTCATGCCAGGAGAGAGAAATAAACAAATGTGTGTTTGTGCGTACAAATATAATGTACAAATATACTAAATGAATGTTTAAAAGATATACCAGTATCTATGGTCTCTATAACAAAGCTATTTATAATTTAAGGCTTAAATAAACTATTTTTGCGCATTATCTGTGACTTACTAAACCAGTGGAAATCAATACTGAAGGTGTCTTTCTGTGAATTCAGTACTGAAGATGTATTCTACAAATTCAGTACCGAAGATGTCTTTCTGTGAGTTTCTATTTTCTATGTTTTTACTGTGCACATGAAATAAAATCAACTTTGAAACAACTGCATGGAAGCCATCCTTTTGTTTTGCAGGCCCCAGCCATATCAATGAATTTTATATTCTCCAATGAATCATTAAGGAGCTGTATTATTTTGCATATGTAAACATGTTGTCATGCACACATCTACACAATTACAGGTGAGAAGAATGACTGGTCCTAAGACATGAATTAATCACCCAATCCCCCGCAGGCTTGGTTAGAGCTTCCACCACTGCTACGAGCTCATGGGAAAAGTGATGTGGGTGGGGCACGGTGGTCGTCATGACAGCAGTGACAGCGGTCAATTAGCATATGCCTGAGAGTTCAGAACATACGACATCAGCAAAGCAAGGGTGGGGGTTTCAGAAAATGACTGGAGCCACCTTCAAATCCAGCTAGTGTTCAGCTTTCACCAGGACATGACAGATGACTGTTAATAACAGCAGCTCAGAATGAGGTATTAGAGATACTGTATGTAAGTGTTAAAAAATAAAACAAACTAGTCCTTTGACCACTGGCTCATGGTCTGACTTTTTGTTAACCATAGTCCATCAAACTGGAAAACCTCTAGAACTGCACCCTGGAAGAACCACGACATCTGGAACCTTAAGACCCTTATCACAGGAACCAGAAACTTTACCCAGAGAACCACAGCTTTAACCAGAGGAACCAGTGCCTTAACCAGGGGAAATACAACCTTAAACACTGGAAATAGAAGCTTACCTATGGGTGGTGTCTTGTGTTTAGGTCCTGACAGAGACTGAAAGACCCAAATTTACAACTTCTGGTAATCAGACTACACTGACTCAATCTGCATCTAGGCAACGTGCAGAGTTAAACGTTAAAACTTGTAGAAATAAAAGCCTGAACACTTGCTGTGATGCCCGAACGCAGATTCTTAATATTGACAGTCGTTAAGACCGCGTGTCAAAATCTTTTCCTTTGCGAGGGATCTTTCCAGATTTCATGACACCCCTCACACCCATCATCCCTTCCCACCCCTTCTTACCCCCATCTTATCTTCCCACCTCTGTTTACCCCTACATACCCCGTCTTAGCCCCAATCATCACTTCCACCCCCACTTACTGCCATTTATGCACTGGAGAGCAAAATCCAGCTAGAGGAAAACATTACTAAGGCCCAAGCACAGTCATCTGATGGACAGGCCAAACCATCCCCTCCCTCCCACTTTCACTCACTCACTCTGTGTGATGAGAAGATGGAAAATGGCAAGCGTGTACGTGGCCTGCACTATGTGTCGCGTGGGTGTGATGGTCCTCCAGGGCTCAGCACGCCTCCCTCACGAATGTTACGTTAACTAACCAGGCGCCTCCAACCACGGGCTTCGGCCACGGAGTCACGATCCGCATTTGTAACATTGCAAAAACGTACGAAACTTTCAAGGGGCCCTGCAACATTCTTGGTGGCCTGATAAAAGCCCTCGAACCCCCCTCTGCCTCCAGCAGTTCATATTTGACCGGTTGCCCCTGAAGCAAGCCAGTGGACATCTTCCTCCGAGGTGGAAAGAGACCCAGAGTGTCAAGAACCACACCGTTGCCGACCCAGCAAACAACGTCAAGATGAGAGGTAGTTCCTACTCCCAGAAGACCCTAACAGTGTGCGGATCGAGTCGGATGCGGGTTCAGAGCCCATCGCCCTCACGAATCCGTGGATCGTCCCACCCCCGCGGCCGCGCCGGCTTCCAGGGCCAGGCCGTGGAGCTGGGCACGGAGCTCCACCAGGTCCACACCAACGAGAAGGAGGAGATGCAGGAGCTGAATGTGCGCTTCGCCAGTTACATCGAGAAGGTCCAGGTGCTGGAGCAGAGGAACGCCGCCCTCCGGGCGGAGCTGGAGGCTCTGCAGGGTCGTTTCAAAGGCAGCCCATCCGGACTGAGTGAAGAGTACGAGGTAAAATTTAAGGAGATGAGGGACCTGATCGAGGCACTGACCGCCGAGAAGGGTGCGGCCGACATCGAGAGGGGCTACCTGGAGGAGGAGGTGGAGGTGTGGAGGCTGAAGCTGGAGGAGGAGCTGGCACTTAAAGGTGAGAGCAAGCATTCGAGCACACGCTGCTGATGGGTGCGATTACGGCTGGCATGAGGGCTATTGAGATGGAACAGTTATGATTAGTGTTTATACAGCTATGCTTGGTTATGATTAGCGTCTGGTCATGTTTGGTTAGCGTTGGTGTTTACAGCTCTCCTAGAAAGTTTAACTATGCTTGGTAAAGTAATGGTTTATACAGCAATATTTTGATAGCGACAGAAAACAATGGTTGGATATGGTGAAGTGGGATTCCTGCTTCACTGACAACTGCAAGAAACAAATGAAACTTTTGTTTTTGGGCAACTCAGCACTCTGATTTTACTGCAGATGCCATTGTTAGTTAAAGCACAAAGAAATAATATATATGAGCTGCAAAAAACTAAGGCACAACACACAGGAAGGGTCCTCCATGTCAACTGTACCTTGCTAACTGTGGAGAACCATAATCAGAGGAACTCCAATGGGCTTTTGTATCTCTTTCTTTCCGCAGAAGAGGCAGAGATGATCCTGCGGGAGTTCCGTCAGGACGTGGACAACGCCACGCTTCAGAAGTCTGATCTGGAGAAGCGCGTGGAGCAGCTGGTGGCCGAAATTGAGTTCCTCAAGAAGCTCCATGACGAGGAGGTGGCTGACCTCCTCAAGCAGATCGAGGAGTCGAAGGTGACCGTGGAGATGGACTCGGACCGGCCCGACCTGGCCGCCTACCTGCGCAAGATGCGTGCCGAGATCGAGGCCGTGGCAGCCCGCAACGTGCAGGAGGCCGAGAAGTGGTACAAGGGTAAATTCGACACACTCAAGGAACACGCCAGCAAGCACGACAGCCAGATGAAGACCATGAAGGAGGAGATCACCACCTTCCGCAACCAGGTGACTGACCTGCAGAACCAGATCGATGGCCTTCGGGCCCGCAACGCCTCACTGGAGCAGCAACTGGAGGACATGGAGATAGCTCACCTGGACAAGGTGAATGGCCTGGAGAGCGTCATCGCCCAGCTGGAGAGCCAACTTTGCGAGACCAAGGTGGAGATGGGGAAGTACCTGGCTGACTACCAAGAGCTTCTGCACATCAAACTGAAGCTGGACGCTGAGATCGCCACCTACAGGAAACTACTGGAAGGGGAGGAGAAGAGGCTCGGAATCGCGGTCGCCGAGGGTGTGGCAGGTGAGGTTTCTATGGCGACACAACATTGAAGGGTGACGGATGAAAGGTTAATAAAGTTGAAACCATATTATTTTAGCAAACAAGGATTAAGAGTGTAAAAAACACGTTTTTAAGTTTAGATGGACATATCTACAATACCAACAACAATATTGTTCACATACAATCTAACACCAAGACTAAAAATCTATTTTACCAGTATCCTGAAAATATTTTTCATATTCCCAAACTTCAGTATTTCCAACCAAATGAACTGTAAGGATCTCCTGTTCAGTAGGAGGAGAGGTTAAATGAACTCTGGTCTCCTGCTCTGCAGTAGAAGCTAACTGAACTCTGATCTCCTGTTCTCTAGAAGTTAAATCCACAGTCAAGGCTGGCAGTGATGAGACCCGCTGAAAATGGCGCCCAAGGAACTCCCTCCCATTCTCCGCCTACCATCGTCCCCAGGACACTCCCACCTACCAGACCACACCCCTCGAACATCACCAACTCCCAGGACAGAACGTCCTAATAGGCCACACCCCTTAACCATCATCAGCCCCAGGACACACCCTCCCATGGCTGGTTATGCCCGGGCTAACCAGGTCTTCTGAAACCTGATTCATCCTTCACGAAATGCCGAAAGTCTCCCAATGGGAATGTTACCAAATACTTAATAAAGCTTGTCTTGAGTGCAGCAGTATGTGTGATGTTTTAACCCTTTGCAGACTCACGATTATGAAGAAAACCATATTTGAAGATATATATGAAATTTAAATGCACGTATTAAAACCATATACGTTTAAAAAGTGTTACAATTTACTTTGCTTAACAGATTATAAAATACATATTTGAGAAATTAAAAGCATTCAAAGTCTATATATTTTTTCTGCATGCTGTCTGAAATGACCCATCTTCCCACACTGGTCTTTACATTTCACCGAATCACCGTAAACTACAATTAATGTCAATGGTTAAAAACCAACATTTAACATCTAATCCAACATTCCACTCAAAAAAAAAAAAAAAACTGCTTTCAAATAATGCAACACAACACAGGTTTTTGAGTCATTTTATCTCAAAACTGGTCAATTTACAAAACAAGTGAAAAAGAGAAGCTTTTTCCGCAGTTAGAAAATCAAAACACAAATCCAATCCTTGTTAGTGAAGACATGAGCGCAGACACCTAAAGTCTGTAGATATGAAGGGCTTCCCCCAACCGTCAGAGACAGTCCTGCTCTAAACCATGGTCTCCTCAAGCACCTGGTGTTTAGTTGAGGTGTGTTAAATGAGGGACAGCAGCAAACCCGCCCCTCCCCATGGGGATGAGTCCGGGAAGAAAGTGTCCTCAGGACTGCTGAGTAATCACTTCTTCTTCTTCCTCTTGAGGGCTTTCCAGTCTCCTTCCTGCGTGGCCAAACTGCCATAGAGCTCCTTCACCTTCCGCTTTCTCTCCGCATCCCTGACACACACACACACACACACACACACACACACACACACACACACAGTCACCATCTACTGGCATTTCTCTCTTTTTTTTTTTTTTAACACTTCACATAATCAGAGCTGCTCGTTTGTGTGCATTTTTTCCCTCTCCTTTAACCTAGAGTACATTCTTTCATTAGAAATACAATCTCCAAATGCTTTCTGGAACAATTATGCTAATGGAGTGACTCACATCATGAGCTGTGAAAGTGTTATTAGGTGTGGGAGAACATGTGCGTCAGCACAGCTGAAAAGTGACCTCATCATGACCTGGTTCAGGGGTGGAACCCAACCGACTACAAGGACTTTAACCTATATGACATCAGCAGTCTGACACGGAGCCAATCAGAACCCCGCACAGGCCATGGAGGCGGAGCATTAAGCCCTTATAAGGAGGGAAACAGCTCTGTGACTGTGGATACCGTTACCATGGAACTAGGACAATCGGCATGCGCGTAACCTGCCAGAAGCATCGTCCACTCACCTGCTCATGATGTCGGAGAGTTTGGTCTGAGCCAGGAAGCGCGTGTCCTTCCTGATCTCCCTCAGCGCGCCCTTGAACTCCCGCTTGTACTTGTGTTTGAGTCTCTCCCTCTCCTTTTCCTCCTTGGTGCTCCCCCGTTTCTTCCCGTAGTCTAGCCTGGAGTCACATAAGGTAAGGGTGGAGGAACAGACCACAGACAGAATGGAGGGGTGGAAAAACATCCCAGAAACATAACAATGAGAGAGTCGACGCACAGCTTCTGATATCCCACAATGCTATGGGTATGATTTTGAGGGTGAATCGCAAACATTACACACTCTCTCACCCTCCTACATGTCCCACACAGAAAAGCCAAAATCTGTGTGTGCAATGTTTAAGTGAGTAGGATGCAGGTTGTGTGTGCATTCGATCAGCCGCGTTTCCACTCACACTTCAACTATTTTTGGCTCCAGCAGCTTCAGTGGAATAGGTTTCTTCTTCTCAAACACGAGAGGTGCATGCTGGGATGCGCACTCTGGCAAGGCGTCCATTATTTCCCTGTGGAGAACCTACCGGAAGTGGATGATGATTACGGTCATCAGCATTCAAGAATAGAGCCAGTGGAAATTTACCAGCGACAACAAAACACACCAGCGTAGAAAGACCAGAGTATATTAACTATGACCACTCTGCTTTTCCACACCACAGCTTCTCCAAGTACACAAACACAGCAGTGGCATTTTATAAACACGAACGCCTTCATTTTATCAGTGGGCTCTAGAAAACACAAATGCTCACGTTTTAATCAACAGGTTCTAGAAATCACGAATGCTCCTGTTTTGCCAGCGCGTTCTAGATTGCACAAATTTTCCCAGCATGCTCTAGAAAACAGCAAATACCCGCGTCTTGTTGGAAAAGACTCAAAGGTGCGTATTTTGTTATGACCTCGAACACTTGATTCTCGCAGATGTGTTTTTCCTGACAAGGTTCAAAGGTTACCCTACAGTGCGCATATGTGCATTCAAATTAATTCAAGGCTGACCACAATATATGTAACGTGATCCGAATACATGTTTATGAAATTAATTGGATATCTAACACCTGAATGACAATCATGAATATCCTTTTTTGGCAATATAGTGTCAGACTCGCAGTGTACATGTACAAAGCTGAATTACAATAGTCAGCTTATTTCCAGCAAGCTGATTGGTCTGGGACTGACCTGCAGAGGCGTGGGGTAGATTTCAACAAGAAGATGTTGGTCTAGAAGGGTTCTGATTGGCTGGAAGATCTCATGGTAAGAAGGAAGCTCTCTGTAAATGGCAGTGCACCTCTTCACTAGGTCCAGACACGTGTAGAGTACAGAGAGTCTAAAACACACAGGCGCTGTCTGTCAAAAACCTCTCAACAATGTTTACCATCAGAGGAAAATGGATGGTAGAGGACAACCAACTATTAAAAGCACAAAAGAAACCATAATTTTTCCATTATAAAAACCAGAAAAGTTCATGGAGCTACAGAGGTAGCTATGAGGTAGTCAGCAATGCTCTTATGATTTACTAGACACTGAACATTTCTGTCCATCTACATGTTTACAACTACAGGACATGCAATTACTACATGGAAGACAAGAAGGACTGTGATTGGCTGGAGGCCCTCTAAGCTTTGTCCTTGTTTTAACATGCAGACTTCAAAATCAGGCCATTATCAAAAGCTTTAGGAACAGAGCTGAGTAATCGGACTCTATATTGGTTAGGTTTAAATCAGGCTATTATCAAAAGCTTTAGGAAGAGAGCTGAGTCATCAGACTCTATATTGGTTAGGTTTAATCAGGCTATTATCAAAGGCTTTAGGAACAGAGCTGAGTAATCAGACTCTATACTGGTCAGGTTTAATCAGGCCATTATCAAAGGCTTTAGAAGCAGAGCTGATTAGAAAAACTACAGTAGACAAGCCCAGATTTGTGTAATCCCATGATAAATAACTGAAGTGTTAGTTTATCCGTGCTGGAGTCTCAGTGTGAGCCTCAGCCTCGAGAGAGTGGGGGTGATAATTATCACTGATCTGAGACTCTTCACACACACTGCAAGTCCAAAAAGAATATCCACAATAAGGCTGGAAGTAGTCACCAGTGTGTGAAGAGCTTCTAGTGTTAGAAAACAGCAAGAGAGAAAGTCAGAGAGAAAGTGAATGTGCGTGTATTACAGTTTTTTCCAGTTGCTAACACACTAAAATGACATCCAGAGCACAATTATTTTAATTGACACACAAAGAGCAAAAGCTCCTCTCAAGTCTCCAAAAGTCAAAAGCACATTTTCTGCTTTACACACATTTATGACACTTTTTAAATGAACTGAACACAGTTCTCTGCATAAGACACAACAATCTGACATAAAGTCACGTTTGCAATTTCAAAACACTGCGATTCAAAATGAAAATACATGAGCTAATTGGCCAAAATATGTTCCACCTGGCCAAACACCTGAATCTTTAATTGTTAACACTCCAATCAGGAGTGGATTGATGTGGATGCGATTCAGGGATGGATAAGGCACTCAAGGCGCTTCTTCCCTTGATGTCTGGCAGGGGAGGATATTGCCTGTGGTGTGGATGAGGCGTTGTGGCCAGACCCAGCTGTGTGGCAAGGTGCTGCCTAATTTTTGT
>JAOXYF010000021.1:1023148-1034812 GCA_028565775.1 Sternarchorhynchus goeldii
CTCTCTCCTGCTCAGTGGTCAGCTCTGGTGTTTGTGTTGCTGAACTCAGAAGAGGAGCTGGATGAGTTTGACCTGAAGAAATATGATCCATCAGAGGAATGTCTACTGAGACTTCTGCCAGTGGTCGCAGCATCCAGAAAAGCTTTGTGAGTGTTTTCATTTATAAACATTACTGCAGTGGCATCAGTACATTATTAACTCCAATGTAAATATACATGTGAATATACAAGTGTTTACTGAACCCTAACTAATGTAGCACATACCCTGATTACTATTTAAGGCACTAGATGACCCACTCACTAAATCTTAAAAAGTCATTATTGTTTTTGGTCACCAAAAATAAAGTGTTTATGTGGTACAATGTTTTTTACACTCCTTTTATTCAGAGTGTAAGCTTACTGGCATTGATCTTGAAGGCTTTTGTACACTATAATCTGGTTAATGAAGTTTACCCTCATAGCATTGACAGAGAGGTTTCATTCTACCAGAGCTGCTATACTGTCCTCATTCTTCTGGATCACACAGTAAACCACATCCTCCTCTACTCCGTTCTCTCCAACCTTGGCATGATTTGTGCCGCATGGAAATCGTTAAAGTCCTGTCTGAAGGGCCGGTCCTGTCAAGCAACATGTCAAGAGGATCTCTTCTCTTCTCTCTTTACGTGTGCTCTCGATGATGTATCTTCTCTTAGCTTCTCCTACTACTGTGCTGACAATACTTTCTTTCATTCCCACCTTTTAACACTCAGGTTTCCATTTGTATCTTAGCATGCTTGACATAGGTTCAAGGATGACAGCTCACCACTTGTAGCTCAGTCCTGGGAAAGCCATACATCCCAGCTTCTATATATCCTAGGAACTCTCAGTCTTCAGCATGACCTCACTGTTTCCTTTAAGAACACCCTATTCATGTCATCTGAAGCTGTACATGTAATTGTCAATGACCATTTATCATTCTTCACACAGTTTCAAACCTAACCTGGTTAGACAGGTTTCTGCTTACAAGGAACTTACAAGGAATTGAGTCTTTTCTAGTCTCTCACTGGAAACTGTCCCGTCCCAAAACTGTAATTACATAAAATAATGTAAAGGCTGTTGATTCACTCTCTCTGTCAGCTTCTCTGGAGGCTCTCAGTCTTGCTCAAATTAACTCCATGCACTCTGTTGACAATGCTGCTTCATTCAATAACCAGACTCTCTGTGCATGTCTTGACACCTTGGCACAGGTGAAAACTAGGTCAGTGCCCTCTACCCATAGATCTCCCTGGTTTACATCTGCTCTCCAGCTGGTAGTGAACGTCTGTCTAAAAAATCAGGGGTGCACGTTCATCATACTTCGCAGATGTCCTTAGGATAGCCGGACAGAATCACAAGCGCCTATTTTCAGCTGTGAAGAAGCTCCTACACCCTCCATTTGAACTATTGACCGCCTCAATTGATTTATGTAATGCCTCATTTATTAATCATTAATCAATATATTAATGTAAAGAGGAGAAACACTGTCATATTGTTTCTACCTGTAAGATTCTTTATTCGGTATCTAGCATCAAATAAAATTTCGTATGTGTGAAATTTTCCTTTTCTCTCTACAGGTTGTGTGACTGTGGTATAACAGAGGAAGGCTGTGCTGCTCTGGTTTCAGTGCTCAGGTCAAATCCTTCATCACACCTGAGAGAACTGAATCTGAGCATCAATAAACTAGGAAACTCAGGAGTGAAGCAACTCTTTGCTCTACTGGAGGATCCACAATGTAAACTGGAGAAACTGCAGTGAGCATGTCTTTTTACACAAAACCCACATGGACTCATACACACAGACACACCATCTCCATCTTTCTTTCACACACAACCATGATATCCATTTCATCATGTTCCCTTTCTTTACCTCTGCCTCTCACACTCATGGATACACCCTGTCTCTGTCTCACATGCAGCACACACCCCATCACTGAAATATCCATCCATCCATCCATCCAATGTAATCACAGATTGCATGAGTTTGGGGTATTTACTGAAGAGTGGTAGCTTCATTTCTGAGTGCGTTTACATGTGTGCAATTCTCTCTACAGGCTGGCTAACTGCAGTATTATGGAGGAAGGCTTTGCTGCTCTGGCTTCAGCTCTGAGGTCAAACCCCTCATCACACCTGAGAGAGCTGAAATTGAACCACAACAAACCTGGAGACTCAGGGGTGAAGCAGCTCTCTGCTCTACTGGAGGATCCACACTGTAAACTGGAGAAGTTACAGTGAGTTACTGACTTACTGTCTCTGTATACACACACACACACACACACACACACACACACACACACTATCAGAGGATGTTAAAAGTTCATTATCGTCCTTATTTAGCACAGTTTCAGTGTTGTAATATTGTTCAAGTCCAAAATGAAATCATTCATGGACATGAGATTTCTGCACCAAAAAGAGAACATGAATACTAATCACAAGAATTACAATACTAAAGCAATACAAGACAAGGGAGACCAATCAGACAACACTAAGGGACACACCAGAACAAGAACCAAAACCGTTTAACATTGAGTCTGAAACAAACCTGAAAACTACAACAGGCATGGAAGGAAGGAAGGAAGGAAGAAGGGAACACCAAGAACCAGTGGGTAAGCAAACTAAATAAAGACAAAAATAATAATCCAACAATATTTTTGGAAGAACCAACAATAACCAGCAAAGACCAACTAAACTAAGGAACTATAAATAGGGTCTTGAATTAGGGAAATTAGGAACAGGTGAGTGGAGGGGAAATGAGGGAGAGGTACAAAACCTGGAGTGCAGTGAAAAACAGCAAAACCAGGGGAGGACTAAGGGACTGTGACAAATTAACTGGGAAAGATGAAGTGAAATTCATTTTTCCCTGATATTTTAAGACATTATATATATTTTTTACTTTAACATTTAAAAGGTTCATTTTCAGTGATTCTTAGTTAGTTCTGATACAGTATTAAATAGAAATGTTGGACTGCCTCTACAGATTTCTTTTTTATTAAAGATAATAAATATGGTGATTTTCTCGCCATAACTCACCATTTAAATTCCAGGCTTCACACAGTTTGTTTCAGTTTTGTTTGTTACAAATATACACTTCAAAGGCTATAAGGATGTGATAAGATATCGCCTCATTGTGAGGGAGTAGGCCCTACCACATTCTGAGTGATACCCATGGAATCAAGAATTTTAAAAGAATTACCTTATCAATAGTGAGGGCCAAGGGCAGCAATCACACCCATTCTCAAACCCAGGAATTACTCAAAACCCAGGTCGCAAACACATGCCTTGATCACTGATCCAAAGAGCCCCATTTAGACATTCAGCAGTTTAATGACACACCAAACTGGAATGAGGCCAGAGCATGTTACAGCATCCGAAATCATCCCTGCTAGCTCATTTAACATTATCTCTAACTGATTCGACCTGATGTATAACTTGTCTTGGAAAATTGACATTGAGCAAAGCACCTTCAGATTGGTCTTGATATCGGGTGTTCTGGCCCCTGGAATGCATTTCACTATGGCTGCTTCTGTCTCTAGGGATGAGAAAGAAATTAATATAAATGAGGGGATAATAAAGACTAGAACACCTAAATAGTAACATTCATGGAAAACAATAAAAAAAAAAACTGTTTACAGAATCACAGTTAGAATCAAATTCGCTCACAACCACGAGAGTGAAGATAACCGTCTTGTCTGATACTAGAGAAACCTCGTGTCAAACATTGAGCCCATTGGTGATGATGTTTGATGAAAGTCTAGATTAAACAAGCAATTAGACTTGCACATATGTTTTTGGAAAGGTGTGCAGGTACAGTCAAGGTACCTGTGGTCCCATTTCGTGAGACAGAAACTTGTCAAAGTAAATGTTCTGTTTATTAGCATATTTTTAAATATGTATTAAAGGGATGGTTAAAATTTTTAAATTGAAAATTGGTACTTAGGGCAGTGGTAAAGATGTGAACCATATACAGTTCTAGCTGTGCTAGGTTATTATTTTGCAAGAAATCTAGAAGTTATCTGAGATGACGTATCTGCACAGAGCTAGAACCACGTGAGGTTTCCTACTGCCTGTTAATATTGTCCTACTTACCACTTTCGGGGTAAGTAAAGCTATATACAGATTTGTAAAATGGGTGAACTGCCCCTTAACAGTCGCAAAGAACGTTATCAATTATTTCCCCCTATTTATTAACTAACCAACATACATACAATCTCATTATTATTATTATCTTGTCTTCACAAGGCTCAGATACATTACTGTCTTTATTGTTTACTGTTCAAATCGGCACCATTGTCCTTTGTTTTGCAATCGCACTAGAAGAATAAAGTCATGTTTGTCTGCTATTTTTATGTTCCCCATAGGACCAACACAGCAAATTCCCAATTCATTCTTACAACATGCACGCACCACCCACTTATATGTATTTATACACTTATTGTGTATATTTGTTCCATCACAGTGTGTTAAACTGTAAGTGTGAGGAGTTTTTCTACTCCTTTCTGCAGGCTGCCTGGCTGTGATATTACAGAGGAAGGCTGTGCTGCTCTGGCTTCAGCTCTGAGGTCAAACCCCTCATCACACCTGAGAGAGCTACATCTGACCTATAATAAACCAGGAGACTTAGGAGTGAAACAGCTCTCTGCTCTACTGGAGGATCCACACTGTAAACTAGAGAAACTACTGTGAGTGGCTTACTGTCTCTTTACATAGACAGACATACACACAATTCCCAGGGAAAATTATTTGCACCACAGAACTAAGTTTCCACCAGTTTCAATCATTTTAATCCCAAACAGGTTCAACATGACTGTTGCGCTGCTAGGGTTAAAACGTCACTCCCCGTGTTGCTCCACTTATGGTGTCACAGATGCTTTTATTTCCCCCTCAAAAGAGTTTTTCTACTCCTTTCTGCAGGCTGCCTGGCTGTGATATTACAGAGGAAGACTGTGCTGCTCTGGCTTCAGCTCTGAGGTCAAACCCCTCATCTCACCTGAAAGAGCTGGATCTGAACTACAATAAACTAGGAGACTCAGGAATGAAGCATCTCTCTGCTCTGCTGGAGGATGCAAACTGTAAACTGGAACAACTACTGTGAGTTACTGACTTACTGTAACTTTACACAAACATACACAAACCATCTGTTACACAGGACCACAAACACACACACACATACAAACACACACTAAATGTATTCAGGGGACTACAAGCTGGATGTTGCAATTTAGGAACATGCATTTCTACATGCACGAAAGGCACGAATTACTAAAGCAATGTGACATTTTCTTACATTCTGGCAATAATTTCTGGTAGAGGGAAACACAATGTTTTTGGTATTTTGTACAATGTAGGTGTGATGATGAAGGCAGTTTGCAAACCTGAGTCAGGTGCCATGTAACAAACACATTTAATGAAAGCGAAAGTACATGTGGCAACACGAAACACTGTTCTGAAGATGTACTCATCTAGAGGCATCTACAACAACTGTCAGAGAACAGAAGGAACACAGGGGTTTATCTGTACAAATGAACAAAGGAACAAGACAGAAAATATGGGAAATATGTACACAAACATTTTAAAACTTTTCAGAACAGAATGGCTTCTCCAAAGGTCTGTATTTAGTGTGATCTCCCTTGGTACTAAGCATATCTTGACCTTTTTTGGGCAGAATGTCCTGAAGTTTTCTGAAGTAATTTTCTGTTATACCAGGTTTTACGAGATTCTAACAGAGCCAGCTTTCTCAAATACAAGGGAAGGTCACACCAAATACTTTCCACTGTAGCCTGTAGAGGCGGTTTCTGATTGCTCTTCATTACTGCATACAAATCCATATATACAGTACTGTGCAAAAGTCTTAGGCAACCAATACGTTTATTGTTTTATTGATTTAACAATGGTATAGTGACCATATATATTTACTTCTCAGTCTCCTTATTAAAATACAACCAGAAAATAAAGGACATTTCTATGCAGTGTTGAACAACAGAAGAGACATCATATAGGAGTGAAACACACATATAGTCATTATACCATTACTAAAACAACAAATTTAATGGTTGCCTAAAACTTTTGCACAGTACTGTATTTTTTGGTTATATTCCAATAAACAACAAATACTACAAATCTCTTTTGCACAGTATATCAACAAAACTACAGTTAGAATGTTTACCGCACAGGAAATTATAACAGGTGTAGGCAATTAAAACTCATGTGATCTGGAGTGTATGGCACCTCCTTTTTTATATTTGTTTGTGTGAGTATTTTTCTCCTTCTCTCTGCAGGCTGTCTGACTGCAGTATTAGAACTAAAGGCTGTGCTGCTCTGGCTTCAGCTCTGAGGTCAAACCACTCATTACAGCTGAGAGAACTGGATCTGACCCGCAATAAACCAGGAGACTCAGGAGTAAAGATGTTATCTGCTTCCCTGAAGGAGCCACAGTGTAAACTGAAGAAACTACAGTGAGTTACTGACTGACTCCTTATTTACACACAGGTGCACAAAAAAATAAACTGTACATTTGTAATCTCTCTCTCCTTTCTCAGACACGTGACCACACACAGTTAGGGCCAAATATATTAAGGCTGGCACCAACTTTATGGTGGCAATTTGCATTAACTCAAGATTGTGAAGAGTTATTCCTCACCATGAAAATGAACTTAGTCACAGAAATTTCTGCCATATATCAGAAATTTCTTCTAACATGTCAGTGATCTTCTCATTAGCTCATGACAAGGTGTTAACGAGCACAAGGCAGCTGTTATCAGCTGTCATGCTGATTCGAAGAGCAGACTGGTAGCTTTAAAAGGGTGGTGGTGCTTGATGTTTTCTTTTGTTAATCATGGTTACCTCCAAGGAAACACATGCATTGTGTTCACAAGGCAAGGTTGTTGCTGCTTGTAAGATACCACCTAAATCAAGGAATTATCAAATGAAATATTTTAAAGGAGAGAGGTTCAACTCCAGTGAAGAAGGCTTCAGGATGCCCAAGAAAGTAAAGCAAGTGCCTGGACCATCTCCTAAAGTCCTATCCAGCATGCCAAAGTGAATGGCAGAAGTCATAAAAAGGGTCAATACTGTAAATATTAAATCTCTGCTTAAATTGGGTGTATTTGGTTTAAAAATGTATGAAATGTAATTGTACTTCAGTATACGATAAACATCTGACAAAATGGTCTGGGAAAATGGGCAGTAAACATTGAAAAGTTTGTGAGATACTATGTTGTGTGAGATACTTTTTTTTTGTGAGATACTTTTTTTTGTGAGATACTATGTTGTGTGAGATACTTTTTTTGTGAGATACTATGTTGTGTGAGATACTTTTTTTGTGAGATACTATGTTGTGTGAGATACTTTTTTGTGAGATACTATGTTGTGTGAGATACTTTTTTGTGAGATACTATGTTGTGTGAGATACTTTTTTTGTGAGATACTATGTTGTGTGAGATACTTTTTTGTGAGATACTATGTTGTGTGTTTGTATTGTTTCTGTTTCTGCGTTTATGTTTTATTTAGCAATTTATTTTGGTGATGAGTGAGAGTGTAACATTGAGGCAAGTGGACACAAGAGAAACCTCATTTATTGAAGGCAACTCCATTCTCATAATTCTCTTATGACTGTCCAGAGTCCATAAACCAGCAACACCAACACACAGAGAAGCCATGAACAAACACAAGAACACTAGATGACAGAACACAAGAACAGGGCGAAACATAATCAAACGATCAAACACATTACCAGACAGGAAATTTGGGTACTAACAAAGCAGATCAGTATATAGACCAGTGAACATGTACAACAACAGCAAGCAAATGACTAAAGAAATAACAGTATAGTTACATACCTAAACAAGAGACAAACTAGGAACAGTACTTAATAGGGCTTAAGAAACCAAAAACCCAGAAACCAAACCAATACCAAAAGCAACCACAAGAGGGCAGTGATAAGGAGGGGAATTGTGACAGAGTATGTGAGAGGCAATTTGTGAAGGCATTTGTGTGTATATTGATATGCATGTGTCTAAGTTCTGAGCTTTATTTGTGAGCCATATGTGTTTTCTGCTTCTCTCTGCAGGCTGTCTGAGTGCAGTATTGGAGAGGAAGGCTGTGCTGCTCTGGCTTCAGCTCTGAGGTCAAACCCCTCATCACACCTGAGAGAACTGAATCTGGACCACAATAAACCAGGAGACTCAGGAGTGAAGCATCTCTCTACTCTACTGGAGGATCCAAACTGTAAACTGGTGAAACTACAGTGAGTTATAGAATTACTGTCTCTTTACACGTGCAAACACACACACACACACACACACACACACCAATGAGATGCATCCTGTATCAGAGGATATTAAAAGATCATTACCTACCTTACTTAGTGCAGTTTAGTACTCTCCTGGATCTTTTTGGACACTCATAGACACACACACTGTTAGTCAAACAAACACACACACCTTTCTTCATTCTCTCTCTCAAACACATATAGCATATTGCTTGGGTATGGGGTTTTTAGTGAACAGTGATGCATCTTAGTGTGTGTACTGAAGAGACATACTGTGAGTGTTCATGTTTTGCATGCACTGCTCAGGAGTGTGCATTTGTGCGTGTGTGTGTGTGTGTGTGTTGAATGCTGTGTGAGGATCTGTCTACTTTTTTCTGCAGGCTGTCTAAGTGCAGTATTACAGAGGAAGGCTGTGCTGCTCTGACCTCAGCTCTGAGATCAAACCCCTCATCACACCTGAGAGAACTGAATCTGGACTACAATAAACTAGAAGACTCAGGAGTGAAGCAGCTCTCTGCTCTACTGGAGGATCCACACTGTAAACTGGAGAAACTACAGTGAGTTACTGACTTCCTGTGTCTTTACACACAAACACACACAAACATGCACAGGCTCTCACACACAAATGACACACAAACTAATACTGTCTATTTATAGACACACACACAATCACTTCTGATGCACTTTCACAAATACACACACACAATGCCTATCACACACAAATATGCATACATATATACTCACATGTAGACAAAAAATGTTACACACACACAGACATACGTATGCATCTCACACACATATATATACACATGCACTCTTGAAAATGTACACAAAATACACACTCATATACACACAGTCAAATACACATTTTTACAGGCAAGTAAACATGCATACATGTACATACACACGCAGGTGAGAGAGAGCAATACTCATAACGATGTGTGTTTGTGAAAGATAGAGAGAAATATTTTTGTGCATGTGGGTGTCAGGTGCATGTTTATATGCTTAAATTTGCTTGAAATAGCTTTGTTCTGATATAGAATTTCTTTTGCAGACTATGTGACTGTAATCTGACAGAGGAAAGCTGTGAAGTTTTGGCCTTGGTTCTTAGCTCAAAGTTCTCAGGACTCAGAGAACTGAACCTGACTGGCAATGGACTGCAGGATTCAGGCGTGCAGTTGCTCTCTGCTGGACTGGAGAGTCCACACTGTAAACTGCAAACACTAGGGTGAGGTCATTACTCTCCTCAAAATGGATAGATATTTCTCTCAAGAAACATAAGCACACAATCCCTTTATCTTTCTCATATACACTCCTGTTAAAATATATTAATGTGTGATGTGTAGTCCGCCTTTCCTCACCCCTTCCATTGTCTGTTTTGTAATGATTTCCATTTATGTTTTTTGTCGAGAAATTATCACTTGTCTAATAATCACTTGCCTTGATCACTTGAGTTACATTCACATTTTACTGAGATGTGTGTAGGGGTTGATATGTGTGTAGGGATAAAAATCTGGGGGTTTTGGAAGCACATAATAATTAATGTTGCATCTACACATACAGTATATTAAACGTTGTTATTCAAAGCACTCTTCAGGGAAATGAGAGGCAACACTCAGAGCTGGTTTGTGGAAAAATGTGGGTAAATCTTTGTGATCACACTGGGTGTAAAACAAAGGAGCTGCCTCGAGAACAACCGAAGATCCCTCAGTCGAGATCTCCTTATGTCCATAATCTTATCTTTTGCATCACATTATACAGTCAACACATTATCCAATCAACACGTTATCCAAGTTTCTTTTTAGATTGTAAATTCTCTCTATGCTACAGGTTAAATACACCATAGTTTTCATGTTCTTTTGTCCCGTCATCCATATGATCTATTTTTCTACCATTATATTCTAGTTGGGTCTGTGGCTATTTTCTACAAACATGGGCCCTAGGCCCTTTAAACATGGGCCCTAGGCCCTTTGACCCAGAAGCCCCTTCCTTTTGGGTACATTAACTTATGTATTGCAAATCCGGAACCTTCACATACACCACATGGTTTCATGAACATGAGTGTTTAATAAACAGCAGTGTTATCTCTAAGGAAGTCTATGTGTGGATACAGACATCACTGTACCTCTTTATCACAACAGCACAGTCAGTATACATGTTTGTGGGACAGACATTTTGTGTGTGTGCACGTACGTGTGTGTGTGTGTATATGTGTTGGGCTGCAAGTATGAGGAGTTTGTCTCTTTCTCTCTGCAGGCTGTCTAACTGCAGTATTGGAGAGGAAGGCTGTGTTGCTCTGGCTTCAGTTCTGAGGTCAAACCTCTCATCACACCTGAGAGAACTGAATCTGAACCACAATAAACCAGGAGACTCAGGAGTGAAGCAGCTCTCTGCTCTCTTGGAGGATCCACATAAACTAGAGAAACTAGAGTGAGTTACTGACTACTGAGTCTTTTTTTACTTATTGTCTTTTTATACACACACACACACACACACACACACACACACACACACACACACACACACACACACTCTCTCTCTCAATAGGACTTTAAGTCAAGTGAAATGTATCAGAAAACATGTAAAAAAAAATTAATTCCGAAAACTTCAGAAATTATTATAACAAAAATAACAACAATAATAATAAAAGCACCATCACTACCACCAATATTACCTCTACTACTACTGATAATAATAATAATAATAATAATAATAATAATAATAATAATAATAATAATAATAATAACTGCAGTAATCATACTAAGAAGCCATTAAAACATTAACAAGAAATTTGATAAAATGTAATAAATAGATATGATAATATAATAATATAAATATATAATATATAAATATATAATAATATAAATAATATAAATATATAATAATATATAAAATATAAATATATAATAATATAAACTCCACACACCTAGAGCTTAACAGACATTCAGCATGTGTAGGAAGGAGGAATGTGAAGATTACTCTCTGTCTGTCTGTCTCTCAGGCGATGACATTGTGACATATTTTGCAATAATGGCTGATACTTAAAGATTTGTCATTTTTCTTAGGCTTTAAATGATGTGGTGGTAAAGCAGTGGTTGGAGGCTGGTGTTTGTAAGTAGTTGTTACAGGGTTATTAAAGCTCAGAACCACCTGACTAAGAGGACACTTTTTTCAGGGTTCAGTTCAGTTCTTTACTGTTCTACTGTTCAGTAATTTATTATTGCATTATTAATGCTAAAAATCACAGTAATTACTAATGTAAGGCTGTACTGGGAATTTTACATGCTGTTTTTGACTTTGTTTGTTTGTTTGTTTACACTCATATTGTTACGTCCATGCATCTCTTATGTAGCATTTGGTTGCCACCTGAGGGTAGTTATGCTAT
>JAOXYF010000021.1:1065431-1070431 GCA_028565775.1 Sternarchorhynchus goeldii
TGTGTCCTGGATTACACACAATAAAGACACTGTACTGCACTGTGTCCTGGATTACATATAATAAAGACACTGTACTGCACTGTGTCCTGGATTACACATGATAAAGACACTGTAGTGCACTGTGTCCTGGATTACACACAATGAAGATACTGTACTGCACTGTGTCCTGGATTACACACAATAAAGACACTGTACTGCACTGTGTCCTGGATTACATATAATAAAGACACTGTACTGTGCTGTGTCCTGGATTACACATGATAAAGTCATGAAGAGTTGTTACCGCGAGCTCTGTAGCATTTGATCCCCAGCACGATGGTCACCAGCAGATATGGAGAGACTGCCAGTAGACTACTGAACAGAGGGAGCAAGGAGAATGGAGCTTCTGAATGGGACACACCTGATACACACACACACACATGCACACAAATACAGTTAAGTACTTCATTACTTCAGTACTTCATAATCATATCAATCATTATAAGATGAAATAAAAATGATAAAAAATACATTTTAAAAGTCAAAATATAAACCAAAAATGGAAACAAGTCACACCCCTTACAAAAAGAGATGGTTTACTTGTCATTTCTCCACTGTGTTTTCTGGAGGTTCAGTGTGTTTTTGTCTCCTGCTCTCACTGCTCCATCCAGTGGTGCAGTGGAGATTCTAGATAATTCTACAGTATTTAAAGAATACTATGATGTTTCAGAGAGAGAGATACAGCATCAGGTGAATTAATTTAGCTGCAGATGTTTCTAATTTTATTCTCTGAACCAAAGGTGCGTTAAATTATTTTTTAGTTAAGACACTCCTGCATTAAGGAATTGACAAAGGAAGACAAATCCCCAGTGGGGGCAACTAGATATGGAGCCCCTCTCTACCACTGAATGATCTCTTCAGGTCAGGAGTGATTCTTGCCCCAAGTGGAAGAGTTCAAATATCTCAAGATCTTGTTCACAAGTGAAGGAATGATGGAGCGAGAGGTTGAGAGGTGGATTGGTGCAGCATCTGCAGTGCTGTGGATCCTGTAAGGTCCGTCATGGTGAAGAGGGAGCTGAGCCAAAAGGCAAAGCTCTTAATTTACCGTTCAGTCTATGTTCCAACTCTCACCTGGTCACGAGCTCTGGGTAGTGACCGAAATAATGAGATCACGGATACAAGTGGCCGAAATGAGCTTCCTCTGCAGGGCGGCCATACTCTCCCTCAGAGATCCAGGAGAGGCTCGTAGAGCTGCCGCTGCATTGATAAAAGCCCAGCTGAGGTGGTTCGGCCATCTGGTCTGGATGCCTCCTGGACACTTCCCTATGGAGATGTTCCAGGCATGTCCAATGATAAGGAGACCACAGGGGAAGACGCAAGACACAGTGGAGGGATTCCATCAGGAGGAGGCGGGGGAGAGGGGACCTGGACCTCTTTGCTTAGGCTGCTGCCCTGGCAACCCAGATCCAGATAAGTGGTAGAGGTTGATGGATGGATGGATGGATGGATGGATGGATGGATCGACACACACAGTATGAGAAGGGCTGCTTTCTGCTCATGCCTACGTCTAACCAGCTCTTCATTATAGTGATTTTATTTTGTAATCAGCTCTCAAAGCTGTTTATGGATTCTCACTCGTACAACTTGCCTCTGGCTCCTTCTGTGCTGCTCCTGTCGCACACTGTGATGTTGACAGGATTACTGCTTCTTCCACATTCACCGTTGTAAAATCTCTAGTTAAACTGGTATAATAATAAAGATGTGAAATCTTAGGTTTTTCACCTCTGACTGAGACCCAGCCGGATGGTGATTCTCCTCTCTCTGGGTGTTTACAGTAGTAGAGACCCTCATCTGACTGTGAGACAGTACGGATGGTCATCTCTCCTGCATTCTGGTTCTGGAGGAATAATCCATCTTTATAGAGATCAGCTCTGAGGTCTGATGTGATAGGGGGGTGAAGTAAACAGCGTAGAGTGAGAGGATCTCCCTCAGTCACAGGATGGACAGGACTCTCCAGAATCACATCACCATCTAGAACAGAGAAAACACTTTACTCATCTCTTACAGAGAGAAGGATTCCAGTATGAATATTCAGTTTTAAAGTACAGTACATAAATACAATACATCTATTGGTTGAAAATTGGACGAGTTATCCAACACGTCCAAGTAAGGGCTCTACATGAAGACTCACTGTGCACTGTGATGTTAACAGGATTACTGATTACTCCAGATTCAGACTGACACCAGAACAGTCCAGTGTGGGATGTGTAGAGGGAGCTGATGGTGCAAATAGATCCTGTAACTGATCCTAAGTCTGATAAACAATCTAACAACCTCCCTCTGTGTGAGTATTGTCTCACTCTCCATCCAGTAGAGTTACTCTCTCCCTCACAGCTCAGTGAAAGAGACTCTCCTCTAAAGTGTTGAGTTCTGCTGGGACTGATGATCAGAGAGGCTGGAGGACACGCACCTTACAAACAGAAATGATACATCATGTGTTATTATTAGAGTCTAATCATAGCAGAAGTGTAGTGAACACATTAAAATGGAGGATAACAACCAGTTTGATGCCTCCCTTGATGCCAGAGAACCATTTTACTAACATCTAGTTAATGACATTTAGTTACAACCATCTCATTAACAACATCACTGTAAACATTCCCTACTGACCAAGGTAAATGTAAAACTATACAGTATACAGAACCTTCATTATTTATTATGATTTTTATCAAACCATTTTATCCATTATTTATGACATGATTTTATACCTTATATTTTTTAATTAATTGAATAAATAATTATTATATTATAAAATATTATTTTCTTCAGTGTTCATATTTTTCTGATCTTTCATTCACACAAACACACAGACACACACACACACACACACACACACACACACACACACACACACACTGCTGTTTTATTTCCTCACCAGTGATCCATAGTGGCTGTGGGTTGCTGTACTGTGTCTGATAGGCTGGTTCTCCTCTCTCTGCTCTGCACACATAAACTCCTGTGTGTTGAAGAGCACCAGGACTGAGAGTGTAGGAGCCTCCAGCTCCTCTACTGCTGTCTGAGAGGAGCTCCACACAATAAAAGTAGCCATTATTGTGTCTTATTGCAGTTAATCCTTCTCTGTAGGGAACAGCTCTGTACCAGCTGAATGTCCAGCCTGTAGAGGAGTCTCTGACCTCACAGTTAAGACTCACTGAGACTCCTTCAGTCATCCAGCTGTGTGGAGACACACTCAGTACTGCCTGGGGTCTCTCTGTAACACAGCAAATACAAAATGATAGGTGTTTAAATCACTCATACTCAACATTAACCTAGTTATGAATGTCTACTGGCACAATTACATACCTATCCCCACATCAACATAAACTTACACCCCTCCAAAAATAAATTAATAAAAAAAATTCTGTAGTACAACAACCTAAACTTTAAATTCTCAGGTTATGTATGAAGTGGAGGCACACTCGGGTAAATTTCAACAAGGTTACTATAAGAGTTCAAAGGTCAGTTGTACCACACTAAGGGCAGGCAAACAGGGCAAAACAGCCTAGAGTCACTGTGTTAATGAACTCAAACTATGCAGAAAGTGAGGACACAAGTAGGACTTCACAAAGGCAAACAGGAAGAGATGAGTATACATAGACAAAGACACAGGAAACAAATTAGACGCTGGTGTTATTAATACTCAGGGGATGGACAGGAGGATTCTGGGGGTTGTAGTTTGTGTGACGTCCAAAAAAGGAGAGAGTCGAACGCCAAGCACGGCGACAAACAACATTTATTCTTACTTTCGGTTTTACTGCTTAACGAAGAACCTTTAAAACTACTCCACTTCAACATTAACCGACAAAAACATAGTGACATGAACATGCTTAAATACACACATGCAAGACTCACCGCAGTTGCCATAAATGAACGCTGAAACGAACACTTAACAGCCACGCCCATGACACACACACACACACACACAGATCACACACGATACACATCCTCACACAGACACGCCCACACAGATACGGGACAAGGGAGGAGGCAAGGGTGGCCACCATGACAGTTTGATGAAGACAGGCTAGAGGCTGCAGGTGTGACACAAATAAACATCTCTCACTGTACTGAACCCAAGTTCTGCATGGTAATGTAATACAACCTTCTCATTTCCCATATAAATCAGAATTGTACATACAAGAATGCAAACACACAAACAATAAACAAATCTGAATCACCTAGAGCAAGATCAGCCTGGATCAGTGAAACGAGCCCTAGAGAGGAAGAGAAGCAGAGGACATAATGTGAACAGTGCAAGGATTCATGTTTTCAGCAATATGACTAATAGCTGCACAGGTCAGACATGCTGGAAATAAAAGGAGCATCACAGGATAGAAATAGAGTGAGGACACCTGACCACATGGAACTGAAGCTCTGATACTCCCTTCTGAGGGAAACACACAAGTAACCCTGATAATCCATCACTCAGAACCCTCAGAGTGCACATGAACACCTTCATCCAGCAACTCTCACTCTAATGAAGACATAAAGAGAACATTTACTCACAGAACATCACACAGAGTGGACTGAGCTCCATATTGTCCCTGTAGTGACAGACTGAGTGTGAAACTGTCTGTGTTAAAGCCTCGACACTTCCTGTGTTCACAGAATTAAACTCTGCTACTATAATGAGGTTATTTTAAGAGTCTGAGAAAGAGAGAGAGAGAGAGAGACAGAGAGAGAGAGAGAGAGAGAGAAGGGCTGGTAGTTCCTATTTTATAGTGTCTGTATAAATAATATTAATAATTTGAATTCATTTATTTAATTTTAATGTTTTGTAGATTTCCCCACGGTGGGACTAATAAAGGTTTATCTCATCTCTGTAACTCCTTTAGTGGACACACACTGTGTGGTTCCCCTTCCTTTCTTTTGTCATGAAGACCTTATATGGCTGCTCTTTCACACACATAAACACACACACACACACACATAAGCGTGCGCATACACGCACGCACAAACAC
>JAOXYF010000021.1:1094173-1104316 GCA_028565775.1 Sternarchorhynchus goeldii
TGTGTGTGTGTGTGTGTGTGTGTGTGTGTGTGTGTGTGTGTGAGAGAGAGAGAGATAGAGAGAGAGAGAGAGAGAGAGAGAGAGAGAGAGAGTATAAAAATAGACACAACGATGAAATATGTGAACTACAACATAGTCAACGAATGACGCGTTTTCCACTCCCACCGCTAAACGTACTAGTGTGTTTATTTTGAACAGAACGATATCAAGGAAAAGATCACAGAAAAAAGGTAAGTTCACAATAAAATTGTGACAAATAACCCTAATTAAAACAGATTTTGTGGACGTTTGTGATGATTAGCGATATAAACGTATACCTAAGCAAGTTTATTTAAAATTACTTTTTTTTACTTTTGTCCAAAGTTCATTTTGTGTATGTCAGTTTAGATAACCTAACTAGGTAAAGACCTGATGAACCGTTCATACACTATATATTTATCTTGCTGCAGTTGAAGAAAAATTGTTTGAATACAGTTAGTTCTTCTGAATTAACATGACAGGAACTATTGCAACAGTCCTCGTGACTATGCAAGACTTCCGGCGTGCAGTATCCTAGTAAGGATTCCTGTGTCCAAGGATTGACGGGCTGGTAGCTCAGAAAACAAAACTCAAATACAGTTATGATGAGTAGACCACTCTGATTCACATTTGTTTCTAATAAAATACAGCTGAATCAGTTAGACCTTTTAGAGCGCTTTACTTATGTATTTTACTTATATGGGATGTAAGAAACAAGTGCGAGCAAAAGTGCGTCACATGAGAATTAATTCTTAGTGTGTCCGAGACTGCATATGTTGACTCAGTCGGTGTCGATAGTTGGACAGCGAATGGAGTAGTTTGAAGTGGATTAGAGAATTTTTGGCCTCCAGATTACATTTCATATTAGTCGTAGATATCAACCTATTTTACTTTTTCGGCCACCCTTTGGGCGTAAGATAGTGGTGTATAATACTTAACTACTAGTAAAGACATGTTCACACTTCTTTCGTTTTGGGTCAGCACAAACGGCAGCGCAAACAATAACAGCAGCAAGATGTATTTCAAAGTTTGATCTGCTTTTTTTGGCAAGTAGAGGTATGCGTGTTTTGGGGCATGTTCGGTTCAGTAACAGGGTGAAGTTTTTTCATTTAGCGGGATTAGATATCATTTATGTAGTGCACTATATTTTGTTTAGTAAATGGAGTTCAGGCACACAGCATTTTAACAAACTTAAATTACATAACAGTCACAAATATGCTGTGAATGGTAACTTCACTCTCTCCCCTCCAAACACTGTGGGGGACAATACCTACACAATTACAGGGTGTGAGTGCAAGTGATGTTAATCAGTTTAACATCAGATTTGTTTTCTCTTCAGACGTTCCACAGACATGCCCAACTACGTGAGAACAACCCTGGTTGGGCTCCTGCTCTTAGCTGATATATTTCTCATAAATTGGATAGTGGGTAAGTGGGTTTATTCTGGTAAAGCTAAATACCTTAACAGCTAAAATAATTGGAACACCATAGGTGCAATGCTGCTCTCAAGTGGTAGCCAGGGGGGACTGCAGCCACTGTGCTAAAATTGCTGGCCACCCAACTGACAGGGTTTCCCACAGGTGGAGAAAATATTTGTGGTGGTAAATGTGGCTAATTACTAACTCTGTCCTTCATTTGGGTGGGTCTGAAGATGTGTAGTTTTTATCAGTCATGTTACATGTAAGGCGGTACAATTAATAAGAAATGTGTTTTGGTTCATTTACGTATAGTGCAATCAAAGCATGTTACATGTTAGTTGCAGATTTGGTTAATTTTTTGGTAGTAGTTTTAATACATCAATGACATATACAACCCAAAAGTGTGAACTGGTTTGTATGCTGTGATCTTGTCTCTATTACAGGGGCCTATTTCATAAAACACTTTAATATTTAGTGCTACGTTGATGTAAATGTGAAGGCTGGATCAGATCTAGCAGCTGAATGAAGCTGAATATGTGCTGTGTAACAGAGTTCTCCCTTTGTCCTCCTCCTTCCCCAGTTCATTCTGCATCAGCTTGGACTTCAGTAAAGGTGAAGCTTCATGCCAGTGCTGCTCTCTCCTGCAGTCAGAACACCATGTGTTCTGGTCTGGTCACATGGACTGTATCCAAAAAACCACATAACATTGTGGCTCAGTGTGATCAGACATCCTGCCAGTCAAAAGAGGGATTTCACATGTGTCACGATCAGTACCTGAAGGGTAATTTCTCCCTCTCCATCACTGGTGCTAAATACAGTAAGAGGACCTGGTACACCTGCTCCTGTAATGGTAAAAGCATCTGTGATGTGAGTCTGCGCATAGAGGGTAAGTGTCTTCCCTTATTAAATTCCCCTATTATTCCCATATTAAACATTTGTAATTAGAGTATAAAGTATCTCCATTTGTTGATAATCTGTGTTTGTTGCAGCTCCTGTTTTTTCCAGGCAGATTAACTCTGGCGAGTCTCTCACCCTGGATCTGCCCATCTCAGAGGCAGTAGAGTTATTTATTAACAAGACTAGTGGTGACAAGCCAAACGCAGTGAGATTCTGTGAGGTCACAGGTCGTGAAATTCAGTGTAACTCGGAGTATGAGAAGAGAGTGTCATTCAGTTCCAGTCTGCAACTGAAGGACATGGAAGAGCCTGATAGTGGCATTTACACTATATGGGACATCAGGAATAATGAGATTGTATCGACCTTTAATATCACAATCAAAGGTATGGCTTTCAACTGCTGTACCACAGTCATGTTTAGGATACTTTGAGGTAAACTCAGTAGGTTAGTAAGTTGTGTTAATCAAATAGCAAGAGTTCTTTTTTATATTTCTGTCCATGTGATTTTTTGGTTGCTTATAAGTCTGGTGTCATTGCAGGGAAAGAAACGGACACCAATAAAACTTTGCCTCCAGTAAAAGGTGAGGATTCATTAAAAACTGATGTTTGGCTTTTCTGAACAGTGATCTAGACATTAAGTAACTCAGTACACAGGCAGTACATCACATGTGGCCTATCTTCTCACTGCTTATGTTGTACTATAGAGCTTCTCCTTGTCAGTATTGCCCTTTCCCTGGCTTCGTGTTTTGCCTCATGCCCTTGTTCCATTTCTGGTTTTCTATCTTTTTCTGTTTCCTTTTTGGGTTTTTGCTTTTGTTTCCTGTCATTAACCTGTTTTTTATTTCCTCTTGATTATTTCTAGTATTTAAGGTTTTCTAGTTTGGTTGTGGGTTATTGGCGCTATTTCAAGTCTTTTGAGTGCAGTATTTGTTTCTGAATCTTTTCCATATCTCAGTCCTTCTTTTATAACTAACTTAAATTTGTTATTATGTTTTGCACCATTGCTCTCAGGTATTCCAGTGTTGATTGTTTCTATTTAATTTAGCGTTTTGCTTTGTCTTTGGAATTGCCCTTATGTATTGGTATTTTGATGTCTGTTGATTAGCTTTGCTCTTTTTCCTGTTCTGTTAATGCAATTTTTCTGTTGTAGTCTTGATTAGTTGTGTCATGTCTACATAGTAGTCAAGGTTTTGATTCTGTTCAGTAGTTCCTGCATACATTTTGTTTAATCCCTGTAAGTTTTGATCATTTGTCATAACTATAGGTCTCGTTTATGTTTCCACTGTAGTTAAGGTGGTTTAGTTTTGTTAAAGTTAATTGTTGATGTATTTCACCATGCGCATTTAATTTTGTCTTTTGTAACATCGTTATGTTTCTAGTACGTTTTTAGTTATGTTTAGTCAGTTAGTTAAGTTACGTAGCTTCGGTAAAGACCGATCGCTCTTGTCCTGTTCTTGTGTGTGTTGTGTCCAGGTGTTGATTTAGAAGTTTGTTTGTTACGTTTTGGTTTAGTTTCCATTGTGTTGTTTTCTTGTGTATTCGTCTCTTATGGTATCTCTTGGTGAGATTCTGAGTGTTCTGTGTGCTGCATTTTGTGTACTTTTATTAAATGTTTTCAGTTGTTAGTTATGCTTATGATTCCTTGTACATCAGCTGCACCTGCTTTCTACTCCACCTTCATTCTACTATTAAAATATGATAATAACAGGGCAATGTCATGAAGGATGAAGAAGTCTGTATTCTTCTGTTCAGGTGAAAATGAGAGCTGGGTGTACAGACACCACAAAGAACTTCTCTGCTTTGCTGGAGGCCTGGTCCTTGGGATGTTGCTGTGCTACATTGTCATTCCATTTATGCAAAGAGTCTGGGAGAAACTCAGTAGAAGAGCACCATGCTTTAGAAGAAATCACTATAAATGTGACACAACGCCTGGCGCTCCTAAACCTGAAGGCGCCCCCTTGAAGATATGTCTAGACCCTGAAGGGTGATGGAGCTTCTGCTTCCTTAATGTGCTGCAGGCCTTTAAGGTTTTTTGTCATTTCTGTCTTCTTGGGCTTTTCTGTACTGTTATCCCTGTGAGAGGGTGGAATGAAGGGAAGATTAAGTCCTTCAGAGTGAACAGAAGGGTTTCACACAGTGTTAGGAAGTTGCTGGCTATGAGCTGGAATTGGAAATGTACTATAGCCACCAGTCCCACTTCAATGTTAATTTTCTATATTATATTCATTCATTACACACAGACTGATATAGTTCATATGTTTATTTCTTTTACTTTTGGTTCTAACTGACTGTAACAAACTCTTGTAGGTGCCATTCTAGAACCCCTTAAAAGGAACTGCACACCTTTTGTTCATACAAATCATCTTTATTTATATAGCGCCTTTTACAACAGATGTCTCAAAGCAGAACATCACTGTCAACCTGAATTTCTTAGTCTTATTTATTGTTGTTATTGTTATTGTTTATTTATTATATTGTCTGCAGATGTTTGTATTGAAAATGTCTAAACTCTGTGTATTTTATAGAATTTCTGCGAAGAAAATGGCCATGACAAATCACATCTAGTTGCATAATGGATATAAGATTTGTGCAACTTGGCTTCATTTTTGTATTTTGTTTTAAATAAAACTGTACCAGTTACTGTAGGGGAGTGGTAGTCCAGTGATTAAAGAGAGAGCTTAGTGCTCTTTGTTGGAAGGTTGCCAGTTTGATTCCCAGTTCTGCCAGGCAAGCCCTGTTGAGCCCTTCGGCAAGACCCTTAACCTTCTCAGTTCCAGGGGGAGGTCCTGACTAAAAGGTCAGATCCAGAAGGTAACACAGACTTGGGGGTGCCCTGAGGTGCTGGCATCCCTCCACTCCACCGTCAACAAACTTGAGTGAACGCGTTGTGAGGGAATTTTATTGTTTGTATACTTTTAAACATAATGTGCAAGAGCTAGTCTGTATGTGATTCTGTATGAAGACTGTAAAACTGCATGTAAAAGGGAGAAGGAGAGAGTGTTTGTTCTTGGGTTTAAGAGTTTATGTATATCTATAGATACACACATGTGACTAACTTCTGTTGGAAGTGTAATCATGGTCGACCAAGATAGTGGGAGGAAACCCCTCCCAGTGTCACCAACTGTAACCACCCCACCTGCGAGCAGTATAAGGAGAGGAGAAGACAAAGTTCTCCTCAGAGTTGTGCATTAGGCAGACTCTCATGCATTGCATTGAAGAAACTTTTTACTATTATCATTCAACCTCGCCTGAGACCTGAGTCTATTTCACAGAAATTCCACCACAGCGTACAGTGGTGAGACGATAGCACCAGCGTCTCAGTATACCATAAAACCCTCTGCCCATGAACCCCTGGATCTGTAGCCTTTATTTAAGGGGGGATATTAATTACCAAACTCTGAACTAAATAAGTAAGTTTTTAGCCCAGACTTAAAGATTGAAACTGTCAGAGTCTCGAACTTAGAATAATCATTTGTGAGAAAATAACATATGCTGTAATCACTATCAAAACAAATATTTCGATGTTTTAAATTGCAGCGGAATTGTAAGTGAAGCAAAACTCTGGTTTTCACAAAGAGAAAAAATAAACAATATATTCATACACATGTCCAAGGGTGGGTACCACGGGTAACACGAACACTACTGTACTTTCTACCAGATTTTACAGGTTGGTTTATTACAAGTGATGCCTTTTTAAACAGATGGTAAAAATTAGCTATTGAAATTAAAATGTTGTGTGTTGTTTTCCTTATCAGGATTGGTGTATGAAAAATCCAAACTCCTCAAATCCAATCTGGAGGAGGAATATAAAAAAATTTAATGAAGGAATATCAGAGCATGGAAGCTCATCCTTTCTGAATGAGATCTACACAGAGCTCTACATCACAGAGGCAGGGAGGGGAGAGGTCAATAATGAACATGAGGTGAGACAGATTGAGACAGCATCTTAGGAGACTAGCAACACAGGAGACACCCATCAAATGCAATGATCTCTTTAAAGACAAAGCTATCAGAAGAGTGCTGACTAAAGGAGTTGCTGGAATTGGAAAAACAGTCTCTGTGCAGAAGTTCATTCTGGACTGGGCTGAAGGAAAAGCAAATCAGGATGTTGTTTTTATATTTCCACTTCCTTTTAGGGAGTTGAATTTGAAGAACAAAAAGTTCAGTCTGATGGATTTACTTCATGACCTTTTCCCAGAAACAAAACCTTTACAATTAATAGACTGTCATTCTTACAAAGTCATATTCATTTTTGATGGTCTTGATGAGTGTCGACTTTCTCTAGATTTCCAGAACAATGAAAGATTGTGTGATGTAACACAGTCGACTTCAGTGGATGTACTGCTGACAAACCTCATCAAGCAGAAGCTGCTTCCCTCTGCTCTAATCTGGATAACCTCTCGACCAGCAGCAGCTAATAAGATGCCTCCTGAGTGTTTTGACCTGGTAACAGAAGTAGAAGTATGAGGATTTAGTGACCCTCAGAAAGAGCTTTACTTCAGGAAGACAATCAGCGATGAGAGCCTGGCCAATAGAATCATCACACACATGAAGTCATCAAGAAGCCTCTACATCATGTGTCACATTGCAGTCTTTTGTTGGATTGCAGCAACTGTTCTAGAAACAATGTTGAGTGAAGCAGAGATTGGAGAGATCCCCAAGACTGACTCAAATGTTCACACACTTCCTCATCTTTCAGATCCAGCACAAGGACAGAAAGTATCATGGAAAAAATTATATTGACTCTCAAAAGACTGAAGAGGTCATTCTGGTACTGGGAAAACTGGTTTTCCAACAGCTGGAAAAGGGTAATCTGATTTTCTATGATAATGATATGAGAGAGTGTGGCATTGATGTGAATGAAGTGTCCTTGTACTCAGGAGTTTGTACCCAGATCTTCAGAAAGGAGTTTAGGTTGCAACTGGGGAAGGTGTTCAGCTTTGTGCATCTGAGTGTTCAGGAGTTTCTGGCTGCTTTATATGCATTTCTGCCCTTCATCTCCAACAACACAAATGTACTGAAACAACAAACCACTGGATTCCGTCATGTGTTTAAAAAAACAAAAATGATGTCTGACTTCCTTATGAACGCAGTGGACAAGACTTTACAGAGTGAGAATGGACACCTGGACCTTTTCCTCCGTTTCCTTCTGGGTCTTTCACTAGAGTCCAATCAGACTCTCTTACAAGGCCTACTGACACAGACAGGAAGCAGCTCTTACAGCAAAGAGAAAATAATACCTGGAACATCAGCACTCCACCATTTCCAGTCTACAAACATGAGTGACAGGAAAGAGGTGAAGTGAAGCATCATGACGTCCCAGTTTACCATAGCTCTCAACATCCATGGACCCCCAGATCTACACCTTTATCTAAGATGAGAGGGATTCATAAAATGTCTGACTATACAAATAGGTTTTCAGCCTTAAACACTGAGACTGTGTCTGAGTCTTGAACATTGGCAGGAAGGTTATTCCATAGTGTGGCACCTTATAGGAAAAGGCTCCGCCTCCTGTGGTAGTTTTCCTTATTCAAGGTACTAATAAAGAGCTGCACTCTTATATACACCCTGAACAAACATGAACTTATAGGTTGACATTCATAAACTTCACAGCTTTAACAGCAGAGTGTAGGCATGATGTTACGAGGTGTAAGGTTCCAAATCCACGGATAGATTGAGCCGCGTAACCGACGCGTGTTCCATTGTAGTAGCCTATCCACCAGACGATTCTTAGAAACAGCCTTTTATTGCACGATTTCGGCGAATAAACAAATTACAAATAATAACCGTAAAACAGTTACATGCTTTACTGTTTTTCCCATAACTTTAAGCTATCAATATTCTATAGGTAACACGACACGAAGAGACACGGTCAGAAAACTGTGCGACTCCCTCGATCCTAATCCTCTAACTGAGCCAGCAGGAAATGCCACCCGCCCCACTTGCGCATGCACACAACACATCATGACGTCTAATTGCATACATCAAACATATTATCCCTGAACCTATAAGAAGCGCTTTTGGCTCCTACACGAGGCATTTAGCAGCACGATGAGATGAATGTTTTTTCTTTTTAAAACATTTATTTGGCACTTTACAGAACAAATGTGCACTCAGGGACACAGTATTGAGCAACGATCAAACACGGACAAAACACAAGACCCACACACATGCTTATAAACATGACAGCTAACGAGACACACGTGTAACATGTCACGCTAATGAAACAAATAATTGACAAACATCCATTTACACAAACACATACACACACTCTCACATATTAACAGATGAGGGAGGAGTCAGGGGTGGCCACCGTGACAGTAGGACAGGTGTGAAATCCTCAGGTATTTTTCTACCAAAGCCTGGTGTTGAATGCTGCAGTGTTTCTATATTTTCTTTCATTCCTGCAGCTCCATCACTGTGTTCATGTCACTTCTCTGGTACCGTCTGTACAAACCCCTCTACAGTTTTTACACTGATGTCATTCAGTTCTGTCTGATCTATCAGAGCATCAGTCCTCCTGGTATCTGTTTCCTGAAACCATGACATAATACTGGACTTTTAATGGGGTTCATGTTTTATTGCATCTAGACAGAATGAGTATCCTCTTATGTTTGAGACTGGGAAATAATGATAAAGAGAGTGATGTGTGATGTTTAGACACAGTGATAAAGAGAGTGTGTGATGTTTAGACAGTGATAAAGAGAGTGTGTGATGTTTAGACACCGTGAGGGATGGTGTCTGCTTACCTCACACTGTATTTTTATTAAACACTAAACACACTAACTGTGTATTAATTATGATATATATAACTCATTTTCTACTATTCTGAGTGGATTTATGAGTAGTTTAGCTGGTGAGATGCAGTTGGTGAGTGGTGTCCTGTGTGTTGATCATCTAAAGATACATTACAGTACAGACGGTGTTTCAGACCATTTGTTTCACCTGCTGTTATCGATAAACGAAAGTTTATCGAAGGTTCTTCATGCGGTATGTGGCGTTGAATAAACAGATAATTGTTATCATTAACTAACATGAGTGAAGCTAACTGGTTAGCTAGTTAGCTTAGCTACCAGAATCTCCATGTGAGTGGAAAATTGAAATCGTCAGCAGCTCTCAGTTCTACAGTGTGTGTGTCTGTGTGTGTGAGAGAGAAAGAGTATATTGGTGTATATATAGTGTCCTCCCTCTGTCACAGAGAGACATAATTGCAGTTTTCCTCCTCTCTTTGACACAAATACTGTTACTGTATTAATTTGATACGCACACACACCCTACTTGCCTCACAAACTCCATCCCTCTTTCTCGCACACACCTTGACTCTCTCTCACACACACACACACACCCTCCTTCCCTCCCTCTCATACATACACAAACGCACCCTGCTTCTCTCACACACACACCCTGCCTCTCTCACACACACACCCTGCTTCTTTCACACACACACACTGCTTCTTTCACACACACCCTCTATTTCCCTCTGACGCACACACACTCTTCTCTCTCTCACTCACTCACTCACACACATACACTCACACATACAGACAGAGAGAGACATAATTGCTAATTGTCTTCTTCTCTCTGACATACTACCTCTGTATTAATTATATGCACATACCCACATGCACTGTCTCTCGCACACTCATTCTCTCTATACACACACACATCATCATCATCATTGCATCTCTCCCATGAACACACACCCTATTGCATGTGTGTGTGTTGAGCTGTAAATGTGAGGAGTTTTTCTCCTTCTCTCTGCAGGCTGGATAACTGCAGTATTAGAGAGGAAGGCTGTGCTGCTCTGGCTT
>JAOXYF010000021.1:1119186-1129849 GCA_028565775.1 Sternarchorhynchus goeldii
TGAACAATTAAATGCAGAGAAAAAGAGAGAGAGACCATGATATACATGATAGAGCACAGCATAAACATTCTTACACCGCCAACATAAAGAAACCACTTCTGTAAAACTCCCCATGAATAAACAGCATTGCTGTTATATTCCTGTTTGGTAAGTATAAGCAGGATTTAATAAGTGTATGTATGTGTTAGTAAGAATATGTAGGGTATAGTACATATGTTAAGGGTTTAGTAAGGTATATCTGAGCGTTGACTGGTATTGTTTTGCCTTGTCTTGCAGTTTACATGCTTGAAAACAGCGCTGTTAACCAGTGTTCATATTTAACTACAATCCTAGCACAACATGGATCCCTCATTTACGTCCAGAAAGGACGTCTCTCCTAAATCAAGGTAAATGTGCTTTAGACAAATATTACACAAGGAAATACTGCAAGATTGAATGAAAACACAAAAGTGCTCTGTTTAGTGATTAAAGGTCTTGTTAAGTTTATTGTTGTTTTAAAGTCTGATTCGGAAACAGAGACCAGGCTGTTTGTCCAGGAGGAGTGTGTCTATGGGTAGCCAGCAAAGAGAGGAAACTCCTGATGATGCCCTGAGGTGAGCGTTCAAATTACCTCTGCTGTAATTAGCCATGGAAAGTGTCCACACTTCCCTTCAGTCCCCACCCTCCAGGAAACCAAGCCCATGGTTTTTTTATTCCAAGCCCATCCCCCTCCAAAGTCACACCCCCTCAGCACTTTGCCCCCCCTCCTATGTTCCGCATGCACACACCAAGTAATGGACAGGCAGGGATGGTTCCTAATTGGTTAATGATTGGTGCAGCAGTTTTCCTTACTGTGGCCAGGAATTAGGTAACTCTGCTGCAAAGCACCTGTAATCTTTTGAGATTAATTTTGTTAATGGTCCCTGACAAAATAATCATCATCATAACAGTTGAAAACAGTTATCCAGAGATCTCTCTTTCTCAGATCATCCAGAGATGATCAATTGTATTGATACTACTGAAAAGAGAATTAAGACCAACTTTAATTAAACAAACTGCTTACCTCAGCCTTAAGGTGTTTTTATAGTGGGTTTTGTGTTCTTTTATTTCTCAACATACCATTCTTTGTCTTGTGTTTGGTAGTCTGAGCTGGGATGGGAGACTAACATCCCCTGAACCCAGATTCATATCCATGAAGAGTGACCACTCCATGCTATGTCCATTCACTTTCACAAGTAGAGATTCTGGAGCTGATCCGAGGTAAACGTGATGCATGGGAATACACTTGGAAATCGAGGGCATGAGGTGGAATAAAAATGCACTGTAATAAAATTCTTTCACAATTTTTCACAATACTGATGTCATCTTGCTGATGCTTTCTTGTTCATGTCACTGAATTGGTTTTAATCTCATTTATTCCAGATAATCCTGTTTATTCCAGTTGTGCATAGAATCAATATAAATATTAAAAACCTTTCCAATTAGTGCTGCATTTAAATGTCATGGGAATGTCAGTAAAATGCATCTTTCATGCAGTTAATCTTATTCTTAATCTGATTGCTGCTCAGATTAATTCATTAACTGTGAGTTGTAGGATGAGGAAATACATAACTTCTGTCTGAGTCATCACATGCACTTTATGTCATGTGTTGTGAGGGTGTGAGTGCTACTCTGTTAAGACCTTCAGCTAAAGTTAACACTGTGTTTGTTGACAGCACTCAGGACGAGGGACTGATGGTTTCCAGTGACAGACATTTTGAGTCGATATTTGAGGTGTGTATATGTGTGTGTGTATGTGTGATATTTGTGATGTGTGTATGTGTATATATGATATCTGAGGTGCGTGTGTGATATGTGAGATGTGTGTGTATGCGTGATATCTGAGATGTGTCTGTGCGTGTATGTGTGTGTGTGTGTGTGTGTGTGTGCAATTGTGTGGTCATGTGCATCTTTGTTACAGTAATAGGAACCTTAGACACCACTTTTGATAGTATTTATACAAAAGATTGTTTCTGTCTTATAACACATTGACATCCATTAATGGATTGTTTATCTTCCCAGGAACTTGAGCATAAAGTTATTTCTCTGGTGAAAAGGGAACTTGAGCGATTCAAGCAGTTACTGAGTCCAAAGTACCTAACATGTTCAGACAGAGCAGAAGAGGATGAAGAAGATGAGAACAGTGCCAGGCAGGGGGCGCTCAAGATCACACTACATGTTTTAAGAGGCATGAACCTGTCACATCTGGCTACAACTCTACAGATAAGTAAGAACTCTAATGTCGCTAACTACTAACATATTTTACTTTGGAGGGAAAGACATTTTACAGAGTAAGTGATATGTTAAGTAAGAGACATGTTAAGAGGCATGTCTAAAACTTGTTGATTATTATAAAATACTTGATTTAATGTTTGTTTAGGCACAGTAGTTGTCTAAAAATCCTTGTAAAACCAAAATGATGGTTGTGTTTCTGTGTTTCTCAGAATCGGTCCCTTTTCAGAGAAAACTTAAATCCAAACTGAATAAAAAATGTCAAATCATCAAGGAAGGAATCTCAAGTTATGAAACTTCAGCACTTCTCAGTGAGATCTACACAGAGCTCTACATCACAGAGGGAGGGAGTGGAGAAATCAATAATGAACATGAGGTGAGACAGATTGAGGCAGCATCCAGGAGACGAGCAGCACAGGAGACACCCATCAACTGCAACGACATCTTTAATCCTCTGCCTGGACAAGTCAAACCCATCAGAACTGTGCTGACTAAAGGAGTGGCTGGAATTGGAAAAACGGTCTCTGTGCAGAAGTTCATTCTGGACTGGGTTGAAGGAAAAGCCAATCAGGATGTCCACTTCATATTTCCACTTCCTTTCAGGGAGCTGAATTTGATAAAGGAGAAAAACCTCAGTCTGATGGAACTTCTACATTCCTTTTTTACAGAAACAAAAGAACTGGAATTAACAAACTATAAAACCATGTTTGTTTTTGATGGTCTCGATGAATGCCGTCTTCCTCTAGACTTCCAGAACAATGAGGGCTTGTTTGATGTAACCAAGTCAGCCTCAGTGGATGTGCTGCTGACCAACCTCATCAAAGGGAACTTACTTCCTTCAGCTCTCCTCTGGATAACCTCTCGACCAGCAGCAGTCAGTCAAGTTCCTTCTGAGTTTGTTGACCAGGTAACAGAGGTACGAGGGTTCAGTGACCCTCAGAAAGAGGAGTACTTCAAGAAGAGAATCAGTGATGAGAGTCTGGCCAATAGGATCATCACACACATGAAGTCATCAAGAAGCCTCTACATCATGTGCCACATTCCAGTCTTCTGTTGGATTGCAGCCACTGTTCTAGAGAGAATGTTGGGTGAAGCAGAGAGTAGAGAGATCCCCAAGACTCTCACTCAAATGTTCACACACTTCTTGATCTTTCAAACCAAACATGCAAGTCAAAAGTACCATAGTAAAAGCACGAGTACTCCTCACCAAACCAAAGAGACTATTCTAGCATTGGGAAAACTGGCTTTTCAACAAATGGAAAAAGGCAACCTGATCTTCTATGAGGAAGACCTGAGAGAGTGTGGCATTGATGTCAAAGAAGTGTCAGTGTACTCAGGAGTGTGTACCCAGGTCTTCACAAAGGAGTTTGGGCTGCACCTGGGAAAGGTATTCAGCTTTGTGCATCTGAGCGTTCAGGAGTTTCTGGCTGCTTTGTTTGTCTTTCTCACCTTTCTCTCCAACAACAGAAAAGGATTTGAAAAATGTGTCCCTGGGTTTGTTAGTTTTGTCAACAAGCCAACAATGTCTGACCTTCTCAAGAGTGCAGTGGACAAGGCCTTGGAGAGTGAGAACGGACACCTGGACCTTTTTCTCCGCTTCCTTCTGGGTCTCTCACTGGAGTCCAATCAGATTTCTTTAAAGAGCCTGCTGCCACAGACAGGAATCAGTTCTCCCAAAGTTGAAATAATCAAGTACATCAAAAAGATGATTAAGGATAATTCTTCAGAGAAATCCATCAATCTGTTTCACTGTCTGAATGAACTGAATGACTATTCGCTGGAGAAGGAAGTCCAAACATACTTGTGCAGGAAAGGTAAGAACCGTCTTTCCACGTCGTCCACCTCGGGACACCTGTCTGGGCCCAAGCTGTCTCCTGCTCAGTGGTCAGCTGTGGTGTTTGTACTGCTGACCTCAGAAGCGGACCTGAAGGAGTTCAATCTGAGTAAATACGACCCGTCAGAGGAATGCCTGCAGAGAATGCTGCCGGTGGTCAGAGCATCCATAAAAGCAAAGTAAGTACAAATCAAGTTAAAGGGTTAGCAACCCTGTTTATTTAACATACCTCTGGACACTGAAAAATGATGAATAACAAACTTGGTAATGAAGTTATTGGCAAAATGTGATCTTACCTGCCTGATCATGGTGATAACACACACCCCATAGATATTGGTGTGTGATTTGTGAGCTCTTTTATTAAATGAACTGTAAATATTAAGTAATTAGTACACTTTTTGATTTTAAAATACATGTATGAAAGAAAAGATGCATCATATTTGGCTGTTAACACCACATAAATGTTTTAAGTTGTTTTTTTCTTTTCTTTTGCCTTTGTAGTTGCAATGTCTTCCTAACCATTGATGTCCTTTGTCTTATAAATATAAAAGATCACCATGAAAGAACCAACAGCAGCAGATATAACTTTAACCATGTACTGAATAACTTTAACCATGTACTGAATAACTTTAACCATGTACTGAATAACTTTAACCATGTGCTGAATAACTTTATCCATGTGCTGAATAACTTTAACCATGTGCTGAATAACTTTATCCATGTGCTGAATAACTTTAACCATGTGCTGATCTGCATTGCATGTAATTTCTTTGGACACATTGAAACTGGAATTTGTGTAAAACAATGCAATGCTGCAAATCCACTTATTTATGTGTGGGGAAATGTATTAAAACTAAAACCACATTTACACACATGAACACATGTATAAAGTGGTCATACAGTACAGTTCATACAGAAAACCTTATTCCGTGAAAATTGAATGTCCTTTTTTTAAAAGGAAAAGTGTATATTTTAAATACCCCCTTTATACCGCTGTAATACTCAAGGAATTAAGAAAGACATTTATTGCAAACTGAATTTTTCATTGTTTATGTCACACATTACAATTATGTAACATATGCAATATGGAATAATGTAGTTTAAATGAGAAATGAGACTTTGTAAACATGCTAAATGAATGAATGTTCATTTCCCAGCCTGAGTGGTTGTAACCTCACTGAAATGAGCTGTGCAATTCTGGCCTCAGCACTCGGCTCAAGTTCCTCACATCTCACAGAGCTGGACCTCAGTACAAATCACCTGCAAGATCGAGGAGTGAAGCTGCTCTCTGATGGGCTGGAGAATTCACAGTGCAAACTGGAGAGACTGAGGTAAACATGCATTCACACATGCAAACAAATAAAGTGTTCATGTTATTCTCTCACTTTTGTGACATTATTATAAACACACCCATACAGTTATTATCCAATCACCTGTTACATTACATTAAATGTTTCCTCCTAGTTTTAATAATGCTGAGCCTGCAGTACGGTTAGACTAATTGTTTGATGCTTCAGATTTATGGTGACATGTATTTTACTCACAACTGTGTGAGAGCATTTGAATGGGTAGTTTGTTAATGTGGTGTGTCTCCTGTAGACTCTGTGGCTGCGGGCTCACAGGGAAAAGCTGCTCAACTCTGGTATTCGCTCTCAGCTCAAACAGCTCAAATCTCAAAGAGCTGAATGTGAGTGATAATAATTTACACAATTCAGGAGTGATGCTGTTGTGTACCGGAGTGGAGAATCCACACTGTAAACTGGAGATACTGGGGTGAGAAAATGAATGACAACAGCAAACAAATTAACCAGCAAATGAAATCTCAACATTTTATGCAAAGCTTTTTGGAAATGTTGCATTTATTGATATTTCCATTTACAGGCTGAACAACTGCAGTATTACAGAGGAAGGCTGTGCTGCTCTGACTTCAGCTCTACAGAAGAACCCCTCACATCTGAGAGAGCTTGGTCTGAGTATGAATCTAACTGGAGACTTGGGAATTAAGCTTCTCTCCACTCTGCTCAAGCATCCTGACTGTAAACTGGAGAAATTAGAGTGAGTATTACCACCAAGGATTAGGCATATTTTTTATATAATTAATAATTTTGACATGTAGTTTTTATGACATGCAGTATTTTCACTGTTGTAGCGACATGAACCGATATTTACCTCTAGATACCTCGCGACATGAACCGATATTTACCTCTAGATTTACCAATAACCCATGGAATATCAGCTGCATACACTAATTGGGACCTCACTCGTATGCAGGGAAACTGCTTATGATTAGGCACCCAGGAAAATGAATCAACTTAGTGAATAAATGAAATGTATTGAATAATACGAGTAATGCCATGGTGATTCTGAGCTTAGCTATTGTCTCTTACTTGACCAGCCACGGCATGGTTTGGTAGGTGTCTTGGACAGTGTATTGTGTTTCACTAGTTAAACAATTAGTTAAATAATTTTGCATTTATTTGCATCCATGTTCTGCAGGCTGTGTGACTGTAGAGTTACAGAGGAAGGCTGTGCTGTTCTGGCTGCAGCTCTGACATCAAACCCCTCATCACACATGAGAGAGCTGGATCTGGGCTACAATAAACTAGGAGACTCAGATGTGAAGCAGCTCTCTGCCCTACTGGAGGATCCACAATGTTCCTTGAATAAACTATAGTGAGCATCTGAATTCCATAATGCTATATATTTTTATTACCCTCATTGATTAATGTTGATCATAGCTAAAACTACAACCAACTCTAAAAAAAACCCTTAAAAATACCTTTTCCTTCTAAGAGTGAAATTCACAGCAACTTCTGTATTTTTCTTACAGCTTCTCCATGTGATAAGGCCATAAGACTGGAAGAAGATTTGAGATAAAGATTGAATTTCTGAAAATGTTACCTACATGATTAGCTGCTACTCTCATGCATGTGTCTGACTAGTATTAATCCTCTCATACTGAAGTGGGAATTCTATCTGGGAGGAAGAAGAAGAGGAGGAAGATGTCATTACTAAAGCTGACCTGCTGCTCACATTGGATGGTTATTCATTATAGGATGATGATTCAGTATAAGGTGGTTCCTGTATGTCAGTGCTGTTTAAGATTTTAGATTTTTAGAATTTCCAGCATTCACGCGACTGTCGTTACACTGTAGCATCTTTTAAGAAAGCTAATATATCTGTGAGATCAATCATTTTAAACTATGATTTTGGTGTTGATGTTATTTGAGATGATTATGAAAAACAGTCATTCGTTTCTGATGTTTTTTTAACACAGTAAAGTCCACAGTATTGAATTGCCTTTTTGTACTTGCCCAGAGAACCTAAGATAAAAGTTACACTATACAATAAGAGGTCAGGAAGTAGCATTCTTATTGCACAGTCCCCTCCCTTTTGGGTGTTTAGTTTGTTCATCTCACTAAAATTTCCTTTGCTCTGCAATACTGTTGCCCCCTGTTGGACGAAATTATAACTGCAAGAGGTAATTGAAGACTGGAGATTATGTATATTTTTACCATTTTATATATAATCCAGAACATCTTGTTTTTTAATTGTTTAACATAATTCTGTTAAAGAACAATTTCAGTAGCAACTGTGATATGACAATACTCAATAAAAGATATATACTTTATGCTTTCTTAAACTAAGTTTACAAGGTGCTTTACAGAAAATATAGAATTAAAATTAAAAAACAAGTTAAATGATTAAGAAAGTTAATTTAAAGAACACAATGAAAATTAATAGAAGAAAAAAATCATTTAAAAGGCAACATTACCACTCTTTAAGGAAAAGTGCAACTGCACTGGGTAAAATGGAGTTAAAAATTGGAAAAAGCATTAAGCATATCCTCAACCCCCTTCATATGAGACGGTTGGACTGACCCAGATCCGAACGTCATCTAAACACCTTCTTAGTAGAGGCCACTTCTTGGAATGTCTCACCCCATCTTTAAGACCAATCATCTAGTTGTTGATCCTATCTTAGACCAATCATTTTACTCCACACCATCACTCTCTTCTTCCACATCATCTCTTTCTTCTATTTAAACTTCTATATTGTAAATAAACTTTAGAGAATCTTCTTGACACGTGTGTTGTGAATTTGCTCTCCGAGATCTCGTAACAAGGCATACTGAGGGCTGAACTAATCTCTGGTCGAACCCTGAAGGTACTCTGTGTCAGTCGGACTCAACAGAGGCTAAAAATCTAACACCGAAGACCCCTGGTCTTATTTAGTTGGGGACTAGATGTCTCTAACATGAGGATCTGAGGACCATTGTTTAAAAAAATCCTCTGTGTGTATGTATCCTGCTCCTTGATTATTCCATGCATGGGTGTCACAGCATAACCAACCACCCAAGGAAGCAGCAGTGGCGTGTGCTGAAGGTTGCTAAGGAATAGTTTAATGGATAGCATGGACAGGTCTCTTCCAGGTTAAAGGGTAGTGTGGACAGAGCTGTTCCAGGTTAAAGGGCGTTCTCTTATGCCATGATTCCACTAACAAAGTGCTGGTGGTGGTTGCTGTGAGCTAGCGAACCTTTTAAGAACAGACCTGTTTCCACTGATTTGAGAACCTAGCAATTACACATGTGAATGTGAGAGTTTCTTCATCCGGAAACAGTATAAACAATATTGCAAGTAATGTGTTTGTTTCTGGGTTGTTTGTTTTTGTTTGTTTCTGGGCTGGCTCGTATGACAAAACACCTGCAGAACAAGGAGGATGGGGCCTCAGGGGCTGGCTCTCTCATAGTCCACCAGGCCTTTCCCCTACCGCTCATGGCAGGAACTGTAGGCTTGAGAGAGCAAAGTAAAACAAAACTGACTAACAAAAAGCAAACCAAGAAATTACTGTGTTTTTAAATACATAAGTTCTATCGTGCGAACAGGGCTGTGATTCCTCCGAAGTCCAAAATTCACTCCACGTAATCCATTTCAAGGTACAGGTGGACCATGAATCCGAAACTCAAAGCAACAGGCAAGTAAGTCCCACATTTGTCTGCTTTGATACTACTACTACTATTAGTTATCCTTATAATATCAATGAGACAATTACATTTCTCTTAATTAATGAAAGCTATTATTTGGAATAACTAGTTCTAACCAGCAGTATAAGATACCTGTGTACGTGTCAGGACTTGGAGTGAGGCTGAGATAATATTAATTAACCTTCTGTAATGAATGATACTTTCCCCTAAATTTAGGGTGTCTTGGTAGTATTTTGACAAATAAAAATATACATGTATAAATACACAGGTATAATCCCCTTATTGCGCGCAAATAAAAAGCAGGTCTCACGTATATAACATGTGATATAACATGTCTCTATTACAAAAAGTGATCAAAACTAAAAATAAATGTTTCTAAATTAATATTAAAATGCATTCTCTACTGTGTTAAATGTCTGGCAGTAATTCATATTACAGGCTGTTTTCTTCTGTATTTACGACTAAATCTTTAGAAAGATACCTGGGGGATGCCTCACAAAAACCTAGTCGGAACTCACTGGCAGATCAGGAACTAGATCTGGCAGACTCAGGGACAGCCGGGGTCCTGTTCGAAAACAGACACAAGAACCGTTGTGGGCTTTGGAAAGGACGGGCTCGTACAATCCTCGGCTGTGTCTGATCTCGTGGATTGTGTACAGTTCACGGATAATTAGAGATTTTTCCTCTTCGGTGAGCGTCTCTGGCTAAACTGCTTCAGTCTAGGGTTCCTACTTAAAGTATCGCAATTTGTAAAAACAAACCTTGTAAGAACTACACGAGAATTAATACTTAGGTTTGAAATCTGTGTAATGCATCCTGCGGTGGGGATTGTCGATGCTATTAACATTAGCATTCTTCACATGTTATTGTTGTGGACCGCCTGTGCTGCTAGCAGGTAGCCATCAGGTTCTTTAGCATTATCAGTAGGTTGTTAGTACTCGGCTGGCGTCGTATGAGCCCTAGGTATCGCTCATTAGTACCGTACCGAAGTAACTTACATCTAACGTTATTATTAGGGTTCGCGTATACTCCCGGCGGCGGGGAGAGCACCATTATAGCTCGTTCTTATTCGGTACGGTTCTTATTATTCTGTTTATATTTGAGTGTGTGGCCGGCCTTTTGCGAGCAGTTTGCCTTTCATTGCTTGCAATGTTTAATATTTATACATCTTTACTACCATACACTGTAGTTAATCACCTGATAACCTGTATATTCATTAGTTGTACTTTTTTGTTTGTTTTCATTTATTTCATTGGTCCACCAGTCCATAGGAGGCAGATATATAGAAGAGGGGTTCGTGGGGGAGCTAAGGAGACGGATCTACAGGACATGGACTGGGAGCTACAGCCCTCTTGGACTCGGACTGATTCTGCTCACGGAGAGACTGGGAGTCTGGAACCGACCACTGCCAAGGAGGAGAGTTCTACTGGGCGTGGCTCCATGTCTTTTTCAGGTAGGGAGCCTATCTTCCATGGTGTCTTGTTTTAGTGGGCAGGGCTGAGCCAAAAAGCTATTACATGCCAAAACATATATAAAAATGTGTGTGTGTGTATTATTTATATATATATATATATATATATATATATATAATAGCT
>JAOXYF010000021.1:1140665-1155476 GCA_028565775.1 Sternarchorhynchus goeldii
CCAGCAGGATTAAAAAAGAAACTCAAAAGCCTTTCAACCCACTGTAAAACCTTTAAGGTTTAGTTTATAAAACACACGCGCTATGCAAGAAACTTTGCCAAAGCCAAGGAACCCACAAACTGGACATAAAATGAATCATTAACTGATGAGGTGAAACACAAAGAGAAAAGAACGGGCAGTTCAGAAGTGCTCCAGGATACTGCTTTTCATGAGCATGCCATAGTGTGCTGGAAACCTAATCAGAGCAAAAAAAGCAGACTGGCTGAGAAGTCCCCCAGCCCACCAGAGGTACACACACACACACTTCATAAAGAAGGAAGTTGAGGTCTACTTATTTTGGATCACAGATATGTAGAAGAGCTGAACTGAAGTGAAAAATGAATCAAATGATAAGTTGCCTTACAAAACCCTGATTAAGGGTTCAGTGTAGATATAACGGTCATATGGCAGAAGGAATAGTGCTGCCCTCCATCTGTGGGGCTCAATTAAATCTCTCAAGAGTAAATCACCTGATCAAAGTCCGTTTCCATCCAACCTCTGAAGGAAGGAAAATCAGACTAGATCAAAGGCCCTGGTGTAGCACTGCCCTCACTGGGCAGGAGAATCCCGTGGTTACCTGCACGCTTCTTCAGGATGACAACCACGCCCTTGCCATCAGCAGCCTGCTCAATGCCGACCGTCTTGCGGTGGATGAGACCGTTGAAGCGGAACGCGTTCCTGGCCTTCAGGTTATTCGGCTCCTGAAGAAGCAGGGGTGATGACAGTAATGACTGTGACCATTATAAGAACCGATAACAGTAATGATCTGATCACTATCAGAGCTGCAAAGCTCTACAATAATTCAAACACAATCCTAGCTCTAGCCTTACAGGACTAGGTTTGGGATGCACTAATGTACATTATTTCCACTGTAATGGAGAGAGCAAGGCAGCATAAACATTACTTCAGAGGGAGTCGACGAATCCACTACTGCATTAGCAGCACGTTTGGCTGTTACCAGTATATTAAAGACTCAATGACTTGTCTTCAAAGGTGCCTCTCCAAACGACGAGTTCAGATGATCAGAGAGACAGCAGGTACTAGTGGGCATTGTTCGTTACTCACGGTGCTGTAGGTCTGTCCGTTCCTCTTGATGAGGAAACTGGAGTTGTTCCTGATTACCATCCACTGCAGGTGAGACGACATGGTTGCGTTCCTGGGGTGCGTGGAGAGATTTTACAGCCACAGTTAAATAGCAACCCATGTTTGATTAAAAGTTCCTTGGCTTCAGTTCCACAACGCTCAACTGTCAACTAATCTCACGCGGAGTAACATGTGTCAAATACACAAGCCTAATGTCCAAGAGCATAAATAGCTCGGGTAACTAACTTCACGTGTCAGATTTGCCAATTACAAGCATTTTTGTGCATTCTTTCCGGATAATGATTTTTATCCCGCTAAGAAGCGTAGTAAACCACATGTTAAATGCTAGCTGGCCGCCAACTAGCTAGCTAGTCAGGTTAAACACTCTAGGTTGTAACATCGCGGTCACCATAACACAAATAGCTTGCTAACTACATATTTAAACATGGTACTGTAATGCTATTACACTAGGTCAGTTATGCCCGGTAGAGAATTAGCATTAGCTAACTGCATGCCTTAAGTGATATTCTCCATTAGCATAGCTATCTAGCTATGGTTCACAAGCGACCCAGAGGTAGAGCCGAGCCAAGGCCTTGCTTGCGACCTCGTTGGTATTTTGGTGTGTAATATTTAAAAGATAAAGACCATCGTCTCGCGTTTTCATTCATAAATAACGGCATAACTTACAAATTACGTATAGGCTGAACTTGTAATTAATTACGCGAGGAAATTAGCTTTTTGAAGTGTAAGAAGAGTAACACAAAACGACCACGTTACCTTTCCAGCGGAGGAAGAGAGAGAGAAAGGAATGAGTGCCGTTTCCGGTAAAAACTTTATAGATCACTGCGCCTAATAAAAATAATGTTAAATATATTTAGTTTTATGGAAACTCATAAAAATGCATATAATGTATATGCAATTCTTTTTTATTGTTTTGCAAATTAATCATGTATAAACGCTGTAATAAACAGCAAAGTCTATTTTTTAAGCAGGGCCTATGAGTGTCAACGGATGGATGCGGATGGATATCGACGTTAACATTTTGCAACTAGGTTTGATCACGTCAAGTACTTGGAGTCGGACACGTCATTTTCTAGTGCCGGATTTTCACCATAACAAACCTTGTAAACCTTGAGCAGTAACTTCCTATATTTCTGCGTCATAATTATGTATTAATAATTGTAGTTGTAATAATTGAAGATTGTAAGTTGTTGGTGTTGCCGAGCATATGTTGAAACCAATACCATGTTGTCACCTTGTAACACAAGGTGTTACTTGTAGATATTTAGCTTCACTTTCTGGAAATGCCAGTAGGCTCCCGTGGTACCCTTAGTATGGGGTAGCGTTAGTTTGATCTGCAATGAGCAAAAATGCACGCACGCACTTTAGTTATGGACAATGAAGAGGATCTAGAGTCACTTGGCGAGAAATTGTATGATCTAATTTATCCTAAACACTCGGACATGGCTCCAAAGCTAACTGGTGAGGCTTCGCAGCAATATCGTTCAGTCTTGACTTGCATGCGTCGATAGTATAAAGACTAAATAAAAGATCATATAGAATACACGGTTGAGACTGATACAGCACAGTTACTCTGTCTACAATTTAACTATCATGGATTAATAGGGACATATCGTGTGTGTTAAGGAAATGCAGCTACTCATACATACAATATACTTTTCTCATACTTTTTTTCATAAGTATGTGATTTCTGATTGGTTACATTTAGTGTTGGATGCTCTGAATGCTTGTAGGCATGCTGCTAGAGTTGCCAGGAACTGTGATTGGTCAGATGCTGCAGGATGAGGCTCTCCTAACTAAAGCATTGGACAGGGCACTAGCGGCCCTGCAGCCTGACGACAGGTATATCACACACACACACACACACAGCCTAATACACTCACAGTTCTGTAATCTGACAGCAGGTAAAATATGCACACGTATTCATAGCTTTACAACCTGAAAAACGGTAGTACACACATGTAAACAGACTCCTAGCCCTGCAGTTTGATAACACGTCAAACACAAGCTAATGCAGTCATCTAACAACAACCTAACAATAGTCGCACAGCCACAAATTCTCTATTTCCCCCCGCACACGAAAACCCGAAAAAACTCTTCGAGCTGTTTAAAACGGTACAGTGCATAAACACAGGAACGTGTGTGGAACCAGGGTAATGTTAAGACTGTGTTGTGTTTGTCTCATTTTTTGACCCATCAGTAAATTGGCATCACAAACCGATGATGCAGACTCTGTGTCCTCGGACTCTGTGGGTGAACAGCTGTATGACCTCATCGACCTCTACAACACTGGGCACACTCAGAAAATAACAGGTCTTTCTTTTCATGCATTAATCTACCAATCTGTCCACCTTTCAAACGTGCTCATTACTGCTCGTTACTGGCCAACGTCTGATTGCATGTCTTTTAAATCGCTCTCTCTAACTTTGCTTTGGAAATTGGCAGGTATGCTATTGGAACAGAAAAAGGAGGTGGTGCTTCACCTGTTGTCAGACCCCACCCTGCTGGAGGAAAAAGTCAAAATAGCACTGAAAACTTTACAGGAGTAAGTGTGTCTGTATATCAGGAATCACATTATTATAGCATAAAAGTAACTGTACTGCTTTTGTGAATACTACTAAAGGACACGTTGTCAAAAAGCTTCTTAGGAGTGAAAAGGTCTTATTAGAGTTTTTTAGGGAGGAGGGACTAGCATTGCTCCTAATGCTAACCATACACTAGAGGACTCTGAAAAGACAAGTCATGCTCCTGTTGGAAATGTTGAATGACAGAGCTGTTTGTTCCATTCACTTCAATGCCTGAAACAAGACTGCAGCCTTCAAGGCCTCCACAGAATGTCCTCCATGTCTCTGCTTTCCTGCTTTCTGATTGGTGCTAGAGAGAGTTCACCTTCTGCTTGCTGACAATGTCCGCATCACTATGTACATGATCCCAGACTAAAAACTTGTATAGAAATGTCAAAATGAGAAAAGGACTTCAATTATCCCGACCACCTTAACCCAAACAATCTGGTTGACTGGAGCGTGACGCAACTCTTAGCAAAACTATTAAGAATTTTATCCCAACACTGGAAATTTGTTTGCTATTGTGAAATCATTTTAAAAATCGTGTGGTATATGGACAGCATTAGACAACTAAAGGGCTGCTGGATAAGTGACTAGCAGTCAAGGATTGAGTCCAACTGCCTCCTTTTAAGATGGGAAGGGGGGTGACATGGTGAAAGTACATTCACTCACAAATACAACTATTATTTTAACCATGTCAAGCAGTAGGCGGGGCCAGGAGGAGACCGACGTGAGTGACGGCTCTGATAAGGAAGAATTGGAGGCTCTAGGAGAGAAGCTGTTTGTACTCGTACAAGACATAGAGCCCTCCCACTGTGCTGACATCACAGGTGAGGTGTTCATTTGTGTGTGGTGGTGAACTGCATGCGTGTTTGCATATGACTTTGTGATGTATTGTTGTTTTTGTTTGTTTGTTTGTTTTTGGAGTATGTTTTTGTCTAAAGTTTATAATGTAGTATGTGTTTGAGTATTGGTGTAAAATGTATGATGATTTTGTGTGTGGGGGTGTAGGGATGCTGTTAGAAATGGACTCCGGGACTCTACAGCAGATTTTGTGTGATCAGACCATGCTGGAAGTCGCAGTGCATCGGGCAAAGAATGCTCTGGTACACACACACACACACACAAACTGGTCAGTTTGAGGCTTAAAGAACACTGATGTTCTCACAATCCTGCATTAGATAATTCCAGGGCTTTTTTAGACAAAGTGTATATCTAGGATTTTTCAGTTATTTGTCTTTACTTCCAGCCATGTTGTTATTTGGCGTGTAATATTTAAAAGGCAAAGGTCTTGCGTTTTCATTTATGAATAACAAGGAGATTCATTCATCTTTCCTACCCAATCAAACCACTGGGAATTATGGGTGTCATAAACAATTGTGCTCCCATGGCACTAATATTTAGTGTAGTGTAATTAAAAAATGTGTTTTTTTAATTTGTATATTAGTTTTCCATTTATGATTCCCTTTGACTGTTAAAGCAGAGGTTGTATCGTCAGTTTTGTATTGAAAATGTTATACTAATGATATTAAAATTGCTTGAAACAAATCAAGTTACCTGATTTTGTGTTTTCTTAATTTGCTCTCCTCCAAATTTCCTGATTACGACGTACTTGTGTTGTCCACAGGAGGGCGCACTGAAACGAGCACAACCGGAGACCGATTGAAGACAGTTTCTTAGTGACTTTCGTTTCCCATTGAAATGCCAACCGAAAAGCAATAGCGAACTGTGGACTGAAGCTCGCAGCAGCAGATCTTTAAGGGCGCCGCCGTCGCTCTAGTCCTCTTTTAAAGCATGAACGCTGATATCCATCTCCAGATTTAGACACTTATTTAGAGTAGATTCATGTTGATAACTTCGTATTTAGGCCCTAGCAGATCTAGGCCGTTCTAGAGATTTTATGTTTTCATTATTATCGCTTTTTTAGGAGACTATTAAGAGTAGAAGATATAGTTACATTCCATCACATAGGTAGACTGCTAACGTCTGTATGGATATTTGTGTATAATAAACTTCAGTATTATACTGTTATAATAAACCGTGTAGTTGAGCAGTAACATTGTGCGGTAGGCTTTAGGATGAACGATTAACTGAACATAATGCTTTCACACTCATGGTATTACATCTTAAAGAAAAACTACAATCCACACAATCCAAAGTGGTAAAGAGCTCAAAAATATCTTTATTTTCATCTCTTTGTTTCTTTCCCCATCAGTAATTTTACAGTCAATTTTAAACAGGAAAATTCAGGGCTTCCTTCAAGAGAGTGTGTTCCTTTGGAATTGCTGCACCCCCCCCCCAAACAAACAAAAAAAACCACTGTTTCCAGGGTAATGAGACTAGCAAAAAAAATAGGTTGCTGCTTATGGTAAGGGATGAATATCACAGCAAAGGACAACTAAAATGATTAGTAATCGCAAATAAAATTTATGAATGAATGAAACGAAACATGATCTGTTCTTGGAAAGAAATCATGACAAATGACAAGCAGAAACACTTGGGCGATTCAAGGATTTTTAATATAAATCATATGAATGTACTAAAATGTTACTACTGGTGAAAATTACAGGTTGAATCAGAGGATATGGAGAGTGAAGGTGGGGTATGTTGCTCTGACTACAGCTCATAAATATTTATTCTGATATACAGACTGAGGGTTGTGATTAGAGGAAGGCCTTTATTCAATCAGGAAGCTGCAATAAATATCTAGAACATTTCAATGAGCCGCACCTCACTGTTACCATGACAACAAAAGGCCAGATGCTCACTCCTCTCCCACACTGGGCTTGTCCCAGCAGCCCTCACCCCCTCCCACACACACTAACACACACACTAACACACTAACACACACACACACACACACGCTCAGTCACACTCTAGTTCATACAAACCGGCAGGACTGAAATGCAGTTGAGATTAGGCAGGAGGGTCTAGCTAAACAAGGCTAAATAACATTATTGCACTTAACTGTCACACGGTTCCAATCAGAGAAAAACATTCCAGTCAGGGCGAGACAGAGAGATAGAGAGAAGAAACACAGGGGGTGAGACAGAATGGTTTGCCCGTTTAGACCATCATACATTCCATAAGTAAAAATACATGGAACAAATTCAGATAATGATGATGACGAAGATGGTGAGTGTTACAGTGACGAAGGCTGGGGTGAGCTGGCACCACTGCTACAGCGCCATCTACAGCGGCGGGGTGTTATTTCAGTTTGGGGTACTCTCTGTGGCCAATCCTTCCGGGACGAGAACGAGCTGCAGGAACCGACTGAGAGGGGGAAGAGAGAGAGTAAGCACAAATTAACTTTGTCTGCACACCAACAGTGCTCAAAGAGCACAGTACTGAACACAGTCTAATTCATACACTTGTATATTTCTATGCATATTTATGCTCCATGCCACACAAATTGCCACAACTTTTACCTGTGCAAACTGCGATGGGTTATAGAAAGTCACGCCCCCTGGGGGTGGAGCTTCTTGGGCTGGTGGCTGTGGGGGGACCTGCAAGAGCACGGGCACCATTACTACGGCGACACTCAGCAACCAATCAGGCGTGAACACAGATACGGATAGTACATCTAGATAACTGACTCAGAATAATAAACATACACACACACGTGAGATCAGTCAGCAGCATCAGAGATCCTCCATTAACTTTCTATATAAATGCTTGAATGCTTTCCATGTGGAAAGAGCTGTAATGTGCATAAGGTAACAACTATGTATATTAACAGTTTGGAAAAAGTCAAACAAGCCACCATTTGCAAAAACAAAACAAAAACAACAACAACAACAACAACAACAACATCTATAAAAAAAATTCTAATATGTTTCAATTTATGCAAATTAGATTGTTTTTGCCCTTCAGTCACTTCAGTTGGCCACTGCCAACAAAGAGGCTTCAGTAGCACCAACAGCTGTAAAAGTTATCTAGGTCACTACACCATCACTGACAACGACTGAGGGGGATCATTAGCATGCAGAGGCGTGGTCAGTGTGCGCATGCTTGATGAGAGGGCGGAGCAGGAGGGAGGGCCTCCGTCTTCAGCACTGCTCAGTTCTCGGCCAATCAGAGTGCCGGATCGTTTAGCGAGTCGTGCTGGAGGCGAGGCAAAAAGCCTGAGTGGAAATGTGGAATAGGTGTGCGTGTGTGTATGAGAGAGAGGGAGGTGTGTGTGTGTGTGTGTGTGTGTGTGTGTGTGTGTGTGTGTGTATGAGAGAGAGAGAGCTGTGTGTGTGTGCACGCATGTGCGCTCGTTCGTTCGTTCACATGTGCAGGTAAACAAACCCAGCTGCCAGTACCTGGTTTAAATGCTGACTCACTTCTCGTGATAAAGAACTCATTGAGCTAGAACGTGACAGCTAGAACAGCGGGAAAACAACAAACAAACAAACAAACAAAAACACCACAAACCAAAATTAATCCCATGCAGATCCAGCCTGTCAATCATGACACAAACGCATCACATAGGAATCACACGTCTCCATGACAACTACCCGCTTTGGTTAATCAGTTTACGTGCGCAGGTCACGTGCATGCACTTCCTCAGACACTCTCTTACACTTAAACACACACACACACACACACACACACACACAGTGTCAAACATCGGTTCCAAGTGGAGAGATGGATAATGGGCTCCAAGTCTACTTCAGCCGATACACTGAACGTCTTTGGGTGCATTGTGAGTGTGTGCAGAGGGAGAGGATGACCTACAGTTGTATCATAAATGCTGTGTGTGTTTATAAAAATGTAAGAAATTGTGCTCATTGGACTCAAGTACATGTATGTGTGTGGGGGTTAATATTTAAGCATAGCATGTGCACATGTATGTGGTCATGAGAGAGAAGAGCAATGACAAAAAAGGATTTGGGTTTGTTTTTTTTTTTGAAAACATCTATAATGGGTCAAGGGTGAAATGATGACCTTAGGGTAAGGATGCCTTACCTCCCCTGACCGAGTTCCCTCTGGGCCTGGAGGTAAAAGTGTTGGATTAAACATCTGAAGGAAACAAGAACACACACACACACCATCATTAGCATTACAAAGTTAACTGGAAATGCCCTCCTGCTGCATTAGTGTGTGTGTGTGTGTGTGTACCTGTGGAACTGTAGCTGTGGCCTGTATGTGTTTTGTATTGTCTGCACTGTTGTCTGGAACACTTCCTTCTATTGGCTGCTGGTCCTCTGGAGCTACGGATAACACCACACACAATTAAAAAAGAGAGAGAGAGAGAGAGAGAGAGAGAGAGACAGACAGACAAAGCACCATACCTGCGGCAGGAATGAAGAGGTTGGTGGGTAAGGTCATGGGGGCAAGAGGGGCAAACAGGTCAGCTGGAGGAGCAACTGCAGGAGCCGGTTTAGCATCTCCACGTCCGGGATTCAGCACATCCACATAGCGAGACTTGGTGCCTGAAACGCACACAGTATTTGCTATGTGAGAACCTATGCCATTTTCCTTGTAATACTAGCCAGGGATAAGCAAACATTTCAATCTCTGATGTTCCTGAGCTCAGGTATGGACCGGTTTGGGGAGTACTGGGACAGTTGGGACAGCCAATCGAGCCGCAGAAATAGGTACAAGCTCAATTGACGCCTATTGCCTACTTAAAAAATGAGAAACATTTCAATTAGCAGGTCACTGTGTGTTAAATAAGGAGTTATAACTATTCCTGAACATAAATGGCTTTAGACGCATTATATTAGACGCATCGTGTGCATTTAGTTCCTTGACAGTTGTGTTCTACTTATACTGGAATGGAGTCATTTTTGTGTAGAAAAAAAATGTAGGTTGCCAGTCCAGCCCTGCCTGAACTCTGTTAAGTAGAAGTTATAAAGTGGTCCTTGCATGGTTCTCTTCAGTGAAGAAAAAGGACCATTTTGTGTTACAGGTTTCCAGGACGTAGGACGTTTCCAGGACGTTTCCTAGGAGACAGACCTCCTAGACAGGGTTCAGCTAGACCTGCATTCAGTGTCCTCAATGGTTAAGGGCACACTGTTACTTATTCATGAAGGATGAGTGACCTCACCTGCTTTCCTGGAGAAAATATTAACAGATGGCCCCGCCCCTGGTCCACTTGGTGGGCCGGCCATTCCGGGACCCGCCCCCACACCTGGGCAGCCCATTGGAAGTTTTGGGAACATTGTAGGAGGAGGGGGAGGCGGCTTATTCTAAGAGAAATGCACATGGGCAGTTTTAAGTGAGAATTTAATTTGAAAGTTGATAAAGATGGTGAGAGGGGGGGAAAAAATAAAAAAAAAAAATAAAAAAAACTTTCACATCTACACAGCAAAAGACTCGCACCTCTTCCTCTGGCTCATCCAGATTCACCCATTTCTGCTTCTGTTCATCCCAAACAATCTGGGAAAAAATTAACACCTCACTTTAATAATTGATTACTTTGCTACCGTCCTTCCCAGAACCACGCGAATAACAGCATGAACAAAACAACATTCGGAGAAAGAAGAGTCAGGTACAACCCGAGTCTTACAGATTTATTCTTGTCGTCTGGGAGATGGACTTCATTTTTTCCCTTCAGGAACCAACTCAGGAAGCCTCCACCACCCCCTCCCTGAGAGAGAGATGGAGAGAATAAATGCATTTTCCACACTTTAATCTATACAGTTCTGAATAAGACATTTTGTCTAATTTTTCCCCCTCGTGTTGTGAGTAAACACCTGTGCAGTTTTTTATATCGGAATGCTCATAACTCCGAAATGAGAGTCAGTGAATTTAGGTTTTTTTTTTTCCAGAAACCTTTTTAGGAGAATCATTCTTGGTTTTCTTGAGCGCTTCCTGGGGCGGGGCTTCTGGAATGGGCGGTGGAGGAGGAGAGCTCTGATTGGCCATAGAGTTGCTACGTTCCCGTCCTATCGAATGAGTGGACGATTCGGACACGGTCCGAGAGCGATGCCCTGGCGCCTGAGCAAGCGAGACACAAACAGACGACTACAGAAAGGCATTTCACATCCACAGCCAGTTACGTCAACCACGCAGAGAAAAGAATTCATGTGCTTAAAGAAGGAAGGTGGGTGAGAGGGAAAGAGAGAGAGTTTTTTTGTTTTTTTTTATTACCAAGTGTGCAGAAGACTGAGAAGTGCTTCTGGATCGTCTTCCTGTACTCTGAACACAAAATCAGTGGCCAACATCTGTTAAAAGAACTACAACACCCAATACTAGTTTTGCATAAATAAATAAAAAAAACATTTTTTTGTTTGTTTGTTTTTACCATGTGGGCCATGTTGTCGTAGAAGTCCATGTGTGGAGGCGGAGCTCGGGAGGGCGGGGACGGCTGAGGGAGCTGCTGAGGCGAGGGCGGAGCAGGTGTGGACTCCGCCCCGGTCACCTGGGGGGGCATGTGGAGCGGCATGTGCGGGGGCATGTGGGGTGGCATGTGCGGGGGCATTTCCGTGGGCGGGTAGAGGGGGAGCTGCATGGGCATGCCAGAAGGTGACAGAGTGGCGTGATGCGTTGGCATGGGTGGGTAAGGTTCCTGGTGCTCAGGTTGGTACTGCAGAATGAAGCCAGGCTGGGCCGGAGGAACAGGGGCTGCTGGGTAAAACGGAGCTGCCTCTGCGGTGGGAGGGACTTGCGGCAGAGGGACCGCCCCTTCTCGCAAAATAACAGTCGGAGCTGGGAGAGGGAGGACCATACACAAGAATGAGGAGACCACTCAATATTCCCCATTATTAATTATGATTATTTATATCTCTTCATGAATATTACAACAGGGCTCTTCTACAAAAGAGTAATTTTCATTTGTTCCCTTTTCATTTCACAGAAACACACCCCCACATCTAATAAATCACGTTTAAATAGTTCGAACCGGTAACCCATCAGAGAAATATCAGCCTTTCACAGGTGTAGAAGGGCGAGCACCTGCACCCACCTGGAGGCATGAGGTGCACCCCCGGCGTGGGGGGGCCGGGCTGTGGCATGAGGGAGGTCATGAGGGGGTTGTGAGGGTCGGCGGTCAAAGTTGAAGGGTCATGCAGGTGCTGCTGGTCCTCGGAGCTCGGCGGCACGCAGGCGGACGGATCGAGAGGGCCACGATCGGAGTGCAGCCCTGCCACGCCCTCCTGAGAGATGGGAACGGGTCAGAATGCATTAGTATACTTGATGTTTATCTTCATACCCTGGACCACACGTATTTGATTCAGAACGTCTTCACACAGCCCAGACACACACGTGTACCTTGTTCTGGCTGTTGAACTGTCTAAGGTGCAGCAGCCAATCAGGTTCCTGGAAGAGCTCCTGCTCTGGCTTCTCCTTCAGCTGGGGATCAAAAAACCTCAATCTCACAGACATCTGTAATCAGAGAGAGAGAGAGAGAGAGAGAGAGAGAGAGAAGGAGAGAGAGAGAGAGAGAGAGAAAGAGGAAGAGAGGGAGGAGTCTGGTATTAGTCATCAGCCACAAAAGAAAGAGACTTAACTGCAATCGTGATCATACAAAAGAACTGAGAGGAGTCAGAACAGTCGTATGAGATTTATTCTAGTGATACTGCCAATAAAAGGCTGTGTGTGTGTGTGTGTGAGTGTGTGTGTGTGTGAGTGTGTGTGTGTGTGTGAGTGAGTGTGTGTGTGAGTGAGTGTGTGTGTGTGAGTGAGAGAGAAATACCTGTATCAGTTGATCGATAAACACAGGTGAGTGGTAGTCAGGTAAAGACAGCAGTGTGCGGGAAATGACCTCACAGTAGTGGAAGGCCTGAGCACAGAGCCCCGACTCCGCTAGCCGACAAGCGTAGATGAACTTAAACACCTGCAAGGGGCAAGGGTCGAAGGTTATGACCTTTTCCACCACGCGTACAAACATTGCTTGTTCATTATTAGCAAGGATACACAGTTAACCAGTCGGAGAGGTCGTCCTGTGATCCTGAAGTTCCATCGCTACGTGGAGCTTTCCGGAAGGGCGGAGGGTTGGGACGCACCTGGAAGTTGGGCAGTGCGAGAGGGTGGGAGCCCAGGGACTGAGCGTACTCATAAGCTTCCGTCCTCTGGATGGCTTCTGTAGTGCAGAACCTCACAAACGGCAGGCTGGGGAAGAACGAGAGCGTTTTTGGGTGTGTGTGTGACGCCGGGTGTGTGAGCTTCGTGCTGTAGTGTGTGCGAATACCTGTGATTGGAGCCAATGAGAACCAACTTGGTGCTTTTCTTGGTGAAGATGCCAAAGCCCACCTGAGCCATCAAGTAGCAGAAATGAGCTGCATCCATCAGACCTTTGGATGCTGTAACACACACACACACACACACACAATGTGCATCAAATCAGTTATGTAAAATGAAAATCTTAATTCAAAAACTTAAACTGACAAAGCAGATTCTTCATGAATCCCTGTGTGTGTGCGGTGTGTGTTTAAAATAAACAAACAACCAAACAGTGTGTGTGTGTGTGTGTGTGTGTGTGTACACATACCCAGTGTGTGTGTGTGTACACATACCCAGTGTGTCCCCCATGGTTGAAATGGTGCGCGTGTCCAGGTCCAGAGTCTGAGTCAGGTTGGAGAGCACCATGGCCAGATGGGGGCGCCAGTCTCCCCACTTATCATCCCCACAACACTACCAGAGAAAGAGAGAAAGAGAGAGATGAACATTTGGTTTATCATCTGAAATTTGGTGCGTTTGAACAAAATTCTGACGTTCAGGAAGTGCGGCTCCGTCTCTACAGCATCATGAGTCTCTGTGTTCTGGGCAGCCGTGATGGCCAGGCTGTGTCCAGTATCGGGCACTGCGATTGGCTCGTCTGCTACAGTGGTCTTTCGTTTTAGGGCCAGATAGCATTTTGCTTGTGCTTGTGTGTTCCAATGGTTGATGTAGTTTTGTTTCTGAAGTGTTAGAATTTGGTTTGGTCAAATTTTTCATTCTTTTTTTTGTATTTCAGACTGGTTCTGATGTGGTACATTGATGGTGTTTGATTATGAACTCAGGACCGGCTGAATGAACTCTTCTGTGCTTGCTCAGGGCTGGGGAGGGGGAGGGGCACTGTTTTTAAAAATGCAGCCAGCATTTATTAATCCTTTTTTTGAAATTGGCCCACAAACATCATTTGTTGTTTTCTTGTGCACTTGCAGGATTATTTTTTTGTTCCATTGTTCAAATTTCGATCCATTTGGTTTGATCTGGGAGTGGCTCCCAAACCTGGCTATCGTGTATTCTCTTACAAAATCTTCATTATCTTCATTCTTATAGAACTTGAGCCAGATTTGAGTTATACGAGTTATTTGAATGTGACTTTGACCTTTGATTGCATAGAATACCCTGTGTGTTTTAATGTTGGTGATTTGGTGTGAATCCAAATCTGACTTTTATACAAGACACAGTTAAGGAAAAGAAGCCTTGAATTAATAATATTAATATAATAATATAATGAATAACCCTAGGAAGTATCTTCTACAGGTTACTATTCACACAGATGCTTTGATAGTTGTTGGAATCAAATTGATCTCCATTTTGGAAAATGAATGTTAGAAGACCTTGTCTCTAGATATCAGGGAAGTAAACCCACACTCCAAACCGTTTAATTTAAAATCCTGTCAGGACTACTTGCTTTTTTTAGATTGTACAGTAACGGTGGCAACCCAGGGGATTCTGGGAGTCTTTTATTGCCAGGTCTAAGATATTTAATTTTTCAGTTACATGCTTTTGTCCAGGATTTGTATTCGTGGTTCATTGGTTTTAAAGTGATTTGAAATGTTATCCATATGCAACTGTTTTGAACCAAGCCAATTCTCCTTAGAGAGCATATTTTGGCAGTTGTAGTAAATATGATTCATGTTCTTGACTGCAAGGCCTATGCCTTCATTACTGGGGGTGGTCTCCAGCTCGTGTGTGCTGCTCTGGGCCCATCTGTATGATCTCCTGTACAGCTTACTGAGCTGAGTGGGTGAGGTATTGTTAACCTGTGTTCAGACTCTCACACCCTCTCACACAAACACTCTTACTGTGGCAGCAGCAGGCATCCTCCCTGACATAAGCTGGTAGACTGTCTGCAGGGGGTCATTGATGGGCAGACTGTTGGCAAACCTAAAACACACACACACACACACACACACACACACACACACACACACACACACACACACACACACACACACACACA
>JAOXYF010000021.1:1166602-1188293 GCA_028565775.1 Sternarchorhynchus goeldii
CCCCCCCCCCCCCCCCCCCCCCCCCCCCCCCCCCCCCCCCCCCCCCCCCCCCCCCCCCCCCCCCCCCCCCAGTGTGAAAATGCTTTAAGATGCTTTCTGTCAGGATGCTACACCTCCAATGGGTTTACATCTGCTCATTTCTTCACACCTGTAGACTCATTCAACTGCAGAAATGAACTGCTAAAGCTGTGATGCAGCGGTCAAGTTACAAACGAGCTCATATTTATCAGGTTTTACTACACACACCAATTTGCTGCAAGATACATTTTGAATCTCCAAGGATTCAAAATGTATCCAGGAAAACCAAATTGCCACTTGTGGTTATGCTACTGCACGAAGAAAGCACTGCCTGACAACACACAGGGGCAGTGAAACCAACAAGTGAGCCTTTGATTTAATGATTAATTTACAGAATTAATTAATGTTTAACCATGGGCGATGCCTCACGAAATGATAAATACCCAAATATTAGCAAACACTAAGCTACTGCAGGTTATGCCCCACTTGTGTGTAGATTTCAGTTTATGGTTTCTAGGATGCAAAACTAGCCTTTCCAGGATAGCATGCGTCTTGACAGGACATATTCTCTATACGTAAACACCTGTCTGCTTTATTACGACATGGAACTGGCATGTCACCTCTTAAATAAACAGCCAGGTTATACATCAAGAACACTTGAGTAACGCTAGACCTAACAAAACTCAACTTTAACACCGCATATGAACAATAGGCCAGCATACAAACACGTATTTAAATACAACCAGCGTTTTTCTACAAACACGCCACCACTTACTCTTGGTCTCAAAAGCCAAGTAGGACACACAATGACTAAATCCAGAGATACACCACTTGCATATTTTAACATGTGAAGGCCAGTATTTACTCACTATCAACATATTTATTTCTCTATATTTCTGTGCATTCACGTACAGTAAGATAAAGCTCAAAAAATGGCCTCCCAAACCAGTATGTCCTATGTCCTTTGGTTGTCCTATCAAAATTTGGGTTTTTGAATTAAACTGCACAATATCACTAACACTTAGCATTTTTCCACAGTTGGCCAGCAGATTCCATATTATCTTAGTATCTTTACTCTGACCAAAAAGTCTTTGAATGTACTGGATTTTGTTCACTATATGTATTCTAAAAAATCTTACCGGACCAACTAATATTCATAGTTGGACAAGCAGTGCAAGAAAAAATGATCGCAGAATATGAACGTGATCGTGTGAGCATATCGAGATAAGCATGTCGAAAGAGAAACCCATCTTAAATGACAATGAACCTTGAAACCTTTAGACTTTTCTCTGAACCGTATTTTCCAAGCGTGGACTGCAGACCGGCTCCCACAGATGAACTCTGTTACTGCTAATGTGAACAACATTTATCTTAACAAATGGTTTAGTCCACAAGGCCGCTGACAAACCATCACGCAATAAGAAACAAAACGATAAAAGATATTCTCTGTGCAGTCATACCTGCCCAGTGTACCCCTACGTTAAACATATATTCATACAACTTGTCTATTTCTGTTGGGAAACTACAGAGACGCCTATAAATGAAGTCGGATAAAGAGTGAAATACTGAATAGGCAACTGGGATTCGTCCGGATGGTCTGGGATAAATACTGTAACATAACAGCTGCGAAATACTGTATCTGACCAAAGTAAACATGATCAGACTATACTGATAGCCATGTAGCTAGCGGACACATGGACGCATCTCACTGGATGTTTGGTTGTTACGGTGTTCAAACCTCTGATGTCATGTCCTAACAAGTCTCTTTAAAGCTAACATAGCTAGCCAGCCCGCTAACTGGATCGCTAGCTAGCTTAACTTTCAAGCACTGTTACACCGATAAGAAACATAAATCACATTCATTTTGACGTGTGCCGTCAACACGGTATGATGTTGAATGAGGAACCAAACGGCGCCTTTACGCAGCAACAATTAGTTTGAAAAATCCACTATCCTGAACACCCTTAACTAGCTAGCACCAAGACTATTTGCCGGCAATTCAATTCAAATACACAACGTAGGTAGTTGGCAAGCTACAATAAAATAATCGTACAGGAGCAGTAACTAGTCTTGACGTGGCTATGACAAGACACATGACAGAACAGTTGTGATTATGCAAAGCAGAAACAGCCAGCAGGAAACTAGGTCTATAAACTAGCACAGATAGGCTAGCCAACTATGAGGCAAACAGGAACGAACGGTTAGCTGAAACCACCAGAGCCAAGCAAGCAACAAGCCGGACTGGATTAACATTGTCCAGATTGCTAGCGAGACACTTATATGTCCATCCGGCTTGCTGCAGACAAATACATAAAAAAGATTGTACACAGAGCAATAAACTGTACAAACCCGACGTATTACGGTGTTCTAGACAACTTTTTCACAGCTACAACCAGGTGCTGAGTGGGCAACTTGCTATGCTATGCTATGCTATGATAGCTAACGAGAGGACTAGGTTTAGCACGCTAGCTGCCTAGATTAGCTGGCATTCTAAGGTTAACAGTTAGCTAGCTAGCAAGCTAGAGATAATATGCTAGCTCAAATGAGACCAAGTTACATAATTTAACATTCAGCAATAAATGCCACCCGAAAACAAGATGAAAACAACAATACAATACGTCACCTCCTTTCTAACGTAGAGAATCCAAAACTCGGTATGAAATTATATGGCCTATAAATTCTTACAACTGGGCAGGACATTGAGGCTGACACTTGTCCGCCATCTTCGCTAAGCACATCCTGAGCGACGTGTACATCGAACGTCACTATTCCAAACAGAGTTGCGTCACATTATTATTTTTTTTCTACTATTTACACTCTACTATACTTGGACACGTCTGACGTTGTTAAAAAAAGAGAAAAATTAAAGAAAAATTATTCAAGTTTTCTACATAATCAGTTTTCGGTTGCTAGACAGGCATTTTCAAATGATCAAAGTTTGGGTTTTATTTGAGCGTCTGTTTTTTAAATACATTTTTAAAAGACAAAATATAAAGAATAATAATAATAAGAGTTTCCCATGTACGTTGTCTATGATGAACGAAAGCAACATAAAGTTTGATTTATTTACTTTTTAGATGTTTTTTTCTGTGCGCTGAAATCCCAACATGTGCACTGGATTTTCCATCCATTTAAACATCTGGGGGGAAAAAATCGAAAAACACCCCACATATCGGGAAAATAAGCTTTAGTTTGGGGTGAGGCAGAAAGGTTGTAATGTCAAAGACTAACTTTCTAAACTATGAGTTTTATTGTACTTTTTGCTTTTTTATTTTAGTTTATGTACATGTACAAATATACATGCGCTATGTATATTTTGCCCTAATCATGGTCACGTCATCTTGATGCTTTTCGCACAATCATAATGCATGGAAACTATAACAATGGCAGCGGTTTTGTTAAACTGATGGGTGTTAGATCTGCTGTGTTTAACTTATCTAGGGAAATTAGACAGGGTTGCTCTGCTTCTACCGATCATTTCCTGTTAGAGAATCAAATTCTGTCTTAGCGTTTTAAAGCTAGTACTGCAAAGAGTTTTTTTTAATCGGTCCTGAAACACAATTAGCTGACATCCTCCAAGATGAAAACCAAATTACAGTTGATAGTTAAGTAATTAATGAATTCTTAAGGGCGTCTGGTGTGTTTCTTAATTTAAATAACAATTTAAATACATTTTAATAACAATTATTCCTTAATTAATTAATAAATTAAGGAATGCCCCAGATTTTTAGTCTTATTGATGTTATACTTGTAATGGCTGTTATGTTCACAAATGTAAATTCACTAATAAAAGGCCCATTTCTGTCGCCTTTGAAAAGGAGATGGAATTCAGTTTATCCAGCCATCTTTAAATGAAAAATCTATAAAAATAACAAAAGCATGCATGTCCATTAATATTTTTATATAGTTTTGCAAATTGCCCCAACAAATTTAGGGCTAACCCTAACCCTAGGGTATTTTTAATGCATATTTTGCAAATATGCATTACTGTTTATAATCAAGTGTGATACATGAATGAAAATCTAATATTAAAAAAAACTTGAGATGTACATTTTTTTTTTAAAAAAGTCACACTCAGAATTTTGCCTTTTCATCACTGATCTGATAACATTAGTGGTGTTTGCAAAAATGGTTGCAGTCTGGTCTGGCTGGTCCTAAATCACAGTAAAAGAGTGTGTTTAGCTGGAGGTGGAATATTTATCAACATATGATCTGTTATTCCTTATTTGCTTTACATTTAAAATCTTTTAGATGTTTTATAACAAAATTTCTACTCAATAAAAATACATTAATATGGTACCATTATTGTATTTTTATTGAGTAGAACGTTTTTTCTTTCAAATACGTATATACAAATAGCAAACTAATCAGAATTATATTACACTTCACTGCAATAAATAAATATGAACAGCATGAACTTCACAAACAGGTGATTTATTCATTGTGGACATAATGGGCACATTTATAAAAGGTAGAAAACTAGGTTCTGGAATACAGTTCATATCTAAAGGAAAAAATAATGCACATTCAAAACAAACTAAACTCAAGCTTAACTAAAACTGGAATAAATAGTTACACATGAATAGACGGATGAGCAGTTCTGCCTCCTGAATTGCATATAGCAGAATCTAAATATTTCATACTGGAGAAATATGGTAAATAAACAGGTTTATGATCAAATTGTGTTTTGACGCACACATACACACCTGTCCACCCATTTATTTTAATTTAGTGATTTAAGTGTAACTTAAAACTCTCCACATCCCCTATCCACTAATTACAGTAACATATTAGAAGGGTTCCATTTAAAGCCAACCATGATGGAAGGTTGTTTCTACTTTCTTGTGTTTGTACAGAGTTTGTCCTGGTTTGGTCACTTCAACTGGCCATAATGCGATGGTGAAACAGTGCTGTGTGGGCACCTATCTGCGCATGCATGCGTGTGTCTAGTCTATATCCAGATCACTGTCCGAGTCGCTGCCGAGCGTGACGGCCGCGTTGCGGATGGACGAGGATGTGGGCGGGGCTTTCTCCGGCAGCAGTCCGTACTCTTGCAGCAGAGCCTCCACATCCGTGGCGAAGAAGTCGTCACCCAGCTGGTCGGAGACACGCACCAGGTTGCCCACCAGCTCGCCGCCACGGTACAGCAGGAGGGCAGGCAGGGCGGAGCTCCGGAACAGAGCGCTGGTGCCCAGCACAGAGCCCCTCGCCTGGCAGAACTTCACCTGGGTGGGACGGCAGCAAAGAGGACAGTTACCAGAGGGACTGCACAAGCGCAATTATTCTTCCCCACAGAGTTCTGTGAACATCGATGAGAAGGTCGCAAGGACCTCACACTGCCTCCTACAGGTCAATGGCATGACAGGAGGAACATGACACGGCTACATGTGTAATGAAGTGCACAGCAGAAAGACTTGTCCCACCTATCTGGGACAAGTTTTCAGTCAATTCGCATTCAAGATTCCACATTTTCTGTACTTATTACAATGTTCAAGATGCTAAATAAATAGATTCAATTTAGTTATTGCTCAGAACAAATACAATGCAACAAAAATGCGGTATTCCATGTTTCCCGGCTTCTTGGAAACTGGGGTTAGAGAGCAGGGTCAGAGAGGTAAGAGCTACTTGGCAGAGCCAAGATTCAAACCTACAACCTTTCAAATGAGAACCTATAATCCTGCCCACTAGGCTGCTTGTTGGCAACTCTATTCAATTATCATTTAATATTCCTATAAGAGACTACTGTAAGGCAAAAAGAAGACCATAGGTTAGCATTGCTAGCATACATGTACTCCGAGATCTCCTTTAAGGTGCTGGAGGAGGCAGTGACTAGACATGGGAAATTATCTCTGCTGGTTTCCATTCAAAGCTAACAAAGTTAGAATTTCTGAACCAAATACTCTTTCACTTGGTGGCAGAAGTGGCCATTTACCTGCAGCGCACAGGCGCGCTAACCGACTCCCTGCTGATGTTAGCGGCGGCGTCTCACCTGGGGGTACTGCAGAGCCAAGCAGATCAGGCTGCCCTCCATGGCCTGGCAGGCGGGAACGTCTGGCTCGAAGATGTGCACCAGCACCAGGGTGGACCGGCTTTCCTCGTCGATGGCGCGCAGGAACTCCTCGCCCGAGGAGATTGCGACGATACGCTCGAATCGCCGCCCGCCGCTCAGCTGCCGCCGCATCTCCTCCATGCGTTGCTGCCGGTACTGCTGGAGGAAGGCCTCTTCATCGTTATCCTCCTCTTCGTCCTCCTCGTTGACCCGCAGGGTCACCTGAAAGATGAGCAGAGCGATGAAGAGGGAGTGTGTGTGTGTGTGTGCGTGTGTGTAAGAAACAGGCAGAGAGAGAAAGAGGGAGAAAGGATGACGGACACCAACAAGGAAAGAGAAAATGGAGGTGGTAAAAGTAAAAGAACATGGAAAAAAAAAGAAACATCAAGTAGTGAAGAAATGGGGGGAAAAATGAAGCTACTGGAGATTAAGAGGAGCCTAGTATGAAAAAATTCAACATTAACAACTTCACCATTTTGTGTGGAATTCTAGTTTGTGTGCTGAATTATACTTTTTGCGTTCTTTGTATTCTCAACAGTTTGTGCATTCTCCATTTTTCCATTCTTCTACATCTTTTTAAATTTTTCTCTCTCATATTCTTAAGCCACTGAACTAAGTATCGGCTCAGAGGGAGGTCAGACGGGGTCGCACCTTGCCGTTGATTTTGTCCTGCAGCTCTTGCTGTTTCTGCTTGTCCATTTCCTCATCCAGGTGCGAGCGGCAGGTCACACTCAGCTTCTTGATCAAGCGCTCCATCTCCTTCTGCTGCTCCACCCGCTGCTCCGTCTCCAGCTGCTTATACTTCCTCCAATCATTGATCACGCCCTTTGGGCCTGAGGAAAGGCTGAGGGTAAGACTCTCGTTTTCCAGTTTGTGCAGAGGACAATTTTCTTCACTTACCAAACTCAAGTCAGATACATGAATCATGCAAAAAAATGGTGTACAACTGACGTGTGTAAATAATGTAATGGAGCAAGCACCGACAGCACCGGTCTGATAATCCTCCCAACACAGGAGCAACAGAACCTGGGTGCTGGGTGATAAACGTACCGGTATTGACTGCAGTGCCGTCGGGACTGTAGTCGATCTGTGTCTCCAGCATGTCCTGTTCTCGGATGCTTTTGGACTGGCCCTCTTCTTCCTCATGATCAGTCTCCTCATCCTCGCTGCTACTGCAGTAGTACTGCAGCTTCTCGCCCAGGATCTTGTCGTCCAAAGTCGTCATGACAACACGCTGAGAGGCGGGGGAGAACATGGAGATGTTAAAAAAGCTTGTACGATGTTTGGACAGTGTGGATTAAGTGCATATTTCAGCCAAATGCCATAAATGTCATAAATGTAGATTTCATTGGTCTACTGATCGACTGAATTGTAACTGTCGATGTAAATCACTCTACATTATTCATTTATTGGATTTAAACGAACTCCACTCAGCAGTTTTTAGTAAACGAGTAGATGCTTTTGTAGACTAATGAAGTCAGACACAGCCAATCAGAGAATCAACACATTCTTTAACAATTATCTTCTTCATATCTTTCTCCCCCACACACGCCCAACAATTAACCTACGGCTATGAAAGTCTTTAGATGGGTTATATTATTCAGCAATGCATGACTACACCTCTGGGTGGAGGAAATGACGTGGGTTTGCAACGGCCAAGAAATCGAATTAGCCTTTATCCCCACGGTATCTGCGTTATCCATCTAGCTAGCTAGGCAGGTCAACCTAAATGGTAATACGATTGAAGTACACCGGGCTTACGTTCTTGCTACCTACGGCAAGACATAACGTTAGCTCACATTGCTATATGAAGTCACACCACAAAATCTAACTAACAGATGGTACGTTAACACTTGTCATATCCTGTACGGTTTATTTTATAGCTACCAAGCAGAAAAGCCAATTATTCAAAACAGACCAAACTAGCCATCCTAATGCTATTAGCTACATATCATCCAAGCTCTATATCAAAACGAGAAAGGACCAGATGGCTAACTATGACAGCTCTTCGCGGTTCGTTTTTAAAACGATTAACCATAATTACGGATCGCTTTAATTCGTTCTTAGAAGCAGCTACCTGTCACCCTGCAAACTGACCTAGCTTTAGCAATTTAGCTAGTTAGGACTTGCTAGCTGCGACCCTCGCTAGCTAACGGTGGGCTATCACGTAAGATAGCTGTGTCAGTATAACAAGGCTAAGATACAATAATATTCAAGTCGTCTAAAGTAGTGACTAGTTAAATTAGACGCTATAAAGTCAACAACGTATGTTTTAATCTTACCCGGAAAACTGCTCTGCTAAATAATTGTTGAAATTTCCAGGACCTATGAAAACAAGTCTCTTCCTGATTCTGTAACTATGTCACTGTCGTGTTTCAGCATTAACAGGCCAATCAAAGGCAAACGACTTCAAGCGCAAACCAATCAAAATAAAGAAAAAGTGTTCTCGTCATTGATTGTTTTGCATAACCCACCTACCCACACTTCGCCTTTCATTCTTTTTATTCCTATAACTGCCTTTACTACTATGAATGAAAAGATGTATGTGCAATTGATATAACAGGACGGAATGTTTTTATTTTTGTTTTCAGGAGACAACTAAAACGCTGACCTTCGAAGACGCCGAAAGCCTTTAAAAACACTGAATACAGTTAGATATAATTTTGATATTATACAGATATTCTTTTAAAACTGTCGGACAGTATTAGTTAACTCTAAACTGCTTCACCTCTGACTCCAAATACTACTCACAAATTTGAGGAGTTAGTATGGGTACTAAAATGGGACCATCTTATGTTAACCTCTTTGTCCGATTCACTGAGAAACATTTTATGAACAATATACTGGACCTGTACCCTTCGAATTCCAGAGATAGATTGATGATATTTTTGGTATTGCTACATGCACAGTTGAAGAGTTTATTTCTTCCTTCTCCAGTTCCACCCATATCTGGAATATACACGGAATATAGCACATCCTGCCATGAGGATAACATTTCTGTATGTTTCTGTAAAAGTTGGAATTTCTTGTTTAAATACCGTCATATATTATAAACCTATGGACTTTCATTCTTATTTACAATACAGTTCTTCTCATTCCAAGCAAAAACTCTCTCTTATTCACAGCTACTAGTGAATTCACTCCAGGAAATATTTTCAAAACTAAGGAAGTCATAGATTATGCCTTTGCTTGTGTTTTACCTGTTCAGAGAGTGGATGCACCTACAAAAATCTAATATGAAGACAAGGAGAATTTGGATTCTTGGTCCTCCCAAGGTTTCGGACCCATGCGTTTGTGAAGCTGCTTTGTGACAATTGTTATAAAAAAGTTCTATATAAATGAATTTGACATGACTTGAATTCCTTTGATACTGACTTACCATCCTACAAGTCAAACAGTGGCTGATATTATACTAAGACACTTCAGAATCCTTCAGAATGATGCAGAGACTACCTCTCCATTTAAGGACACTCCACTTATCTCCTACAGACGAGACGAAAACATCACAGACACGCTCGTCAAAAGTGAGATTAATGACCATTCAAAAAATAAATGGTACTGTAACCTGCAACCGCTCTAGATGATATACATGTACATTTATCACCAAAATAACTGGCAGAAAAGGATCAATTATAATCCACCCTTCCTCCTCATGCATTTACATTTACAGTTTTGGCTTTATAGCAGATGCTCTTACGTATTATCAAGCATCAGGGTTTTAAATTTGATGCGGGCAATTACAGGAAGCCAGTGAAGGGAACGTAGCAATGGAGTGGCATGTGTGAACTTGTGGAAGGTTATAGACTAGTCATGCTATTGTGCTCTGGATCAATTGTAAAGACCTAATGGGCCCCTAGAGAAAGACCGGCAGAGGAAGACCAGCAAGTAATGAGTTGCAGTAGTCAAGATGCATCACTGCAGGAATTGTCTACTGCATTACATGCAAGACAGGGAATCAGCTTTACACTGGAGAAACTAAGAGAAGACTTGCTGATTGGTTTGTTGAACACCTTCTGACCCTTTGTAAGAATTAAGAATTTATCCTTTCCAGTGGCAAGGCATTTCAATACAAATGGGCATTGCATTAATGACGTATGTGTTTGCATTACCAGTTGTTGCTATGGCAGCAATGAAATTAGAAGAGTCGAAGAAAAAGAACTGATGTACACTGACGTATCTTTTTTGCAGTGAGAAGATGCATACCCACAGCATTCATACCACACACTTCTTCCCCTTTACTAGGAACAAGTTCACAGCCCGCATCCTCCTCAACTATTTGGACCAATAATTTAGAATTAAACTATTTAGACCAATAAACTGTTGCTTGTGAGAGTCTTTCCTGACACTTTAATCTGGTAATCATAGCCAAAACAACAATATACTCAACAGACATGATGTTAACTGATAAACCTACCCAAGCTAGTGATTTAATCACAACACTGTCTGCAGCAAGAAGCAACTAATTTCACAAATGCTAATCACCTAGGTAGATTTACTCAAAACATCTTAAAGCACCTGTGAAAACTGAAAAAATGAAATAAAAACCATTTTAACGATGCGTTCAGTGCTTAGGTACTTGCATTTAGCAGTGTGGACCAGCAGGTGGCAGTAGATATATAACTACAGCAATTACAGAAAACGTACGGAAAACAGCAGAGCACTAATTTTGATCTGTAACGATCAAAAATATTGCATGGGGTAAATATTGCAGTGTCTCACTTTAGCAGGGCTAGATTTGGACCAGTGACGAGATGATTAACAATCAGTTTAAACGTAGAGGAATCTGATCTCAAGTCACTCATTCAAGCATTTAATTTAGATGATAATTTTGGTACACAGTTGACTAATTTAGAAACCATATTACACTAGGAGTTTTTTAGAATACATTAGAAGTTTGGTATTTTCATGCAATAAACGAAAATATTCATACAGACTCATCCACGGAGGAGGGAGACTGGGAGTTCTTTGCAATATAGCGAACATAGATTTAGAGAAGGTAAGATTGGGTAAATAAACTGAAGATGAAATATCACCTAGCTATCTGCTGAACCGCGTTTTGTAAAGCTCGCTCTGCATCCAATGGGTCTGCCTGAGTAAATCAATAACAGGGACAGTGATATGCCAATCAGTTTTAGGTTTTGGAGGAAAAAAAGACTATTGACTACTGAAACACACTCTTAAATCAATAGATTTTTTCAGCACTGCCTGTTCACAAACAAAGCACTGGAATACAGTTAAGGCTTGATTGACAAATAAAAGTAAACTGATAGGTTAGCACATACACAATGAAGCTATTTAGAACAAAATGTCTTTATAATCAAAGATGTTAGACGATGTTTAATCAGCTATACACTTTCGCCCACAAGGATTTGTGTGCGTGCGTGTTAGTGTGTGTGTGTGTGTGTGTGTGTGTGTGTGTGTGTGAGAGAGAGAGAGAGAGAGAGAGAGAGAGAGAAGCCAATTGGCAGAGAGCTCACCTGATTGCGGGGAGTGTTTTTATCTGTGCCGCAACAAGAGGTCATTTTGAATGCTCAGCGTAGAATGAAGTGACAAACGACATAAAAACCTCTGCTGCACACGAACTATTGCAACAATGTCCACGAAAAACAAGATACCCGTGGTACTAGATCGGAGCAATATTAATTCACTTTTCGGTCTGGTCGGAGGATACGGGACTGTAGTCACCGTGGGGATTATTGCCATGCTATCCGTATGTGCTGCGTTTTTCATTTACCGATCTTTCAAAGGTAAGCGAAGGAAAGGCAGCGAAAAAAAAGTGAATGAATCGAGTGAAACGGAGGGAGAGAGTCCGCTGTGGGAAAAGGGGCGAGATGATGACCGGACAATCGAGTCAACAGGTAAAAATTGTGAATTGTTGAATCGATTTATTTTATGATTTATTTTAATATTGTGATTTTCGGACTACATGGAAGCATTGTTGGTTTTGGTATAGGGTGCGTATGCTACTTGTTAGCCTGTATGAGTGAGGTAGCTAGCCTATAACCAAGATGATGTAAGCAGTGCTTCAAGCGTGCACGTAGCACACACGCACAGATGCAGGTGAATGTTTTCTATCTAAGGCGCGAAGCCGTCACGTGATTATTCAGACGTCATCATCGTTTTAGCTTAAGGTGTTAAACTATATCGCTATTGCTTCATTATATGGTTTAGAGTTGTTTGCAATAACATAAAAAGGTTGATATGTGCCATATCTGGTTTTAATGATGACTACGTTTATATTTAAATAGCCCGATACATAGTGCAACACAAACAAACCAAATATGCTTTTCCAGATACAAGATGGATGGAGAGAGAGATGGAAGTCTTAATAAAGTTTATTAGAATATAACAGTTCGGCAACTACTGAAATTGCCTTCTGATGTATTGAATGAAAGTGGTCTCACTGCAAATGCTTCTTTTTTCAGAAGGAAGTGAGGATGGAGGCTCTGAGGACTTTGAAATGGACTCCAGTGAAGCAATAACCCTGTCCACAGCAAACACACACATTCCTTCTGAACTTTCAGTGGAGGACCTTAGGGAAACCACCCACAAAAACCTGACTGCACCCCCTGAGGACCATCCATCAATCTTGGTATCTGATGTGAGTCGTCAGTGTACCGAGGATCACATGAAACGCGAGAGTGGGGTTGGTATTTGTGATGCTCCTGAGAACGTTATGGTGCAGGCTGACTTGTGTGAAGATCAGCATGAAGGTAGTAAACCCCCAAAGGACGAGCTTGAGGTCCATCCAAAAGAAAATGTGTCCAGCTGTGAGGATGAGAGTGATGAGGCGGAGCCCCATGGTGATGTCGATGAACCGTCTGAAACTGAGAGTGCCCAGGAGATGATGGAAGCGAAAACTGTCTCTGTCGACAAGTCCCATTCAGAGGAGGATCTGCTAGGCAGCACTCTCTCAACCCCAGAAGTCATGAACAAAGTTGTCGACGAAGAGCTTCTTGTAGCCGAGCCAATGCTGCACGTTTCTCCGGACTGTGCAAGATGTTCTGAGGTTGGCTGTAAAACAGTGGAGATGGATGACTTGGAGGCCATGAGCAACAGCTTAGAGAAGAGCTCCGGCTGTTGCGTTCCTCAGGAACGTGAGCCTGACTGCTGCGGCCATGACAAGCGCTCTGATTTACCTAGTGGTGACTTTGTATTGGAGAACAGAGAAGATGCGGAGGTTCGGATCAAAGGTTACCAAGGCTTTAGCGACGGTCTCTGCAGCTTGGGTCCCATGCTGAGCAGCACTGGGGGGACTATGGCCTCCTTGAGCGGTGGGTACGAGCACTTTCTTCCCAGCCCACTGCAGAGTTACCTTGGTTTTGCCACGCCCAGCCTGGTGGGCGAGGCCACGTTGAACATGAGTGGGGTGAAGGCAGAGATCAGGGACGGTTCCAAGGGGGGCACACCAGCATTGGCCATCCGTGACAAGAATGAGATCAACATTATGGAGGCCATTATGGACAGCAATGAATGGCTAAGTACCGGACCCCCGGAGACCAAAGACCTGCCCTGGCTAACTCAGAGTAACGCCAGTCATGAAATTAAGATCAACACGTCCTCGTTAACGCCAGCAAGTAACTCCGTTTCTGGGCCCTCCACAGATGTCTCTTTGCTTAATTCAGCAACAACTACAAAAATTTATGAAGAAGAGGACCAGTCACACAAAGAGAAGATAGGAGCCTCAATGGCTACATCTGAGGATGCAGTAGTAGGTGGTGTTGAAGACGAAGACGATCTTCTGAATAAGAGAGTTGCGGCAGTGTCTCCTATGCCCCAGCTGGTTCAGGTCAGCTTTAGGGTCCATTACATCACATGGTTCCAAAACCATCTCCTGGCTGTGACGGGGAGTCTTCGTGAGCTGGGGGCTTGGGACAGCTTTGTTCCCCTCCAGAGAAGCGAGGGCGGGTTCTGGGCCGGCTCAGTCACCCTTCCTGCGGAGAGCCACGCTGAGTGGAAGTTCGTGCTGGTGGAGGATGGAAAGATCAGACGCTGGGAAGAGTGCGAAAACCGCCATCTTGTGGTGTCTGGTCAGGAGGAGGAGATTCACTTTAATAAAAGCTGGGGGTACTTGTAATACTCCAACAATAACAGTGGAGCGCAGATCCATCGGTGACTGTCTGTATAGCAATAACAATTGCAGGTGCATTATTGTAAACAAATATTAGCATAATTGTTTAATATTAAGCTAATGAGTTATCCAAATGAAGCATGAGGCTGCGGTACTGTTAATGTAGCAATAACCTAATGTATGTACGAATATGCACATTTTCACTTCAATCAGTGACTTGCTTGTCTGTTGATTTGTATCTGGTTGTGTTAAACAAACAAAAAGGCTGTCCTATTTGAAACTTCGGCTCTTTAACCAGCAATAACAGTATTTAGATGTCGAACAGGAAATGGCTCGTTCTGCCCAACTCAGAGAACTGGTTTATTTTTACAGTGACAAAGTGACTTGGGTGTAATAGTATTTATGCAATACCATTTTGCGAAATCAATATTAATGTAAATACCAGAATATTTTGTATGTAGGCTGTTCAGAAATCCATATACCTAGTGAAGCAGCATTAGTGGCTATTAAACGAGCTAATCTGTATTTGCACAAAACTGCTCTGCGCCTGTGCTGGAGCTTTTCCTCAGTGTTGCGACATTGTGAATGAATCAGTTTTGCATGCGAGCACTGATGTTTATGTAATCAGGGAAAGCGGCTCCTTCGATGTCGGCGCTGCGGGCTCACTTCTGGAGAGCAGTGGCGAGCTGCAAAACCCACAGCTTTTCCTCAGTTTGGCACCACGCTTGGATGGGCAGCCACCTGCTCCATGCTGATCTGAGACAAGTTTATTCATCCACCGACCCAGATCCCAGCCTATGAGGGGCTTCAACAAAGGAGGATTTCTCTGTCAGGTCCAATAGCCGTGTTTGTTCCTTCTCCTGTTGGCCTACATGGGTTTCTTGCCTTGAGGTATGTGATGAGCATCTTCGTTAGCTAACGAAAAATGTGTCTCTGATGGAATGGAAGAACACAAAAGTGGTCTCAAAGTACAGAACATGAATGTTTTATGGTTTTTACGACAACCAGGCAGAAATGTGTGCATTAACAGTATAAAAATGTGAAAGATTTTATCCAGACATTTCTTGATGGCTTTCAAAACCATGGGTCAATAATATTAATGCATTTACCACCACAGTTTTGCCTTATAAAACAATGTGCTGCTGTTTAGTGTCTGTTAGGGTTTTCTTAATTTTTTTTTTTTTTTTTTTTTTTTTTTTTTTTTTTTTTTTTTTTTTTTTTAAACTACAAGTTTGTGTCCTAAAGTCATGTTTTATATTTGGTTTAAATCACAAATTCTCACTTGTGGGTGTGTGTCTTATGTTCATTTGTATTTTTCTGTATTGTCAGTGAAAGTGAGTGAATCTAATAAAATGAATTTTAAGGCAAATTTCATTTCATCCTCACGCCCATAGTTTGAAAGCAACCAAACGGCACCAAACATTGTTTTTGTTTTTTTTCCCCCCACTTTTTTTTAAAAATCTAATTTGAAAATACTAAAGCAAAAACTAGCTCCTGCTCAATTGCCCTGAAACAAATGGAGTAACCATGTCCTGTTTACTTGCGGTACCTAATTGGATTAAAAATGCAGGTCTGCCTTCACTTGCTTTTATCAGGGGACTGTCATTCTGACATCCACTCTGAGCCAAATCGACTTGTTTGTGCGTTGGATTAGGACATGAACTTTTCAGAGTGGTAGCTCACCAGTAAAGGAGCAGAACACTCTTCTTAGCCCTTTTGTGTGTGCTATTTGCCCACCGGTCACTATGATTACCAACCCTCAGTAATCTCACCTGATGACCCAGGCTCCCATGTTGGACACAAGTCTGCCTTACTTCTGTTTTTGAGCTCATTCTCTGTAACTTTATGTGCTGTCCATCGCCTCATCAGCTCCAAACCTGGCTCTAGGTCTAATGCAGTCTACTGACCTGACCTCCTGTATGTGTCCATCACAGTCTGTAGTTCCTGTAGATCATACAGGCCTCTGCCTTCTCATTGATCATCCCAATGTAAACTTCATCTCTGACTGATCAATTGACCCAAGGACATGGTTTCCTGCTTTACTTTGAGCTCTTCTCGGTTTATTACTCATAACCATCTCAGGAAGATGTTCCTTGTTATTGCTTATCTTGTTCATTAGGGATCTGAGTGCATATTCCTTTAATGCTATTTTGTGTCAACGTCTTAAATACAGCTACGCAAATAACACTGGACTGATCTGAGAGCTGTTTGTAATGTGTAAATGTACACGTGAACAAGAGATGGGGTTTGTGTGTGTCCACGATATGCAAAGGGGGGGGGGGTGCTCAAGCTGTTTTGCCAGGCACTGTGAATGATTAATTTTGCCTGCAGCAAGAGAGTGCAATTAGAGGTTGAGAAGAGGAAAGCCTGTTTAGCCACAGTACAATCAGAACAAAAGTCCTGTATCACCAACCAGCCTGAAAAGCTGAACCAGGGGAGAGTAACCATGACCCAGTGTGGCTTTCTAACCAAGCAGAAGCACACCTGATTCCACTTGTTTAATCAAAAGGGCTCCACCTGAGATCAGTGAATCTCTTGGTTGGCTAGATCAAAAACCTGTAAACACTTAGAGTCTTGGCAGACTTTCCCACAGCAGCTTTAAGACTCGGGTGTAAATTTTGACGTTAATTCAAAACCTCAGTCAACTCTCAAAAACCACAGGAGTGTCCTGGGAATACCTGTGGAGTCCAGCTCAAAACACATTAGGCAATGACATCATCCAGAGCAAGAGTAATAGTCCAAGTGTTCTGTGATGAAGATGAGTGCAGATTGGACTATGCGTGTTCAGGAAAGGGACTTCTCCATATAGCCCAGTTTACCTGTGAGAGGACAGGAACAGACATGTGGAGATGATAGTAAATGCTGTATTGACTTGCCCTTCATGGTGGGTTCTGAGGTTCACTTTCAAACAAGGCCAGACCATGAACTTTCATAAAGTAAAAAAAAAAAAAAAGCTTGCTCAAGGTCTCATGGGTAAACCTCACTCAAATCAAAACACATCACTAAGAAAACATTCCAAAAATGATCTGAAAGCACCATACCCCACCATACATTAGGCACGATGGAGGGTCTGCAGGCAAAGCAGGACGTGCTAGGATCAGCTTCATGGGTGTAATTGTGATGTTAAAAAAAACTGGGGTGAAAGACATAGCAAGGCTGGGTTAATGCAGCGTTAGGAAGACCTGATCGATTGTGTGTGAGAAAAAGACATGGAAGAAGAGAACTTCTACCAAAACTGTTCAAGTTAACTAAATCAAATCAATTGGTACTCTGGAGAAGGGATAGAATGTGTTACAAATAAAATTCATATAGATTCGAATTTTGGCTCTTATTCAAATTTATTTATATAGCGCTTTTTACAACTGCTGTTGCCGCAAAGCAGATTTACAGATATCCGAGTCCAATCTCCCAGTGATCATGGCAAGGAAAAACTCCCTAAGAGTACAAGGAAGAAACCCTGATCCAAAAGGGGTGTCCCATTCTCCTCTGGTCGACACTGGGCACCATAACAAACAGAAAGCAAAGTACAGAATGAGCTCCATTTTTTTTTTCCAAGTCCTAGACTGGATTTGATGCGCGTAGGTAAGTCCAAAAACTGGCAAAGGAAAGTCTTCCCGGGTAATGAAGAAGTGGATGGCTGGGCTCCAGCAGGGGGCAGCAGGGGGCAGCAGGGGGGTGGTGGGAGGAGTCACAGCAGCTAAGATGGGTTGAGGCTCAGTAACAACATGACACCATCAGAAAGAGGAAATAGATTATTAGGCATGCTCATATACTAAGGGATGTAAATCAAGGATCTATAGTGTGCATGGATGGACTCCAGCAAATCTAACTATGGCAGCAGAACTAGAAGGAAACAAAAGCATGAGGCTCCCTGGAACATCAGCACTCTGCCACTTTCAGTCGACAAACCTTAGTGACAAACACAGGTGAAGTGACAGAAACATGAAGTCCCAGTTTACCGTATCTCAAGGCCTATGAACCCTCAGATCTATACTTTTATCTAAGATAAGAGGCACTAACAGAAAGCCTGACTATAAATAGGTCTTCATCCTAGCCTTAAATACTGAGACTGTGTCTGAGTTTCAAACACTGGCAAGAAGGGTATTCCATAGTGTAGGGGCCTTATAGGAAAAGGCTCTGCCTCCTCTGGTAGATTTCCTTATTCAAGGTACTTTTGGATCTAAATCACCTTTTCAACTAAGCAGACATGGTGGATAATAGAGAACCAGGAGTTCACTGAGGTAGTGTGGGGCAAGAACATTCATTACTTTGTAGGTTTTGGAATTACAGTAGTCTAGTCGGGAAGTGATAAATGCATGGACTAACTGTTCTGCATCATGTAAAGATAGTAAGTCTCTAATCTTTGCAATGTTCCTGGAGGTGGAAGAAGGCTGTCCAAGAAATGCTGTCTACATGTGCTTTGAATGAGAGACTGGTATCCATAAATACACCAAGATCTTTAACCATTAAATATAGTGTGATTGGGAGACCATCAAGTTTCATTACATAATGAGTTTCTAAACATCCAATGTCTGATGTCTTTCAGTTATATTTGAGTTGATGATTGTATTCTGGTTTGACTGAAACATAACTGGGTATCACCATCTTAGCAGTGGAAACTAATCCAGTGCTTACAGATCATTTCACCTACAGGAAGCATATGTATAAAGAAAAAAGCAGAGGCCCTAGACCCTTGTGGGACACCAAAACTAACCTTGATGTGTACTGAAAAATCTCCATTTAGCTTCACAAACTTTTGTGATCTATCGTGTCAAATTCTAAACTGAGTTCAAGAAAATAAGCAAAGAAACACAAACCTGGTCAGAATCCATCAACAGGTCATTAACTATTTTAATCACTGCTGTCTCTGAACTATGATGAGGCCTAAAACCTGACTGAAAAACTTAACGTATCTGGTTCTGATGCAGGTATGAGCTTAGCTGATGAGCTACTTTTTTATAGGATCTTAGAAAAGATAAGATCTAGGAAATAAAAGAAAAGTTTGAGATCAGCCTGTAGTTAGCCAGTTGGCAAGGATCAAGATGAGCTTTCTTTATGAGTGGTTTTATAACTGCTGGTTTGTATGATTTAGGTACAGAGCCAATGTTCAAAGAAGTTAATTATATTTAATAAAGATTTCATTGCTTCAGGTAGAATTTCTTTAAGAAAGCAAGTGGAAGATTTTGAGCATGAGATGAAAGATATTAGTTCAGGCTCTTGGATAGGAGTAAAGAGTTCTAGTGCCTTTATTACTGTTGCTGTATCGGTATTGTCTGAGCAATTCCCTGATGCCACACTAATACTTTGAATGTTTTCTCTAATGTGCTGAATTTTCTCGCTTAAAAGATTCATAAAGTCATTGCTGCTGTGTGATGTAATCTGAGACATTGTGTCAATTTTATTCCAAGTCGGTTGTGCAATTTTGCTAAATAAAAATAATTTATTTAATAAATAAAAATAATTTATAAGCTGTTTGAGCATCAGTAAGTGCTTTTCTATAGTAAAGAAGGTTCTCCCTACATGCAGACTGGAAGAGTACAAGTTTAGGGTGGTACCATTTATGTTCCATCTTTCGAGTGTTGTGTTTTTAATTGTGAATGTGTTCATTATATCATGGTGCGATTTTTTTATTCTTCAGTGGAGCAACATCATCCAGTGTACAATTTGTTCAGTGTTCAATGAAAAATTTTCAGTCGTTTTATCAAGGTCTGTGGGGTTTGAAGGTATCCCAGTCAACAGCAGTTAATCTAGGTGCTGTGGTTGATGTGATTGTGCGTTTAGTGTGGCAGCGAGGGGAAACAGCTCTATTACGATTGGTGTTATGAGATATGGAAATGAGATAAGGAAATTGTCTGAAATTACATCAGACTGGGGTAGGACGACCATGTTCTCTATGTTTAAACCACGCATTAAATCAAGTGTATGTCCACCAGAGTGTGTAGGTTCTCCTATACACTGCGTGAAACCAATTGCTTCTAGTATAAAACTAAAGGCTGACCTTGAGGATTATATGATATAAAGGGTCATATCAAAGTGAATGTTGAAATAGACAACAATAACAAAAGTAACTTGATTAGAGAGGAAGACTGCAAACTAATGAATGAATTCTGAATAGGGTCCTGGTGGCCTGTAGATACCAATAAATGGAAAAGTCTGAGTGCATTTCTTTCCACAGCATACAACATTTATGTCGATAAAGAAAATTTCAAAGTCATAACCAGATTTCTGGATACAAATTTTTTGGTCGGTCACCTAAAGCGTAAAAAGAAGTTTTAGAACATCCCAGTGAAAAAATAAAGGTACGTTGATTTCACTCTGAACAATTTGTTGTCTCTCCCATGTCCTTCAATATTGCTGAAGTTCAAACACTCCAACATTCACACCCAAAATATACCATGGCATCTGCCACAGCAGTTTGGCTGTGGGCCAGTCAGCTGGGCTGTGGGCCAATAGCTGCTATTGTGTTAAGTCTCATTTTAGTTAAATTGTTTAGCTTGAATAGTGTTTAATGGTGTTTTACCATCTTTGCAACGTGTGTGCTTCTTGGGTAACAACCACCTGTCACAGTTAGTCTTTTTGTGTTATTATTTCACTTATTATTATTAAATAAACAAAGAACTTGAAAAAAACATTTTCTGAGTCTTACTCTGTGCCAGCACCTCAGTATGACATGCGACTGAGTCATTAGAGCAGCAGTAGTTACATTCTCAGGATAAGGCCAGTGAAGAGAATTAATTCACCTAATGTAATGTGGGGATTAAAATGTCGGAAATTGAAGATCAGCCTTGTGATTATGTCATAAAAAGGCATCAGTGGCTTACCTCATTCTAATCACATGCAGATTTGGTTAATAAGTTGAAAGTTGAACTTATATTCCAAATGTGGAAGTCATTTCAGTGCTAAAATGAATAATGTACAGTTTTTTCTTAATAATAATAATAATAATAATAATAACAATAGTAATAATAAACCTTAATATGAGTTAATAAAAGCCTAAATAGTGTTTTTTTCTTGTCTCTGCTTGGTGTTAATTTGGTAGAATGTTTGTAGGAGGGTGTGTATCATCATCACTGGTCTTATTTTCATGGTCAAAGAGATTAAGACTGTGTGTGTGTGTGCATGTGCATGTGCGAGAGAGAGAGACAAAGAGTTATATGAGAGCAGGAGGTAATTCTAGATCTAAAGGGTGACACTGGGTGGTGTAACAAAGTGACCCTTAACCTTAGTGATCTCTTTGAATGTATGTGATGAAAATATTTGTTTTGATTCCAAGCATGTTTGTTTAGGATAGTAACTTTCATGAACAGCTGGAACAGTTCAGCAGTTATGGTCTGCCAGAAATAGATCAATAATTGAAACCTAAAATATATTCTCAGTTCATATGCACACACACACACACACACACACACACACACACACACACACACACACACACACACACATAACTATGGGAGGCCAAAATGGAGAATTCTATGCACTTCAGTCCTTTGTGGTGAGCTAACCAGTATGATCAGTACCAGAACCTGGTGAGTAGTATCTGTATGTGACCAGTA
>JAOXYF010000021.1:1226097-1246951 GCA_028565775.1 Sternarchorhynchus goeldii
ATATGTAGTACATATATAACTGAGCATAGTTCATATGTAGTACATGTATAACTGAGCATAGTTCATATGTAGTACATGTATAACTGAGCATAGTTCATATGTAGTACATGTATAACTGAGCATAGTTCATATGTAGTACATATATAACTGAGCATAGTTCATATGTAGTACATATATGCCTACATTTCAAAATAGGTTTATATAATTGATCCTTTTTTGAATTCATCCTTGATCTATTAATATCTGTAGTATTTTGTAGTCTGTGTCACTGTATGAATAAATGTAAAAACCTTAAAATCAATAAGCAAAATGTAAAAAAAAATTAAAAAGTCCGTAAAGTGGAGCTTTTTATTTTTAGTTGCATCATTCCATGTAGAATCTACCATGGAGTGCAACATCCCGCGCTCTTCTGTACTGAGTGAGCACCTTAACTTTTTAGTTTTTGCCACGTTCACTTATTAACTAAACATACTGCTGTTGTTTGTTCCACACAGTGCCTCCACTACAGACCTGTCCTATGAAGCAGGGTTTTTGAGGAAAAGTCCAGACCAGTACAGTTCACGAGGCAGCATGGAGAGTCTAGATCAGAATCACCCAGCCTACAGTTCCTGCAACCAGCTCTCGGCCTCCAAATCCTCCAGCAGCATCGATCACCTGCACAGCAAGCGTGATTCTGCATATAGTTCTTTCTCTACCAGCTCTAGTATCCCAGAGTACCTTGCGGCCGCACCATCATTCAGCAAGGAGCGGTCATTTTCTATGGAGAGTGTTCCACAAAACAGGATCACAGAGGGAATGCAGCAGGCAGATATCCGCTACGTCCGCACTATCTATGACTCCCAGCAGGGTGTGTCTGAAGAGCATGATGTCTCTTCAGCAGCAGTGCTGAGGACCAATGAAAGCAGAGCACAGTCTAGAAGTGGGAGCTCCCAGGGTGGCAGTTGTCACCATGCTAACAGAAGCAGTACCAGCAGCAGTGGCAGCAGTAGTGGTGGCACTTCCACATCTCATCGCCACAGTGTGGGACCAGAATGGGGCCCAACACACAACCACAACTCCTATGAAAACCTTAAAGGAGCACCAGCACCTCCCTTGCGCAGTGATAGTTATGCAGCCATCCGAAACCATGAGCGGCCCAACTCATGGTCGAGTCTGGAGCAGACTCGGACTTTACGGACCCTTCACAAAGGTTCCTGGCATCACTCCAGTGGCTCTGTGGCATCAGGCAAGTCAAGTTTTGGAGTTGAAGGTCAGCTGCACACTGTTATTGAAAAAAGTCCAGAGAGTAGCCCCACAATTAAGCCCAAACAGAGCTTTCCGTCTGCCTCGCAGTCTGGTAGGGCCATGCTTCCAACTGGCGTCTACCCTGTCCCACAAGCAGAACCGCATTTTGCACAGATACCTACTAATAATCCCAGCTCTAGTAGTGTGTACCCTGCACTTTCCAAGGAGAGCAAACATATCCCTAAAAGGGACCCCAGTGGATTATTAGAAACTGGAATCATGGCGGCAGTAGAAAATGGATACCAAAGCATTGCATCCTACTCCACCACTGTCCAACCCAATGCTTATGCCCAACCCAAACAATCCAACCAGGTGCAAGATGACCTCCAAGCCAAATGTGGTTTTTACAGGTCCCATCTACAGCCCTCGGCACCATCCTTGGGACAGGAAAGGAGGGACCCTTTCACCCCTGTTCAGCCGAGGGGGGACAGGCCCAGGTATTCACATGGCATGGACATTATGGAGACTTACAGACAGCCAAGAGAGGAAGAGATAAGCAGATGTCCAGAACAAAATGTCCATATTCAGTCAGTTCACACATCCGTTGCACAGGGACAGGTGTCGCAACCTCACAGAGTCAACACAGTCCAAGTTCAAGCAGGCGATCAGAGAATCAGCTCTTCAGTAAGGTTAAACAGTGACTCCACCCCATACCAACAGACTGACCAGGATCTGGATCACCCACTCACCCGACTGGAGAATGCACTAGCAGAGGTCCAGAGATGTTCTAGCCCTCAAAGCACCACCAGTCAGAGTAGCTTCCAGAGTGAACGTAGCATGTCTGTGCTGGAGAAAGTCAGTCACTTTGAGAGACAGCAGACCAAACCACGTAGTCACAGCAGCCTCTCCAGTTACGGCTCTGCAACTCGTCCACGTCAGGCTGTCCGCAGTGCAAAGAGCCCCTCCTGTGGTCTGGAGGACCTACAGAACTCTTTCCCTCAAGAGAGAAGCCGGAGTGCCTCTTTAATGGCAAGAGTTGAGGGAAGTATGGAAATGCAGGATTTGCGGCCGAGGTATGGTAGCAATGATGTGGCTCAACACAGGAAGCCATATGACCTGCACAGGAGCAAGAGCTCCTTCCAGCTTGGTGAAGAAAATGACAAAGATCTTCACAGGAGTAAGAGCACTTTTCAACTTGGTGAGGAAGATGGCAGAGACATCCCATGGAAAGATGACATTCAGGATATCTTAGGCACAGTTCAGGACACGTCCTTTAACAGGGCATACAGGGACAGCATCAAGGATGCTCAGTCCAAGGTGCTACGATCCACTTCATTCCGAAGACGAGACTTGAACATCAATCCTCCTCCGGTGCCTGTCAAGCACATGTCTTTAGAAAGGAAAGGACCCAAGACAAGCCCCAAACCTACAATTTCTCCACACACTCCTAAAGAACGACACATTGTCCCTGTTGAAGTTGCAGATAGAATGGTTCCTCCTGAGCTCCCCACTGTCCCTCCAGTAGGACATCCAGTCATGAGGATATGTGGGCGTAAGCGACTAACCATGGAACAGAAGAAATTGTCCTACTCTGAGCCAGAAAACATACATGAGGTTGGGGTTTCTGATCAGGAGTCTGGTTCATCTCAGAGGAAGGCATCACAGCAGTTCTTGTTTCCTGAGACAAGCGTTGCAGATCGGCGTAGGATGTTTGAACTGGCGGCGAGTCGCGGTGCAGGTCTTAAACCAGTCACCTCAAGGCCTGATCTGAAGCAGATGCAGCAGGATGCTCTTGCTGAGTATGTGGAGCGCAAGACTGGCAGACGACTAGACGGCCGTCCGCATCGCCCCCTCAGTGCTTACATGCAATCAGCTTCCTCTTTTTCCATGGACACTCAGAGCCTTACATCGAGCCCCAGTCTGTGTTCTCTTCAGGAGCCAGGACCAGAGAGCGTGTCTGTAATTAATCTCCAGCCCTCCACCCTCACAGCCAACAAGCTGCGCTCCTACTTCCCCAACAGGGGCACCCAAACTCAGCCTCAGCATGAAACACAGCATAGGCCACAGGGTCAGACCACAGAGCCTCAGAAACCAGAAAAGGGGCTAGAGAGACCTGTATCAGTTCAGGCCCCAGCACCAGCCCTAGAACACTTCCATACTGACTCTGTTTCTCAAAGCATAAATGCCTTTTTTGAGAGAGGTGTTCCTACCAGGTGTTCAGGCAAGTCAGCTTCTGCAGAGGACCTCCTGGAACACACAGAAGACCGTCCAGTTACACAGCACTTCAGATCACGTTCCTCCCCAGTTGTGGAGAACTATGACCAGGTGATGCTCTCAGCTTTGTGCAAACTTTTTTACACTCTAATATACAGTTAATAAAATAGGGTTTTTTTGTAATAATTCAGGTCATGCTGTTTTCAGAAGGGCATTAATGATCATTAATGCCCTAAACAGTAGTGGCTGTGATCATTCCCGTGTAGTTATAATAAACATTCTACTGCACCTCAAAAACAAAAGAGAAAAGAACATCCTGTACTGGGGATTAGATTTGGTTTACTGCAAAACTTACAAAACAAGACAATCTCCAAGGAGTACTTGTGATTAGAAAGAGGTTGCTCTCCACACCCAGTCACAACAAATCCCACTCATAAAATCCCCAGAAAATATCCCTCACCCTCTTCAATCCATGAGCTACAGCTGTAGGCCAGGCTAACAAGAAAAGCATTAAAGCAGTGTTTAAATCTGGGACTAATTTAAGATGCTTTGAGATACTTTTTGCCAGCGGTTATTGATTTCTTAAGACATTATGTATAATTCATACTTTTTTTAACATTATTAGCCAAAATCTGTGAATTAAGTTGAAATCTGAGATTGTTTTCATGAGCACATCAGTCATTCTTCTTAAATTATCTACTGAGAGCAGAGGTGAGCAAAGGTGAGGTACAAGGATGAGCAAAACACCATAAGGTACAGCTACTGTAGCATTTGGTGGTGTGGCTCCAGCTGTAAAGTCACTTCCCTTCACTCTTTTTTGTTCTCAGCCGATGACAGCAAAGGTCAGATAACCGTTCAGTCCCCTCTCCAGGAAATGTTCAGTGCTCTTCACTTCCTGTTTGGTGCCACTGAGCCTGGCTGTAAGCAGGGTGCTGGTAGATGTGCAGGAGATAAAGGAGCTCCCTCCGTGACCACGGGGAGGAGCTGAGGGAGATAACGGACAAACAGCCACAGTTCCAGCCAGGAAACATTTGGGATGGTTAAGGAGTGGACATTTATCTCTGAGCTTGATTACCCTATGCATAAACATTGGGGTGTTTCACAGAGTAAAGAGCGAGGACTTACATGCAAGTTAGAATACAGATGCATCAGCTGGTCTACTTCCACTACCCCAATAAACTCCAAAAGACTATAGTGTACAAGAGTGATCAGTAGGCTTTGGGATGTTCAGAAAATTTGTCTTTAAACCACTTGCAGTCCCTGACATTAAATGATCAATATTTCTGCAGTGAAGCAAATTTATTTTCGTAAATTAAACCTCATTTGGGAGGGTTTCAACTTTCATGTGAGTCATTTCTAAAAACCAACAGATGAATTTAAAGTCAGGTTATAAGCTTTTGTTTCCACATCATGGATAAGCGACAGAACTTCTGTCAGGGACTGTACATGTTTTGTAATTAAAAAGAACCCTCAAATCAATTTACTGGTTATGAATATTGTAATCTTAATTTCAATACCTGTGTTCTATGACATAAATGAACAATTGGTGACTGCAAAATCCAGAAGTGAATTTTGGATTTTGAGGTCCGGAGTTCACAATCTAGAACTTTTTGTAAATAACAGTATATCGTTTGGAAATTGCTATCTTAAATCACTGCAACTATGAGGGTTTCATAAATGTATAGCTTGTACAATCAAATAACTTTGAATGTGATTATTGGCAGATTGACACACAAACAAGAATTACTGACAACCAGGAAAGTGGAGTGTATCTTAATTCAGAGGTCATCAGTTTCTACACTGTGCCATTTTGAATGACCTTGTAGTCTTCCATTTGGCAAAACACATTATAGCTGAAGTTCCAACCAGTATCTCTTTATCAGATGTTTTAGTTTCCAGTATATGAGCAGTGTCAACATGAGGCCTGGAATACATCAACACAGCTAAATGGACCATGAGACTATTTAGCACAACAGAAAACATACGTCAGATGAGAGGCAGCAAAAACTGTTTCCTAGTAATAGCTGACCATTTGGGTGTTTCCAGAGTTCTGCATTAACAGTAGTTACTTGGTTAGAAATCATGGCTTGCTTTTAACTTAAAAAGTTCATGTTATATACCTCAGAATGCTTCTGTCTAGTCGTATAGACAGAAGAATAATGGGTAACTTCCTCTGTGCTAATTCATTTCCCTGTTGCTGTTCCTCCTCCACAGTAATAATCTCCTTTTCTCTCTCTTTTTACCTCTAGGACTTCTTGGCCAGAGATCTCACATTGTTTGGGATCGTCTCTAAAGAGCCGCCCAACTGCAGGTGTGTAAGCACATGCAAATTTTAACTTTGTGTGTGCGCTTTGTCTTCAAAATGAGATCATCTGCTGGTCCCCAACATGCACAATTGTCCAGTAGTTACTGTTATCTATCTGCTTGTTTATCAGTTGTCCAGTTGAACAAATTAAAGTTAACCACAGAGTTACAACAGGAGTATAAAGCCCCTATCCATGCTCTTGCAGTTCTACCCACTTACACATTTCCAGAATATTTTATCCCACAATTCTACTATAATACATTTGGTTCTAATTTGCTGACACTGACTCAGGGGTCATAGATGTCTGATTCGGATATTCACTGCAGAATGTGTTACACTAGTTTTTTTATTCGAAATTTTAACATTCACATTCATCAGTTTCTGTCAGAATTATCTATATTTTCAATAAATGGTCTAAATTAGGGCAATGAATGGTTATCACCAGAGCAGCAGGAATCAGTAAAAGTCCTGGAGGTGGATTCATCAGATCTGTCCCAAGCATGCTGAGAGCAAATGAAAGCTGTTTAAAACCAGTGACTTTTATGGAAATCCTGGTTTTTGCCTTAATTGGTCAATGCCTCCATCAGTTTAAAGTTCCACAGTTGCTATTTTGGAGCTTGTGTTGTCATGCAAAAGACTCTCAGTTGCCATTATACAGTCAATTATCTTTGGCTTTTACCAAAAACGAATGGGAAGCAATGAGAGCATTGCAACCTGTTTTGACCTTTGATATGGCGAGATAACATCCTGTGCACGTTCTTCTCTGTCCACGTGTGCATGCGAAGCAGAGCCGTGGGGGGTGTGGCTCTGGCGCATTGGGGGAGGGGCCAGCTGCACGCCGACGTTCCGAAGCAACCTGATGCTCCCGTGATCCGGAGGGAGAGGCAGCGTCTCTCGGACCGCCCGCGTGCCCACAGCGCTACGGGCCTGGCCGCCTCCGTGGGGCTGCCGTGCCCACTCTCTCCCCCGGGCCCTGCCGGCCAGCCGGAGTGCCGTCCCAACCTGGATGCCATCTCTTTCCCGTGCGTCGTCCTCGAGAGCCCGAAGAGATCGTTCGGGGTGCTGGAGACGTCCGACGAAGCCAGCGAGACCGGCGGCGCAGCAAAAGAAACCAGCACGCAGAGGATGGCCGCACCAAAGATCGCGTGTGACCTTTCAACCTCACATCCTGAGGACAAAGCCTCAGGATCGCACGCATCTTCACTCTCTGAACCAACTCCTCAGCCGATCCATTTTGGACCAACCACTGTTCCCAAGAGCCCTGCCTTTCCTGCTAAGTCCCTCCCCTCATTACGAATCTCTGAGTCCAATATCGAGTTTTCTCCGCCTCCAGCCATGTCAAAGGAGGATGATGAGGTGTTTTTAGCCACACCCTCTACATTACCACCCCCACTGCCAATCAGAGAGACTGAAATCCTCACAGAGGACCTCCTCCTTTTCCCTCCACCCCCAACAAAAGAAGAGGCACAGGACCATACTGCACCTCAGGAACCACAAAGTGTAAACAGGTGCATGCACAAACACACACACACACACACACATACATAAACAGAATCATTTTTGGGCAGTGCTGGTAACACCAAGATGACGTGTTTCCATTCCAGCATCTCCAATTATCGGGCCGTCGCACCTACCCGCCAAGATATGGAAGAACACCTCCAGGACCTGCAATTCCTGCTGGTGACCTCTGACCCTAATTCGACTCTCATCGGAGGCGGCATGACCTCGAATGGCGAGACCGTTGCACGGTGCCCTGAGGCCAGCTCCACCGAGGAGTCAGAGGAGGCCCCAGAAAGCCTGGGCCTCGATTGGGCCCCACTGGCCAGGCGAGAGCGCTCGGCGGTGGAGGTACACGTGGAGGTGCTGGCCCGTGAGCTGGTGCACAGAGACGAGGCCCTGGCTCCTCTCCTGGAAACCTGGGCGGGAACCAGCACGCTGGACCTGATGGAGGACCTTTTTCTCTCCCACACCTCGTCTCCACGGCAACACCGGAGCGACAGCCCCAGCTGTCCGGGTGACAGGTAAAAAAGCAGGAGAAGAAACAGGTGGTCAAGTTACAGGGGTATTATGGGATGTCAGAGAGGGAGAGATAAAGACAAAAGGAAAGACAGAACGAAAGAGGGAGAGAAGCTCCATAAGGGTATATGTACCTGACAGCTCATTTATTATGATATGAACCTTCAGATTGCTGCTTTAGCTGTGCGTTATCATACGAACTACTTCATGAGGTCACCACGGAAACTGTTACAGAAGAAACACTGATTAGAAGGACATTTTTTGGATTACACCCAGAACTGGCTGCTATGGTTGGATTTGTCGCGTTAGGGTCACAGTTTATCTGGTAGAAAATAATTAGTCAATATTAGCCTGCAATCAGTCACGTAAATTCAAGATACGTAGACCAGTCGGTGTCAGGCAGACGGTGCACTGGTATCTGTGAAAACAGCCTCTATCGATTATTCGTTTGAAGGGAGTTTTTGTTCGTTAGATTTTTTAAATTCTTTATAATAGTCGTAGCTGTCGGCGACGTTCAGCGTTTCTGTGCGTTTGTGTGAATGCCAGCTGTACTAGCTGTTCTATGAACTGAACTGTTCTGTTGGCAGCCAAAATATGGGGAAATAATGACACCTAGTGGTCAGGAAAAAAAAAAGAAATTTCGTGAGCGTCAATTGTAAAGGAATAAAGATTAAATAAATCCTAAAGCGACAAGAAATATATGTATAATCGTTGTTAAATCTCATTTATATTTGGTTCTTCACATTTTGTTGCAATTACATTTTAGAGACCTTTTCAAGATTCCATTAAATATTTTGTATTTTAAATATTGTTTGTTAGAAAATAGAATGTACTGCAGTTTCCCAGTATGTAATGGTCGAACAGCAGGAATTTCTCATGTGTTTCATACGAGTGTGTGAGTTAAACTGATTGTTAGAAACACGTTGTATAGGCATTCTTTCATTCTTTCATTCTTTCTGCAAATATGCGCTACGTCATTACTGACCTTATTTCAACTGAGGCATGTGAACATTACTGGTACTCGGGTGGCTGGGTGGACTCTAGCTTGTTACCAGGTTCCCTGGCTCTCTTTCTTTCTGCATTTATGTGTGTGTGTGTGTGTGTGTGTGTGTGTGTGTGTGTGTGTGTGTGTGTGTGTTTTGTCTCATTTCTTCTTTCAGAATAGGATAGTCAAGCCGTTAAAGAGACAAGGGCTACATCATAGCTGCAGCTGTTTGAGTAGATTTGTGTGCACGTGTGTGTGTGTGTGTGTGTGTTTCTGTCACTGTGCATAAAGGGCATTGCTCTTTTGCATTGTCATGACCTCTTACCTTTAACCACCTGATTCATTTGCTTTTTGTCTGCGTGTGTGTGTGTGTGTGTGTGTGTGTGTGTGTGTGTGTGTGTGCTACCTCACACAGGGTTACCATTGTTTTGGGTGTGGCAGGCAATTCTCATGAGAAAGGTTTCCAGGGAAGGACAGAAACCAATCTAGATGAAGAAGAATCTTATCTCAACCACAAGAAGGTCTGATTCACATCCAGATTCATAAACTCCAATAATGGAAAAGAGACTGGCTGCACAGCATAATTACACACTGCATTTAACTCAGAGTGTTACACAGCACAGTTAACTTTGAGTGTTACACAGCAGAACAGTTAACTTGCAGTGTACTACTGAGACTTGAGGCATTCATTCAACACTTTAAGTGTGAATTTTAGAAATTAAACATTTCCAGCAGGGTTATCAAAGGTGCAGGTGTTGATTCTAACAAAGGACATAGGTATGACTAATGTGATCACTGAACATCTAGCACAGCATATTCTTTTAATTTTTGAAAGTATGGACAACATATGCCTATGTATTCCATTTTCTAAATGGGAGTTAATTTCATTACAGGGTTTTAATCATTAAAATCATAGGGATCCTTAGTAAAGCTCATCAGCAAAATATCTCCGATGATCGGGCCGAGCTGAGTGCAGTACGTCCTCCGCTCCTGCAGGGGGAGCTGCTGCGGACGCTGACGGAGAGCGTGGCGGCGCTGCGGGCAGAGCGGGCGGGTCTGGCTGAGCAGGAGCGACGCTGCGTGGCGCTGGGCGGGGCGACGGAGGCCCTGGTGGAACAGCGATGCAAGGCCAACGAGCGCGACAAGTACCGCATGTTCGTCGGGGATCAGGAGAAGATCGTCAACCTGCTGCTGTCGCTAAGCGGGCGCCTCGCCCGCGTGGAGAACACCCTCAACGCCCTGGGAGAGCGTCCGGACCAGGATGGCACCGAGGAGACAGTGAGGGTTTATGATACACACAAACACATTCTGATGCACAAAAATAAAATTAGAAACATAATATACACACACCATATACACACACACACCTTCTCCATTAGAAAGACTAACAGCACAGGATGTGTCACTATATAAACAGGAAATTTGAGACAAAGGTTCTTCATCAGCTATGCACATAACGTGCTGATGAAGGAAATCTTTATTTTTTTACTGCCTCTACATGTTCTTTGGATATGTATAACTGCAACTCTGTGTCCATGACATCATAAGGTGGAGTCCACCCAGGCTACTGCAGAGTAAAAGGGAGTGTCGGAGTGTACTTTTTGAAAGGGAGTGTCGGAGTGTACTTTTTGAAAGGGAGTGTCGGAGGCTTCCTGCCTTCACATTTCAGTGAATAGAAACAGGTGTTGAGGTTTTTCCTCCAATGATGGCTACTGGTAGTAACACACGCCCCACCCATTCAATACACACAAGGGCTTTGTTGTCTCATATGTCCTAAATTGATTCATGCATTAATAATTACTGTGACATCACTCCTTTTAATTATTAAGTGGCACAAACCCTTTGCAAAGAAAATGATTTGTGTACTAGTACTGTTTTGAACTTCTCCCTGGGAGTTGCCATCACTGGCGTTGTCTACACCACAACTACTTATTAGCTGGAGGCATCCATAGAAGCAGGAGTGGTGGTTGCAGATGGCCACCAGGGGGCACAAGTGTCCCATTTCCAAATTCGATCTGATACTGTTGCATCTAAATTCCAGTCTGACCCTCCTGTTATCCCAGTTACTTTTGTCCTTTGTACAGCTACTGTTAGTGAATCATTTAATACATGTGATCTCACTTTTTATGTATGTCTTTTTATATATGCTGTTTTAGTTATGTTATGTGTTTGTGTGTGTGTTGTGCTGCAGGCGTCCTTGCTGCAGAAGCGGCAGCAGCTTCTCAGCCAGCAGGAGGACGCGCGTGAGCTGAAGGAGAACTTGGACCGGCGTGAGCGCGTGGTGCTGGACTTCCTGGCCGGTTACCTGAGCCGGGCGCAGCTGCGCGACCACCAACGCTACGTCCGCGCCAGACCCACCCTCCTCATCCGCCAACGCCACCTGGACGAGCTCATTCGGCGAGGCGAGGAGCAGCTGCAGAGGCTGAGCCAGAGCGTGCCGCCGGAGCTCCACCCACCCAGCCTAGACCCCGCCTCTTCAGCGCAGGGTGCCAACCTCCCGGCCCCCACACCACGCCCCACCACTGTGACGTCACTGTGACTTCGCTTCTTTGGCTCAGAGGGCAGTTGATGAGAAAGGAGATAAAAGCAAGAGAAGAAAAAAGATGGAGGGAGAGAATGAGGGTGAGAAAGAAAGACAATAAAATAGATAAAAGGGAGAAAGAGAAACGTTAAAATTGTTTTATTCACGTGACAATGGCCACATAGTAAAGTGCCTTAACTGAAGGTTTTCACGTTAAAATGAAGGATGATGGTACGGTCTCTAGTACATTTCTCTCGATTTGTCGCGCGCGCTTCCAAACGTGCGTCTGCCTCTGCGATGGCCGATTTCACCAGCACAGAGCGCCCGGCCCACGGCAGTGGTGACGGCTGTTCTCAGCGAAACCCGCGAGGGCCGTCTGTTAAACTGCCATGAAGCAGGAGTGCGCTGGCCAAGCCCTACCCGTCCCAGCGCCGCCTCGACGTCCCGACGTCCCGACACGCCGCCACTACGCAGGACCTCCTCGCCGAGCTCGGCTGGTCATGTGACTGCTGTCACTTCCTGAGACGCGTGTAACAGGTTTATCAGAGAAAGGGCCGATCGTTTTTCACAATGCTGTAGTCACACACACTCTCACACACACACACACACACATTCACAAAGCCTGTGCTTTAAATGAAAGTCAATTAGTCTCAAGTTTAAAAAAATAAAAAAAATTAAAATAAAAACCTGCTCAAAAGCTGCAATCACATCAGCAATTGCAATAATTATTTATAAATAGCCTATAAATAGCCTATATATATATAAAATGTGTGTAATATGAACATGTACATACTATGTCCTAACCTCTCCAGGTCCTTAAAGTGTAGAGAAATAAAGACATTCTATATTTTATAAAACACCATATGGCCTATCTGTGAACAATGTGCATAGTTTTGAGGATGAATTCATTGATTTTTCATTCACAGTTGGCTTTAAAAGAAAAAAAGGTGCCCCTATATATGGACCATTAAAAGATGCTTGTTAGACACAAAGTGCTGTTCTGTTTGCATATGTCGTCATCCATCTACCATAAATAACCAATAGGAATTGCTCTTGGATTATGACGCTTATATTCTATTCAAATATACGCTATATGACCTGATACTGTAAACATCGTTGTATGTTTTAGTTTTAATATGCCCATAACCTCTGAAAATATTAGCCAGTGTTTATTTTCAGCTGTTGTCATCTTTTAACAGCACATTTCCCAAATGCTCCATATCCCATATAGTTATCAGCTCTGTTGACGTTTGTGTGGGCATAGACCAGAAATGATGCCATCCCTTTCATTACGTTTGTTAGACGTAAAACTTCAGACCCAAGTTGGACTGGACAGTTGAAGTGTTTTGTTCTTTTGGCAAATCATACCATAAACTTTTCTTTAAGAGGGGAAAGGAAAAGCAGACACACATTCTACAAAAAATAAATCTATTTTTAAAAAAGAAACTTGTCTACAGTGTTCGTTTCTGACAGGCATATGAAATCATTGCAAGTACAATCCGATCATCTCCTGGAGATCCACGGCCCTGCTCCCCCTGCTCCTTCGTGAGATATGACGATACTCTTCGGCATAATGATCTCGCCCTTCGCTTTTTTTTCCTCAGTCCGAGAATTCCAGACATTGCTTCATTCCATGCGTGGGGCACTGGGACATTCCTCGACTGTTTCAGACACGTCATCAACATTGAAATATAAGGAATATCGCACTTGAGGTTGAGAATTAACAGCAGTTTAAGTGTGGACTACTTGGAACATTCATTTGCATTTTAATAATCATTGCATTCACCATTTCCCCTCGTTTCTTTACCTATGACAGATTTTTGTGCCTGAAATAGTTGTTTTCATTTTCCATACTGGTATTTGAGCACTTTAAAGGATGTCGTTTTCTTCATCGTGACTCGAAAGCAAAATAAATTTCGCTGACACCTAACTCGTTAAAAAAAAACCTGCCGAAGAACGCAGAAACTGTAGTTGTATTACCGTAGGACAGTCTAATCCGCACAAGCTACAACTCAGCTACTGTTACATGAAGATGGCTGAAAGATGCTGACAGTTTGTGTCAGCTTGGCCGTAAGAAGATAACATTTGTGAGAAACAAATAACATTTGAGTTTAGATAACAGCTATCTTCATTTTATTGGTTATATTCAAAGTGCGTACGTAAAAAGTCAGACTGACTTGCTCAACAGATGTGGGATTAGGATTTCACAGCAAAAGATCAAATTCAACAGCCGACCTCCTTATTAGAAACGTATCAGCCTGGCCGTTTTTCTGGGAATCCTGTCTTTCATTGCACGAGCGTGCAACAGTTAAGCTGACATCGGGCATAAGTTTGTTAGTTCTTGTTCCCCATGGAAGGTCTGTTTCTCGCCCCATGGCTACTATGGGTCGGACATTTGGACAGTGAAGAATTTCCATCACAGTAGAGAAACAGTGGGGGAACACTCATAAATCCCGAGTTGGCTTAATATGTCCATTAACAGGGGGGGGAAATGCACTTCTTAAACAGATGCTGTATGCAATGAGGGGGAACAGGTCAAAGATGTTTATTCTATAATGGACTTGTAGGACATAAAACTACACCCTGTACCATAGCTATAATATAACTATAATAACTACACAACTGCTGGCTAACCACAGACTAGAGCAAAACACACCTGGGACAAGCCCGGACATGTACACAAAACATTTCAGACATCCCACAGCTTTTGTTTTCCTAGTTCAACAAGTCCAAGAGACCATGGGGGGAAGTAAAGATTTGACAGATGAAGGTGTGTTGCGAAATGGAGAGAAAACACCAGCATGTAGTCCACTCAGCGCAAGGGACTCCCTGGATTTTTGCCTGAGTGACAGCAGCACAAAATGGAGGCAGTTGCCCTTTGCATGCTCTCAACAGCCCAACACAGAGTCAGGCAGAGGCTACAACGAACAGTGCTTTCTTTACTCCTACAGTACTGGTAGTGTGTGTGTGTAACAGTAAGAAAGACTCAGGGTTCTAGTGAGCATGTTTAATATTAAAATAGAGCCACGATCTACACAGCATCACTTGAACAACATCACTAAGCTCATCCTACAAGTCCAGGTTACTATGGTGTTGCCTAAGCAACAATGGAGCCAAAATTCTCTCTCCTGCCAGCGAATCACAAGTCCGCCAACCCTGCTTTTTGGATTTACTGCAAGATCAACGCAGTGAACAGATGGTTAATTATTAAAGACAGAAGCTACAAAGGCTGGAGGCTTCCTAACCTCTGATGTCAGCAGAGAAGCTCGTGTATATAACAGCCTGTATATACTGATGATGGCACTGGATGCATTCTTCACTTACAGTTCTATTTACAGACAAATACTGGACAATTCATAATGGCCACCAGTCAAATTCCTACAAGATGAGGAGATAATGAGAGGATAGAAAAAGAGGAGATTCCTGTTTAAAGCTCTGGCAGGAGTTGGACTGTTTGTTTACCTCTAGATTAGAGGGAACGGGTCAGCAGGTCAGTTCCTCTCCCTGCTCACATGCCAAAAACAGGACTGAAAAACAAAAGACGATATATTGTAAGAGGGAGATGATGCAGGAAGTGAGGATGAGGAGGCAGTGGTGACCTGCTTGAACGCACAGATGAGCAAAGCAAACACACACACACACACACTATTTAGTCAAACTCCCTGTGCTCTTCTGTGTAAAGATGTTTGACTAAATAAACTGAGCTCAGAACACACTCGAACTAAGAGAGAAACACTCGAACTAAGAGAGAAACACTCGAACTAAGAGAGAAACACTCGAACTAAGAGAGAAACACTCGTGAGCCTTGAAGCACCCATAGTGGTTTAATGAGTATGTAATCATTAGTGTCCTTTTCCTCTAGTGCTACAGTGTGTTTTGAGTGAGTTAAATCCCCAACACACAGGTGTCCTGATACCATAAACTGATTCAGTTCAACAGGTGATTCTGAAACTATCTGCTTTATATAGTTACATGGGGGTTTCATGGAGTCCAGAACGTTTTCACAGGAAGGACTCGGCTGAGGCTGCAACTCTGAGCTGTGGCTTGTGTTTGAACAACATGGCTAATGACGAGTGTCTCTTCACCGTAGCACCGGATGGAACAGCAGCCAGGGTGGGGGGCTTTTTTGTAGCCCAGTGCTCTCCCACACTACCCCTGACTGCCCTCCGGGGGGCACCAAGCAGCTCAAACAGCTCGCGGTCTGCGTTTTTCTCCAGGTACTGCCAGGCCTTCTTGCCGCTGTTGTCCCTGATCGCCACGTCAGCCCTGAACTTGTGCACCAGGAGCCGGAGCATTTTCTTGTGGCAGTGGAGGGCGGCCAGATGGAGCGGCGTGTAGCCGCAGGTGCTCCTGGCGTCCACGTCCAGCCGGAGGCCCGCCTTGCTCACGCCGTACCAGAGTGTGTTGAGGACGCGGTGGTCGCCGCGCTTGGCAATCCAATGCAGGACGGTGTAACCCGACAAAAAGTCGCGCCTAGCCAGCAGTCCCGGCTCCTCGCGGAAGAGCGAGTAGACGTCTGCCCAGGTGCCCGCGGCCGCCTTGGCGAACCACTCGTGCTCGCGTGGCTCCAGGGGCACCTGGGGGTGCCTGGGCCCCAGTGAGGCAGAGTCCAGGCTGTGGGTGGATCCGGCGGACGAGAGGCCGTCCAGGGTGCTGTGGGCGCGGCTGGACGAGGCAGAGGCAGGCCGGTCACTGAGGAAGGAGGAGATGCGGCGCAGGCGCCGGAGGCGCGCCGACTCACCGTCCTCCCGGGCCGTCTGGTCCAGGTCGGCCCCCAGGCTCCGGCACAAGCGGCTCCGCAGGCGTTGGGAGAGCCGGCGGGCGACAGGCCCGGCTGGGGCCGTGCGGCCTGGGAGTGACAGCTGTGCCTCCTGCTCCAGGAGGTCCCCGGTGGAGCGGTGCCAGGGGGCCACGCTACGTTCCGGCCGGTGCAGCTGCGCCAGCAGCTCGGCCTCGCGCAACCGCCGGCTGATGGGCGGGTCCTGCTCCACCTCCTCCGCCATGATGACGTCCAACGCGTCTTCGCTGGACCAGTCGTCCCAGGTGAGCCGCGGGAGCCAGTCGGGGTCTGCTGCGGGGAACAGGGTGAGGTCACTCTGGCTGGACGAGATGCCCCGGATCTGACCAAGGCCCCGGAGTTGGCCGGGCCCCCTTTGACCGGCGGCCACAGGTGGGCGGAGAGTTTCCAGGGGCAACCTACGTCTCTGAGAAGCAGGGCTGAGCAGAGTGCTTGACACCATTCCATAATCCTCCGGTTCCTGGATGTAAGCGCCTGGGATCGGCCTGAGAAGACTGTCATTACTCCGGCTCAAACCCCCCTGGATATACGGGAGGGAACAGGAGGAGGCACGGAGGTCAGCTAAACATGGACTGGAAGCATAACTCTGAGACTGCGCCAGAGGAATGGGAAATGGCCAAGGCTCCTCATGATAGTCATTAAGAGTGTTTGTGCTTGCAGTGTCACTGAGAGGAGCGGTCACGACCACCTCGCGGTATGGGTAATCCAGAGGAGGCCAAAAAGACGTCTGGCTGCATCCGTCCGCTTCTCGTAGTTGTCCGAGTTCCGCATTGGGAAAGCCATTGTGTTTAGGATCGGCCGTTTCCGCGAGTACTTTCAACTCCCCAGACGGATCCGCACTCTGGCCGCTCCCACTAGAGCGTTTCGAGTCAGTAATAAACGGGACTGGTTTCAAAGTAGTACTGTCTCTAACGCTCTCGTTGCTGGAGACGGAGGATACCGTTTGTTTCCACGCGTGCGGCGACAACCTTTGGACAGGCTTCTCCAAATGACCTGTTTTTACGCCATTGTTATTATTGACAATCCCAGCAACAGGCAAAAAGTGTTCGGTGCTCTGAAGAGCGCCACACGCTGGAGTGTTCAAGGTTTTCTGAGTTTTCAGATTGCTCGCTTTGCTGGGAGCCTCACCTTGCTCCTGTTTTCGAGTCGGCGCGGGCTTGGTTGCGCCGTCTCTCACTCGAAGCTTTCCATCTTCGTATTTTTTTTCAGGTCGACTGTTTGATGAGGTTTTGCTGGCGGAGACGTCTCCGAGAATGGGCCGAAATTTCTTCTTCAAAACAACATAACAGACTCCGTCCTCCTGCTTCACCGTAGCCAGAGAATTAACAAACGTTTTAAACAACTCGCGGTTCTGCGTTCTCTCCTCGTGTTCGCGCAAAAACTCGTTAAAGTGTGCCAGTAGGTTCGCGTTCCGCACGATGCCTCCGTTGCTGCGCAGAAAGTCCAATACTGCTTCTTGAGTGAAATCGGTGGCCATGCTTGCTCGTTGTTTAGACGTCTTATCAAGTTTCTGCAGCGTCAAAGTTCAGGATAAACTGTCAGAAGTTTCGGCCGCGCACACGTGAGCTCCGCCCACGCGCATATCTGAACTCCACCTGTGCTGTGAACGTGCTGAACTCGCTTGCAGCGGCATTCTGCGAGGTTATTTTAGTATATATAGTGAGCAAAAACTCTCTTTCTAGTTTAGTTAACTGATTTACCTAGTTTTGGTGTCCATAAAGGAAGAGAAGATAAACGTTTAATCACAGAGGACATACATCCACTATGACTTGTTTTGCTGCTGCTCTCGTCTCTTATCACTGCGTGTAACAAGGCGAAGGCGGGTGCAAGGCTAGCAGATAGCCTGCTCTCTTACCTATGAAGACTGTTACAGGGTCATTGTTGGAGCGTCACTGCTGTGTGTATCATAGAAAGGAATGCTGGATTAGATAGCTTCCTGTAGGACCAACCAATGGAATTGTTTAAATAAAAATGGCTGTAGGAATGCAATGATTCATCTTGACCCCAAACACCCCCCCCCCCGCCTCACACACACACACACACACACACACACAAATAACAGTAGTCAGTGTGGCGTAGTAGATGGTTCCAGTTTATTTGAACCATTGATGTTGCAGCAGAGCAGGCCTTCCTCAGGCCTTCAGAGAAGAACAGAGGCACAGGGAAAAGCAGAGTAGAGAAGAACGCTGGTGAGGGGGTGAAGGGACACAAGCTTTTTTCCATTCCGACAAGGATTTATACATTTTCTTTCTTTTTCCTTTCCCTACAGTTACATTCTTTAAGATTAAACCACTAAACTGAGCTCACACACCTGTGCAGATCTGTGCACACAGATGTGTGTGAGATGGTGTGTACTGTACTAATGCCACATTAATGCTGTCTTAGCAGAAGTGATAGGAAGATTAGCACCATCAAACATGCGCACACACACATCTCAGTAAACAGTCGGACCACGGAGCGAAGAAAGATTAAACGGCTCGGAGAAGGTGAGAAGGAGAGAAAGAATTAATGAAGAGTGAAGAAAAACCAAATCATAAATAATATTTGCATTACATAAGTATTAATTCATTCAAATTTCTTTTAACTCTGCTATTAGGCAACAATATATTAAATTCACATTTACATTCAGGAGGTGGCAATCGCTTTGAACAGAAAGGAACAAGAAAGAAAAAAAAGAACATGACAGAACACACACACACACACACTTAGAAGATCTCAAAAATTCTGCAACCAGGGAGAAGAGAAACAACACTGAAGGTAGACATTTACTACAAGAAGGACTGGAAAAGTATTTCTACTTTTTTGTGGAGATTTTCTCTTTATATTGATTTTTTTTCCTTTTTGTAAATTAAGCTAAACAGAGAAGTATGAATGAATTTGCAGCGTATAGAGTATACAGATTTATATGCACGCGTTTTGGCTCTTTTCTTCTCTGAAGGAGGGGGGAGGGGCCACAACTGCGGTTTCTCTTTGTTGCGGGCCTGCGCTGTGTTGCTAGGAGATGATGACGGGTTGAAGGGCGGGGCATGGTGGGGACCCTCCTTCTGGAAGGGCAACCAAGGGCAAGCCCCCCGAAGAGGCCCCGCCTCCAGCAAGCTCTTCCCCCCCCGACAGCACCCCTTCCGGCAGGCCGTCTTCGTTGTAGAGGCGCTTGATGCCATCGAAGTAGTCGTCCACGTCCATCTGCTCCACCTTGCGCTTGGACGACGGCTTCCTCCGGATAGCCAGTGGGGCGCCGGCCCGGGTCGGTGCAGGGTCAGAGGGCGGAGCAGCCGAGAGACGCCAGGAGGGCAAGATCGGTCTCTGCCAGCGTTCCGGGTGGGGGTCACAGAAGGGAGAGGGGCGTGTGGGGAAGCAGATGTACACAGTGTTGGGAGGCAGGGACGCCGTGTGTGTGGACAGGCAACGTGCAACCAGCTCTCTGCAGCCAATCAGCTCGGAACTGTCAATCTGAGAAAGAGAGGAAACATTCTTTCTTTGTACAAGCCCACAATCAGAACAAAAGAAAAACTCCTGGGCGAAAGCTATAATAGGTATTTTTCATATGATACAATACAAAACAATACAATGATCCCAACTACAAGGCAACCCCACCTTCTTCACTGACATCAACACCCACAGCTCTCACTTGCCTTCTGCCAGTTTCAATGTGGCACTCTGTAGTAACTAGGCTGGACCAGTGTGTGTGTGTGTGTGTGTGTGTGTGTGTGTGTGCACATGGATAAAGGACAGAGATGTGCAAGGATGTTTAAGAGTTTTACCTGAGCTTTCTGCAGCAGGTCAACAGTGAGAGCGAGCCAATCAGGACAGAGTTTCTCCAGCTGCAGGGTGACGAGGGCGAGGGCCAGCATTGAGCCGCGCACTTGCAGCAGTGCACTGTGGGAAATGCAGCGCAGCAACTCCTGGGTGAGCATGGCCAGGTGCTGGGACCGGTTCAAACCAGATAAGGCACTACTCAAGTGCACCGTCTTACAGCTGAACACCATAGCATGAAACTAGAAAGAGAGAGAGGAGTACAGAATAAACGTATAGCCCCTCTGGTAGAGAAAGCATTCTTGCTAGCATTCATATATATTGTAGTTTGTTTTTGCACTCAGCCTTGTCTGCAGTACCACTTAACACCACTAGGTGCTCCCTAACATAACCTGAGAACACAGAAAAACAGTTCTAGCAGTTCTGAGCTAATCACTGTTTTGACACATTCTTCCATGACACATCACTTCCACGTTTGCGTGCCTGGCAACACGAGTACAAGAAATCTTCTCAGTCTCTTTCCCCAACATGTTTCATATGGCCTTATTTACCACAATGTGTTATTAACTTGGATACACAGCAATTAAACAGCCTTGTGTTTAAATGCTTACAATTACCAGAGGGAACAGCGAACCTGTTCTCAAATAACACTATCATGTGTTTTTGTAATGAATATCACCTTATGCATGAGAAATGAAGGCCAATCAGAGATGATTATTTATTTGCTGTGTGTGTGTGTGTGTGTGTGTGTGTGAGGGGTGAGATTCTCCTGATATGGAGGAATTTGAGCAGGGGGGTAAGTGAGGTGAGACCAGACACTCACGATGTGGAGGAACTCGAGAGGTGTGGCAGTGTGCAGGTCCCAGCTGAGCTTATCCAGAACGATCCTCTCCATCCTCAGGATCTCAGAAAGAGTGCAGCTACAGCCACTGCTACTGATCAGCTCCCTCAGAGTGGGTAGTCGCTACACACACACACACACACACACACACACACACACACACACACACACACACACACACACACACACACACACAC